>BSUD01000002.1:121347661-121505320 GCA_033239045.1 Fagopyrum esculentum
AAATTTTCCCCCCCCCCCCCCCTCAAAGACTGCTGAAATGAGAGGGAAGATCAATGCTTTCATCATGAAGGACAATGAGAGCTTGTCCAAATCATGGGAGAGGTTCAAGGACATTCTTTTGGATAGCCCACATCATGGGATTCCAAAGATAGAGTTATTGGAGATATACTTCAAGGGACTAGACGGAAGCACCCAGTTCAACCTCCAACTACTCTCCGCCGGTACCTTTATGGACATGGCGATTGACGAAGCTTGGGACTTCATCGAGAAGCAAGCTTTGCATATGGAGAAGTATACCCATAAAGGAGCTGAAGATGGAGTTAAAAGAGTTAACTTCCAAGAAACTCAGCCCAACAACAATCAACTCACGTCTTTGAAGAATGACGTGAAGCAATTGAAGGAACTCTTGGTTGCTCAAACCAAGAAGGAAGATCAAGGACAAAGGAACAACAACAATGGATATCGTAACAACAACAACGGTTCCCAGAACAACAATTACAACAACAACAATAGAGGATCCAATAGCAACAATTGGAGGGCGAACAACCAAAATTCTGGTAACAATCATTCAAACTCCAATTCTAACGATTCCTCTAATCCTTTCCTCTCTTCCCCTTCTTCTTCTTCTACTCCATTAAAGAGCCAGGGGCAAGGATCAAGTTCGTCTCAGCCGGAAAAGAAAGACGCAGTGTTGGAGGCTATCTTGATCAAGCTTAGTACTATGGAGACTTCTATGACTTCATTTTCGAAGGCCCAAAAAGCCTTTGAACAACAACTTGCAAGTAGGGCGAATGAAGCGCCAAGAGATCCAGGGAAGCTTCCAGCAAGGACGGAAAGCAACCTTAAGGGCCAGATCATGGCCATAACTACGAGGAGTGGACTGAAGACTGCAGATCCAGTGCCTCGGTCGGTGCCATTACCGACGAAGACCACCTCGGTCCAGGTACAGTCGAAGAACACTTCGGCCGAGATACCAACCGAGGTGGAGCCACAGAAAGCGGAGGGGAAAACTGAAGTTTATGTTCCACCTCCTGCATACAAACCACCACTTCCATTCCCCTAGTCAAGGGCCAGAGCACATCTAGACAAGCACTTTGGTAAGTTCCTTGACTTGATGAATAAACTGCACATTAACATTCCTTTCCTTGATGCTATTCTAGGAATTCCCGCCTATGGGAAGTTCTTGAAGGAGATCCTATCAAGGAAGAGGAAACTGGAAGATTTTGGTGAAGTTAGGATGACATCTAAATCCTCGGAGCTTATTCAAATCATGAAGGAGAAGATGCCACCTAAATTGAGAGATCCCGGCTCATTTTGCATTCCCATTCAAGTTGGGGATGTCACTTGTGAAGCCCTTTGTGATCTAGGAGCCAGCGTGAGCATCATTCCGCTGGAGCTATGTGTGAAGATCGGACTTGGAGAGCCCAAGCCGGTCAAGATTCGACTATACATGGCGGATCGCTCCATCACCCATCCCGTGGGAATTTTGGAGGACGTTCCGGTCAAGCTAGGTAACTTCTATTTATCAATAGATTTTGTTGTACTTGACATTCCCGCAGATTATCCTTTTCCTATTATTCTCGGGAGGCCATTTCTAGCAACTTCGGGTTGCAACGTGGATTGCAAGAATGCCAAGTTGAAATTCAACATTGGTGGCGATGAGGTGGAGTTCGCATTACTTGCAGCCATGAAAGGGGAGCAGCTAAGCGATGATATCTTCAACATCTACGATGAAGAGGAATCAAGAGAATTGGTGAGCTCTATCCTTATTAACGATCCACTCGAAAGAGTTATTAGCTTCATTTTAACGGAGGAGGGTATAGATGCTTCTTGTGATGCAGATATACGGAGCTTAAAAGCACTGGAAGAAGATCCAGGAGCTAAAACTAAGAAGCTAATCCAGGAGACGAAGATCTCCAGTTTCGATTCCAGTTGCAGTACCTCGACCGAGGCACTATCTGGACTGAGCGAGGCGACTGAAGAACATCTCGGTCAACGCCTCTGCGCCTCGACCGAGGTCGATGGCAAGATGATGTCAATTGAGACTATTGAAAATAACAAACTTCTTACTCCTTTCTCTGACATTCATCCTCAGTTGGTGGAACATTCCATCCACCAACTTTCTGATAATAAAGGACCTTGGTATGCTGATATTGTGAATTATCTTGTTTGCCAAGAAGTACCGCCTGGATTGACGTACTCTCAAAAAAAGAGATTCTTCAAGTAAGTACGTCATTACTACTGGGATGAACCGCTGTTATTCAAGCGCGGGCCGGATGGGATGCTTCGAAGATGCATTCCGGAAGATGAAGCTAAAAGCGTCATACGGCATTGTCATTCACTTCCTTGTGGAGGACATGCTAGCACCGATAAAACATGCGCTAAGGTATTACGTTCTGGTTTCTTTTGGCTACATTATTTAAAGATGTGCAATCGTTTATTGTCTCTTGTGATGCATGCCAAAGAACAGGAAATTTATCAAGGAGGAACGAAATGCCACTTAATAACATTCAAGAGGTGGAAATCTTTGATGTGTGGGGGATTGACTTCATGGGACCTTTCCCATCCTCCGGAGGAAACCTCTATATTCTTCTTGCAGTTGATTACGTCTCTAGATGGGTTGAAGCCATTGCTTCTCCAACTAATGACGCCAAGGTGGTTGTGAAGTTCTTAAACAGAACTATCTTTCCACGTTTTGGAACTCCACGCATCATCATCAGCGATGGAGGAACGCATTTCATCAACCGGAAGTTCAAAGCACTTCTATCGAAGTATGGGGTAACCCACAAGGTATCAACCCCTTATCACCCTCAAACTAGTGGACAGGTCGAGATCTCGAATAGAGAAATCAAAACAATTTTGAAGAAGACCGTCTCTAGGACGAGGAAGGATTGGTCCATGAAATTGGACGACGCTCTTTGGGCCTACAGGACCGCATTTAAGACTCTCATAGGTACCACCCCTTATAATTTGGTATATGGGAAGTCTTGCCATTTGCCCGTTGAGTTAGAACACAAAGCATATTGGGCGATCAAATGGTTGAACTTCGACATTAAGGAGGCCGGCGAGAAGCGGTTGTTGGATATCAACGAGCTGGAGGAGCTGCGTTTGAATGCTTATGAGAATGCCAAAATCTATAAGGAGAGGACGAAGAAATGACATGACAAGCGTATCATTCCAAAGGAGCTTAACGAAGGAGACTTAGTTCTACTCTTCAACTCCCGCCTCCGCCTCTTTCCAGGTAAGTTAAAATCTAGATGGACCGGACCTTATGTTGTGAAACATGTTTTTCCTCATGGTGCAGTTGAGATATGAGGCGAAACGAGCGGAAGCTTCAAGGTCAATGGTCATAGACTCAAGAAATACAAACCGGAAATTCCGGTTGAGGAGGTTGCACCAATATACCTCGTTTGAGACGCATTATGGTCCAGCTAGCGACCTTAAACCAAGCGCTTCTTGGGAGGCAACCCAAGGTATTGCTTTCTTTTCCCTTTCTAGCTTAGATAGTTTTGCTTTTGCTTTGCTTTGTTTCGTTTTTGGCGTCCTAGACAGATAACATGTGACATCTAAGGAGGGAGTACAAACCAGGAGCATAACTGGAAGGACATAAGATCGAGAATTTGAGAAGACGAAGTTTGACTGAGACACATCTCGGTTGCTGTCAGAGCACCTCGACCGAGATGATTCTTGAGCAACCGAGGCGGCTAGGGTTTCTAAAGAACCACCTCGGTCCGTACCACCTCGGTCCAGTCGAGACCATCTCGATCGAGGTGACAGCAGTTCCAGAAAGGGTATAAAAAGGGAAAATTTTCTTTTATCCTCTTTACCTACCCCCTCGACCGCGGCGACCCATTTCACCTCGCCTCTTCGATTCTCGCTCATTTTCGAAGATTTTCGCTTCCAAACTGCGATTAAAGCGTAGAGGATCCCAGTGCAACGTCGATCTGCGAAGAAATTGAACCGAAACGGCCGAATGAGGTAAAACGAGTACAAAACCCTAACCTCGCTGATTTCGCTACAATTTGGGCTTGGATTGCCCTACATTTGCTGAGAAACGGATTAAGTACCCCATAGGAACCAGTTGTAGTGATTTTGGGGGAAAAGAACTGGAATTTTTGAGGAAATTAGTTACGCAGTTTTCGCCTCGGTCCAGACGTGTTGTGCCTCGGCCGAGGTGTTCTTGAGTATTGTCAGACCAACCAAGGTGACCTGACAGAGAGAATTTTGAAAATGAGTTCTGATAGACGTCTTGCCATTAGGGATAGATCCTCCCCTTCCCCTTCCTCCTCTTCTTCCCGACCTTATCGACCGGTGATCCACGAGCGACACCGGGTCGATTACGAGCTTATAGCAGCCCGTCCAGTGATAGCACCTCGCTTCCTGGACGTGTCAGCCTTTGACTGTCTCCATGTGGATGGAGACCTTAGACGGATGATATCGACGGTAGGACTGGATTAGTTTACTGAGATCTGTGCACCTGCTTATTTGGAGCCCACCTTAGAGTTTGTTAGCTCCTTTACCTACCTCCCCACAGAGCGTTCTGTGAAGTACCGGTTGATGAACCGGAACTTCCTAGTGCCATTAGAGTATTGGAGGGATATTTTTGGTTTCCCTGCCCCGACAGCTGTTGATTTCCCTTCCCGGTCTGTAGCTAGGGAGTTTTGGGGACAGATCGCTCACGTGGTTGAGCACGCAGATAGGTGGCGCCCTGGAGACTCTAGGGAGAAGGTCATTTTTCACTTAGCTTTTAGGTTAGCCCACCGCATTTTCAGCGAGACGCTTCTGGCGCGTACTGAGACGCCCCAGAAGGTCCGACAGGGGGAGCTTTTTAGCCTATATTGCATGGTGACTGAAGGGATCCCCGACTTTGACTTGATGTTGGCAGAGGATCTGCACAGGATCAAGGCCAAGGCGAAGGGGGACATCTGTTGCGGAGGACTTGTGACCCACATCGCCAGCTACCAGGACATGGATCTCAGCGCTTGTACTATGGTGGCAGCTGCCAAGCCGCTTGGGCTACAAGAGATGATCACTCGGCGGATTCTGGTTCCCCAAGGACTGACTACACCATACGTGGCTATGCCATGGGAGCTGACTGTACCGCAGGGGATCAGGTGGTCAGCACAGTTTACAATTTATGACCCTTATTACTGGCAGACTGCTTGGGCCCCACTGATGGAGGATTATAGAGAGGCAGCAGCTGCACCAGCTGAGGAGGAGGTAGATGATGACGAGACTGCTGATGCTGCTCTTACTGTGGACATCGATGAGAGATTTGCCGCCCAGCACCGACAGATCGACAGTTGGACTCATCAGATGCTAGAGAGCCAGCATTATCAGCGCAGGATGATGGAGATCCAGTTCCAGCAGGCTATGGGTTATCCGTTTGACTCATCCCAGTATCCATATGTGCCACCACCACCACCACCACCGGATCAGGATTATTGAGAGCTGCAGGATTTTCTTTCTTATTTTTATGCAGTTCAGCTTATTGTCCGGTGAGTATTTTATTCCTTAGACTTATTTTGACCCACTGGGACAGTGTGTCCCAAGTATGGGGTGTTTATTGATGTATTATTTGACACTTATGTGATGTATGACTCTACTTGATCGGATATTTATTTATATTTTTGCTTCAGTTTGCTTCTATGTGTTTATCTGAGACTACATGCATACATACAGGTTATTTGATTGAGAAAAACGTCGAAACTGAAAAAAACTGGTTTTAAAAAATTTTTTTGACCTCGACCGGGGCAGTTCTGGCCGAACGAGGTGTTTCACCTCGGTTGACCTAAGAACACCTCGACCGAGGTGGGTTAACTGAGAGTTTTAGAAAACGATTTTTGTGCTTCTTGTCTGGATATGATCTCAGTGAAGATCTTGTTTGCTGACTGGTTTTGAAATCTTTATATGCTTGAAAGGTTTTATAATATGTTTAAGTTGCTAAATGCTTTGTTTAAAATTTTTGGCATGTTTAATACTTTGTTTTTATCTAAATTATGTTGAATTTGAAGGTTGACACCACATTATGAGTTCTCTCACTTTCTTCCTGGAAAGACCAAGGCAATTCATTATTCTCTCTTCTTCTTCTTGATCATGCTTAGCCCCTCATATGCATTTTGCCTCCCTTTACCTATCCGGAAATTTGGAAGCAAGCGAAGTGGTGAAAGCAAGTGAAGTTAAAGTTGAGAAGTTGGCTGGAAGTGAAAGTGTTAGAAAGTAATAATAGGTTTGGGGAAGTCAATCATGATGATGAGTAACTCGGCACCATTCACATAGCCGGGTGTTTGTGTTTTGCCAAAGTCAGATTGAGCGATATTCCTAACGGGTCATGGTATGTGCATCAAGGGTTTGATGCATCTCAAGAAATTGATGATTGCTGATTTCCTAGGCTTCGGTTATTGTGCACCTCTGTCCATGCATCCCAAAAAGTAAAGTAAAAGAAAAAGTGTGAAATAAGCAAAGCTTATTGGTGGAAGATGTTGAAAGTCAAAGTGAAAGTGAAGTATATCCTTTTCCCGGATTCTAGCACCACACTACCTTACATACATCCCTACCCTACACATTTCTTGACCTTTCTTTTGGGAAGCCCTTGAGACCTCGAGCTTGTTGATTGACTTAGTGGTTTAAACTGGATTATGCATGATTAATTTCGATAATTATGACTTATTATGCATTCTATGATTTTATGCAAAGATGAACAACTTTCTTATATTTATAAAATGTTTTGATCATATTTTAATTTTAAATTCCATGAAGTATTCTCTTAGAGTGATCTAAGATTGTAGCACACCATAAAAATGTTTTGAAAAGACTTTTCATCGATTTTCTTGACTTATAATCCATTCTATCTTGCCTTTTATATGCGGAACTTGCTTGGGGACAAGCAAGGGCTAAGTATGGGGTATTTTGATAGCATGAATTATAGTCTATATTTTAGGGTTTGTTTAGACGTTTTATCTTCAATAATCTGCATGTTTGTATGTATAATATGTGATTATATTACCATTTCATCTACCTTTGCGGGAATCGAGGTCTACACCTGGTTTTGTTGTAATCATAGGTAAAATGGCACGTTTTGCATCAAAAAGGAGCAAAAGGAGCTATGGAGTCATTGGAGCTACATTCAGGAACATAAGGAACCATCCAGGAAGCATAGCCATGGATTAGAGATTCACTTTGGACCAGATTGAGAGATTTCACATTCAGTTGTGACTCACCTCGGTTGACCACAGATTCACCTCGACCGAGGTGATCCAGAGAAGTCGACTCGACCGAGGCGAACACCTGGGACGCTGCGAGAATATTTTATTCTTGGCTGAGATCTTTTATCTTTGGAAAGAGATCTTATATTTTTGGGCTTGGCTCCTGGAAGGAAGAAGATATGCTAGATCATATATTTTACCTATTTTTATGGGAAGAGATCTTTCTAAGATATTTTATCTTTGGAGAGTAATTTTCCTATAAAAAGGGTCGGATTTCCCACAAATCCGACATCCGCATACAGTTGGAGATCGTGTTTAGAGATCCGCTATCACCTTGCTTGCACCTACTACACCGCTGCAGCCATACTCCAGTTGGGAGATTTGAAGAACCTTTTTGAAGGTTGAAGAAGGAAGATTGTAGCTTTTATAGCTTTTGAAGGGTTTTTGTAAGATCATCTTAGATTCCCTTCCTTGTTGTCTTGTCTTGTTGGATTTCTATCTAAAGAACGCTTTGTTGTGATATTTGATTCAGTTATTGAAGTCTTTTCATTAAATTCTTCTTGTTCAAATATTCACTTTCTTCCCATATACTTGATTAATACTTTCATGATGATGAGTGGCTAATCTCTTTGTGTGATTCTAGGGTGATTGGCTGAAGGTTGTGGAAAAAACAATGATAGAATAATTTTAATCACAGTAGGACCCTGAAAGTTCGAGCCTTTAACCTTAACCCTAAGCATCTCGCTCAGTCGATGAACATCTCGGCCGGGGTGGAATTCTTCTGACCGAGGTGACTTATCTGATCCTAAACTGAGAGTTAAGTGTTAGAGTTTGCCAAATCCTACTCTTATTACACCTTTCCTGGTTCAATGCAAGCCTAGGATGAGACTTACCCGGTAATTCCTTTGTTTGTTTACCTAAGATCATAAGTGTAGGTAATAAAGGTTTATCCTTTATTGGGGTTTGAGTGTGCTTTCATCCCATCTTTGTGAGTTAGCCTAAGACTTACCCGGTAAAGGTTGATTCTATTCTCTTAGATGGTGTGTTAGTTTGAGGTTATAGTTCTTTATCTTAATTCCTTGAGACTTACCCGGTAATAGGAGTTACGGTTTGGGATTAGTGAGTAGTGAGACTTACCCGGTGATCTATTCCACTTTAGTAACACCTTCCCCACGCAAAAACCTCAACTTTGTCCGCTTATCTTTAGATCTTGAGTTGGAACCACAACTAGATGCTTTAATCCCTAGAATTGCATATTTTCCTTTATTAACTTTTATCATCTTTGATTGTTTTAATTACTTGTGGTTAGTGATTGCTAAAGCTTACCGTAATTGGACTTTGTTTCACTAAGTCCCTGTGATCGACCCCTGGAATTCCTTGCTTTTACTACGATTGACCCGTACACTGCGGGTTCGCATCCTTGTTTTAAGCTTACGTCTAGGGTTATAAATTTAAAGCTTGCACACACCGTTTGGAGCGAACAAGGAATGTTGTTGTTTGGCATACCTTCATCTCCCGCTCCACTCAACAAGTTCATTCACTCATTTTCATTTTCCATTGCTTGTCTTTTAGCAACTCTTTAGTTAGCTTGGTTCATGCGAATTGTACGTTCAAGATCTTGGTCTATAGGGACTAGATTGCTTGGATTTTGCACTCTTCGCGTTCAACAATCTAAACTTGGGATACAAAGGCAAAAAAAAACCAAATAAAAATATAATCTAGATAAATTGGCTATCGAATCCAACCAATATTATCTATAGTCACCAACAACAACACAAAAATTGATATTCTAAAACCTACTCCGCAAGTGTGATGAAATAAGTTGTAGTAATCGAGTGTCGAATCACGGGGACAATGTTTGTATGAGATGTGATAATAGACAATTCAACTAAGACAGAAGAGAGAAAAAAGAGAAAATCTTGTGTTTTGAGATTACTTGTCAAGTAACCAAGTGACAAACAAATTCAAATAAGAAATAAAATATATGATATGGAATTTAAGGAACATGTACCACCGTGATAATAAATTAACAAATAACAATGTACATGAACATCAATTAATATCAATTATAGTTAATTGTCAAAAGTAGCTTTTACCACCTCGTAGTGTGCAAAGACCATGCTCAACTCAATCTAAAGACTCTCTCGTAGTTGTAGAAGATATAAGCCAAACCATTTATGTACTTAGAATACAAGTAGAAAACCAAAACCGATCACACTCTCGTAGAAAATCATAAGGTGTAGAAACCGGTAAATTTATGACATCTAGGAGTCCTCGGGATAAAGGTAGCCGTCACTCCCAAAATCAAGTTCAATCCTAGTTCGTCTAATAAAATCGGCACACTCTCATGGAAAACTAATCTATTTCTATTCTAAGGCATACACCGCTTCTCAACATATGAAACAAGGGATCAAACTCTTCCTATAGTTAAGGTCAAGATCGGATAAGGTCACTAGGGTGAAACAATCTTACTTGATTCAATTCAACAATTCATATACAAAATTATAAATCAATTCATTATAAGATTCAGCCAATCCTTAGATATAAAGAAGTTAGTCGAACATGATGAAAATAGCAAAATAATCTATTATACATACTAAAACAGAGTACATGATTTGATGACGTGGCGCGCTGTGGAAGCAGCAATCAAATGGAGCTCCCACAATTTTTTGGCCAATAAATATTTATTTTTTAAACCATAAAAATCTTTTTTTCCTAAACAATTTTTTAGCCAATAAATCTTTATTTTTAAGGCATAAAATCTTTTTTTCCTAAACTAACACACTGCTATTCAAAATTATACGTAACTTTTTTTTGTTGGAAATTCTCCAAGATTTTATAGGCCAATAAATATTTATTTTTTGTGGGAGGAAACCTTTTTTTACTAACCTAACAAACTTCTATTCAAAATTGTACGTAACTTTTTTTTTTGTTGAGATTTTCCAAGATTTTATAGGTTATAGTCAAATCTCCTTTTTATTTTTATTATTTATAAGCCAATAATTTTTTTTTACTAAACCTTAATTATTTTGTAAAGTATGAATTTTGTTATCCCACATCGATTATCAGAGAAGGATTACACTATAACAACATGTATAAATAGACCTCAAATGTTTGAAGATTATACAAATCATACATTTTCGGACCTTTTGGTCAGAATCAAGTATAATACTTATTATACCGGATTAGCATTTGTATGTGGAGTGGATTGTTGTGACCTACTAATTCGTAGGTCCTTTTGATCTAATGATTTTTGGGTCGTTTTGATCTAATGATTTTTGGGTCATTTTGACCTACAGATTTTTGGATCGTTTTGACCTACAAATTTTTGGATCGTTTTGACCTATAGATTTTTGGGTCGATTTGACCCAATAATTTGTGGGTCGTTGTGACCCAATATGTTGTGGGTCGTTATGACCCACTGATTTGTGTGTCATTGTGACTCACTGATTTGTGTGTCATTGTGACCTATTGATTCATGGGTCGTTGTGAGCTACTAATTTGTGGGTTGTTGTGACCTACTGATTCATGGGTCGTTGTAACCTACTGATTTGTGGGTCGTTGTGACCTAATAATTTATGGGTCGTTGTGACCTACTAATTTGTGTGTCCTTAAAATCTACTGATTTGTGGGTTGTTTGTGACCTACTAATTTGTGGAGGTGACCTACTGATTCATGGGTCGTTGTAACCTACTGATTCGTGGGTCGTTGTGACCTAATAATTTATGGGTCCTTGTGACCTACTAATTTGTGGGTCCTGAAAATCTACTGATTTGTGGGTTGTTTGTGACCTACTAATTTGTGGACCATTGAACTATTAAATTCGAAATTCTTATTTTATCAATATAATAAATATACATCTATATACTTTACTAAAACAAAAAACACTAATTCTTGACGTGTCACCCCACGTTTTTTCTCTAATTAAACTTTTTATTAAATCACGAATTAAGCTAATAAATCCTTTTTTACTAAATCATAATCAGAATCTTTGATTATTTTGTAAAATAAAAATTAAGACTCCATATTTTTATCGGATTAATTTTTTTTACTAAATCTCGAATTAAGCCAATAGCTTTTTTTTACTAAACCTTAATTATTTTGTAAAATATGAATTTTGTTATCCCACATCGGTTATCAGAGAAGGATGACACTTTGACAACATGTATAAATAGACCTTAAATGTTTGAAGATTATACAAATCATACATTTTCGGACCTTTTGGTCAGAATCAAGTATAATACTTATTATACCGGATTAGCATTTGTATGTGGAGTGGATTGTTGTGACCTAATAATTCGTAGGTCCTTTTGATCTAATGACTTTTGAGTCGTTTTGATCTAATGATTTTTGGATCGTTTTGACCTACATATTTTTGGATCGTTTTGACCTATAGATTTTTGGATCGTTTTGACCTATAGATTTTTGGGTCGTTGTGACCCACTGATTTGTGGGTCGTTGTGACCCACTGATTTGTGGGTCGTTGTGACTCACTGATTTGTGGGTCGTTGTGACCCAATAATTTTCTGGTCGTTGTGACCCAATATGTTGTGGGTCGTTATGACCCACTGATTTGTGTGTCATTGTGACCCATTGATTTGTGTGTCGTTTGAACTACTAATTTGTGGGTTGTTTTATGGCTTATATATACATACTAAAACAGAGTACATGATTTGATGACGTGGCGCGCTGTGGAAGCAGCAATCAAATGGAGCTCCCACAATTTTTTGGCCAATAAATCTTTATTTTTTAAACCATAAAAACTGTTTTTTTCCTAAACTAACACACTGCTATTCAAAATTATACGTAACTTTTTTTTGTTGGAGATTCTCCATGATTTTATAGGCCAATAAATCTTTATTTTTTGTGGGAGGAAAACTTTTTTTACTAACCTAACAAACTTCTATTCAAAATTGTACGTAACTTTTTTTTTTGAGATTCTCCAAGATTTTATAGGTTATAGTCAAATCTCCTTTTTATTTTTATTATGTATAAGCCAATAAATTTTTTACTAAACCTTTATTATTTTGTAAAATATGAATTTTGTTATCCCACATCGGTTATTAGAGAAATATGATAGTTTGACAACATTTATAAATATACCTATAAGGTTTGAAGATTATACAAAGCATACATTTCTGGACCTTTTGGTCAGAATCAAGTATAATACTTATTCATACCGGATTAGTATTTGAATGTGGATTGTTGTTACCTACTAATTCGTAGGTCATTTTAACTTAATGATTTGTGGGTCGTTTTAATCTAATACCTTGTGGGTCGTTGTGACCTATTGATGCTTGTGTCCTTGTGACCTAATGATTTGTCGGTCCTTGTGATCTAATGATTTGTGGGTCCTTGTGACCTATTAATTTGTGGGTTGTTGTAACCTATTAATTTGTGTGTGGTTTGTGACCTATTGATATATGGGTCGTTTGTGACCTACTGAGCTACTGATTTTTGAATCGTTGTGACCTACTTATATGTGGGTCGTTGTGACCTACTGATTTGTGAGTCGTTATGAGTTGTGATCTACTAATTTGTGGGGGTCATTGTGATCTACTAATTTTCGTTGTGACCTACTGATTTGTGGTTCGTTTGTGACCTACTGATTTGTGGGTCGTTTGTGACCTACTGATTTGTGGGTCGTTTGTGACCTACTAATTTGTGGACCGTTGAACTATTAAATTCGTAATTTTTATTTTATCAATGTACTAATTATACATATATATTCTATATACTTTACTAAAATAAAAGACATTAATTCTGACGTGGCGCCCCCACGTTTTTTATCGGATTAAACTTTTTACTAAATCACGAATTAAGCTAATAAATCTTTTTTTAATTAAACCATAGTTATTTTGTAAAATATGATTTTTGTTCTTCCACATCGATTATGAGGAAAGGATGACACTTCGAAAACATGTATAAATAGATGTAGAGTGTTTGAGGCTTATAAAATTCATACATTTATGAACCTTTTGGTCAGAATCAAATATAATACTTAATCATATCAGATTAGTATTTGTATGTAATCATTGTGACCTACTAATTTTTTGGTCGTTTTGACCTAATGATTTTTTGGTCGTTGTGACCTAATGATTTGTTGGTCGTTGTGCTCTTGTGGGTCCTTGTGATCTACTAATTTGTGGGTCCTTGTAACCTACTGATTCCTGGACCGTTGAACTATTAAATTCGTAATTCTTATTTTATCAATATACTAAATATACATCTATATTCTGCATATTTTACTAAAACATACGAAACTAAAGCTGACGTGGCGCTCCTATGTTTTTTCTCGGATTAAATTTTTTTACTAAATCACAAATTAAGCCAATTAATCTTTTTTTACTAATTGAATTCGTATCAGATTATGATATTTTTAAATTATATGATTATTCTTTTTCTTTAAATTATTATTTATTAAATAATAAATTAGATTTTAAAAAAAAATTATTAGTATAAAACTTATTAATGATCAACACATGGGTTACGTGGTCTCATTTACTATGTAACACTTGACGCGTTATTTATACGAGCTCATAACATATAACTAATAAAGTTAACAACATATAATATAGTAAAAAAATGTAATATGATAAGCTATTTTATTAACAAACCCGCACAAGGTGCGGGATATACACTAGGGAGGATATACCACGTTGCACCTGGGTCTGGAGAGAGGTATTGCTTGAGGGTTTTGCTGAATCATATTAAGGGTCCTACATGCTACGAGGAAATTCGGACAATCAACGGTAAACTATATGCCACATTTAGGGAAGCATGTTATGCTATGGGGTTGTTGGATGACGACCGGGAATACATTGACGGTATAAAAGAAGCAAGTTTTTGGGGAATTGCTGGTTATCTTCGGAATTTATTCGTCATGTTGTATCTCTCAGGTAGCATGTCATCGCCTCATCTGGTTTGGGCCGAAGTATGGATGTACTTATCTGATGATATTCTTGCACGATAGAGAAGGGTGTTGCGTAATAATGGTATGCTTTCTTTCATGTATATGAATTTAATTCGAGTTTTGCATTATTTTTTCAATTTGTTTAGTATATTTTGTACTAGGTAAGTAAACATGTTTAACTTGGTTTATTTGTACGTAGATTTGCAATTAGATGATGTCGTGTTGCAAACATTACGCCTTGGTTGAGATAGAGAAACTTTTACAGAGGAACGGCGGCAGTTTGAAGACGAATAAGTCTATGCCTTATTGTGACGAAGCCTTGATTATGGAGCAGCATAATAGACTAATTCAAGATGAACTAAACTATGATCGATCCCAGTTATCTTTGGACCATGACAGATTGGTTTCCAGTTTCACCGACGAGCAGAGGGGAGTGTATGATCAGATTATGTGTGCCGTGTCCGCTGATAAGGGGGGGTGTTTTTTCATTATGGATACGGTGGAACATGAAAGACTTTTATATGGAGATCCCTTTCGGCTGGTTTGAGGAGTAAAGGTGAGATCGTTCTAACAGTTGCTTCGAGTGGTAATGCAGCTCTCTTGCTTCCAGGCGATAGAACCGCTCATTCGAGGTTTGGCATCCCAATAAATGTTGACGAAAGTTCAACATGCAACATTCGTGCAGGTATAAACCTTATTATTCAATTATTGAAACTTCTTTTTTAATATATTGTTCATATTACACTGAACAATATATTAATGTTTTAATCTTATATGTTTAGGTACGGATATGGCTGAGTTAGTGTCAAAGACAAAGCTGATAATATGGGATGAAGCACCCATGGTTAACAAATGTTGTTTTGAAGCGCTCGATAGAAGTTTAAGGGACGTCATGCGATCTTATAATCCAGACTGCTCACTTCTCCCGTTTGGTGGTAAGGTTGTCGTTTTTTGTGGTGATTTTAGACAAATATTGCCTGTTGTAAGTCATGGAAGTAGACATGATATTGTCTTTGCTGCAATCAATGCGTCATATTTGTGGGATCACTGCACGGTGCTTAGATTAACTCAAAACATGAGGGTTATACGTGGAGTTACTGAATTAGAAGCTCGAAAGGCTAAGGAGTTTTCAAATTGGATATTGGGCATTGGAGATGGCACGGAAGGTGAAAGTGTTAATGAAGAAGCTCAGATTACCATCCTCGAAGATCTCCTACTTGCATCTACAAGTGACCCGATTGCAACTATTGTTGACCATGTATATCCTTTGAGTTACAATATTCAGGATCCACCGACCTACTTTCAAGAAAGAGTTATTCTCGCCCCTACCAATGAGATTGTTGAGAAGGTTAATGACTATATTCTATCACTGATACCTGGAGACGTGACAGAGTACTTGAGTTCGGATAGTATATGTCCAAGCGAAGGTTCTCTTGATGATGGTTTCTACTCGAGCGAGTTCTTGAACTGCATCAAGTGTTCTGGGTTTTCGAACCATGTCTTGAGACTGAAAGTTGGAATTCCAATTATGTTGATGAGAAACATTGATGAGTTTGCAGGGTCGTGTAACGGAACCAGACCGATAGTTAGGAGACTTGGAAAACAAATCATCAAGGCAGAAATAATATCTGGGAACAATATAGGTCATAAGGTCTTCATTCCGCGAACAGTTCTTACACCCACAGACTTGAAAATTCCTGTAAAATTTTGAAGGAGACAGTTCCCAGTTATGGTATGTTTTGCTATGACTATAAATAAAAGTCAAGGTCAGTCCCTTGCACAAGTTGGAATATATTTGCCTAGACCGGTCTTCAGTCACGGCCAATTATATGTCGCTATCTCAAGAGTGACGAGAAGGGATGAATTAAGGATTATGATATGTGACCCTAAGGGCAAGGTTCAAGATACTACAACTAATGTTGTATTCGACGAAGTTTTTCGCAACATAATTTAAGGTACGTTAAAATTTCTTCTTCATTTTATTTCGTTTTCAATCAATAATATCAAGCGATCATAACCCGTCCTTGAGCTTACACTTATATAAAATTTATCTTCTTCTCTTTTTCAGGATCGGACTGTCGCGCATGTGCTCGAGGTTTCACGTCAAAGGTTATCATCGTGATTTCTATTATATTAAATGTACACAATTTTAACTGTTTTTTGACATTATTAATATTGTAATTTTTATAATACAGAGATAGTGGACACTCCTGGCTTGGTATGTCCCGAACTGAGTCAACAACTATGTTGTTATTATTTTTCTTATATGCGTATACTATTCAACATAAACATTCGTAATCAAATCAACAAAATATAATAAGAAAAATAAATCTATAAAAAATTACTCATACAAAAAAAAAACTGTAAGAAATATATTTTCAAATACCCGTGCACGGCACGGGCGCTAAACTAGTTACTATAAATGCAAATAAAACTAATAAACTTAAAATTGATAAACTATAGATGAAAATATGCATTAAACAACAAAATACCTTGAACCAAGGTTCACAATGTAAGAAAAAGCAACAAAACTCGAAAAATTCAACCAACAATGTCTTGCTGAATTTTCGAGTCAAAAGAAAACAATAAACGTTCAAACTCCAATCGTCTTTCTACAGTCGAAATAATTAGAAATCGACCCCCTAAAAGTCTAAAAAATATCTACTTAAACGTCCAAAAAATCTGCATATATATCGGACTAAAAAAACTCATCTGAAAATAAAATTAACAATCTAAATAAGGAGATTGTTATCATAAATACACGGTCAGGGACACGACTGTGCAATGACACATGACGTATGAATCTTGTGAATTGAGCGTGTTGAGCATCAACTTTGAAGAATCACTAAAGAAACCACACGACAAGGCACAAGGTGTGTGAGGGCGTGCGGATATGACAACAAATGCTATGAAGTTATGCACTTGGACGATCCTTGGATCCACACCTATGATCTTCCACTTAGTCCTTCAATCTTTAATCAAACTTGATGTTTCCATGCAATTCCTAACCTCAAGGAAGATTAACCTCTTGTCTTTTGCCTTTCATTCAATTATATACCATAATTGGCCTCGAATGCTTGAAACACGAGATAAACCGAAGTAGACAAAATAATATGCAAATGAATGTTTTGTATACTTAATGAATGCAAAACTACACTAAAAAGGATATAAAATGCGCGCATTTACCATCTAATATGATGTATGAATAGATGACATCACTAATCCTCCTAGGGTTAGAGAGTAATCCTACTTAAGCCTATTTTCAAGGATAAAATATAAAAATGTCCAACTGGATGGACGGAAAGATAGCCTAAAACAAAAGAGATAGAATAGGGAAAGAAAATATAAGTCATCCAAGCCAGATTTTGTGGTGGACTAGTATTGAGGGCTGACTTGTGAGCCTCAGAAATCACAAACATATTACAAGACCCACTATAGTACACATGATCGAACACAATAAAGGCGATGTAATGATTTTACGCATAACAATGAAACCAACATATACTAAGACAAGTCTCGAAGACAAAGACGTCAATCGATCGATCGATGTTATTGTCGCTCGATTTCAGACACCAGACTCAACCAACACGAAAATAGAAGCAACAATGGAGAGAAGCACAGTTTGATCGATCAACCCTAGGGAGGGTGTCGATCAACAACCTCAATAAACGAAACAAATAGTAATAAAGAAATAGGAAAACGATTGTACTTTGCGGAACCAGAGACCGGGGGTTTGAGAGCAATCTCGACAATAAAAAGTAACAGTTAATAATAAAGTAATTCCAAAGTCCATAGCACCACAACATGAATAATGTAGATTTCAGCTGGAAATTCCATAATATCAAACGTAAGTCATAGTTATGTGGGACACAACTTTAATGGATAGTCAAGTGGTCACGACTTTGCTTGACATACATCAATGTTTATTTTCACGTATCCAAGAACAAAGCATGTTCTTCACATGGAACTCAACCTGGAAGTATGAGGGCTAGATTGTCAACTGAAATCATCATCACCTTGAAAAACATATAGTAGACGAGAACCCAATACTACCATAGCTTATATAGGCACACATTCAATACATAGAATCAATCCAACATCATATATCAGTGCAATCGGGCTCACCATATCCTAGAACAAAACCAGATACGCAAAACATACCTGAAAACGTGTACTAGTTAATCAAAGAGGAAAAGAAAGGAGGTTGACCAGGCCGCTCGATTGACCACCAGAGGTCTGGTCGACCGACCAAGTAAAGTAACTAGCAATAGAAATTTTGTAAAATATAGAAAAAGAAGATATCTAACTTAATGGTTGAAATGCCTTATTTATAGGGTAAGAGGATAACTTGAAACCCTAGATCTACTCGATCATATCTTCTAATAAGATAAGATTGAAACTAAAAGATAAATGCCCAACTAGATGGGCTATAAGTCCATCCCAAACAAAAGGTTATGCTAGATCATACGAGCTAACACTTTTGGAGGTTGAAGAAGAAATCATAACGAACGGAATCAACTCGTCCGAGTTTTGATTAGCATAGAACAATTATATATCTTCAATTGTTATATTACTTGGACCTCTTATATGTTTTAAGAGTTCAACCCAATGGGCTTTTAGACTTGTTTCTATTTTGGGCTCTATTTTAGATGGATGACTTCTAGCACTATAAAGTCATTCTTAGCACTAGTTTTGACATAAGTCCTTTTTTGAAAATAATCAAAATATGGTTTTTCTCAAAATACCAAAGAGAGTTTTGGTAGATCGTTGAATCTGATTAGCTTGGTTGTTTCTTGTTGTGTCAATCTCCTTCGGGAATTCGGTGCTTCAAGTGCATTCACGGGCCTCCTCGTCGTGCTATCGACATATAATTGGCCGTGTGTGTGTCGTTGTACAAGTAGGGTTGTTTGGTCATTCAAATCAGTTCTTAATCCCAAGATCAAGGGTTTTTCCGTTGTTCCATTCGGTTATTCTTCTATCCTTCAATCCATCTTTTGTTTCTGTTTTCCATATTTTGTTTCGCGTCTCTCCAAATTGTCTTCGTGTCTTTGTTGTTTGAGGTGATTCTTCGTCTAGATCGATCTATCGCGAAAAATCCCCGTATCAAATGGTATTAGAGCCATTGGTGTCGAGTCGTTGAGTTTTTCATCCAAGAGTCGGTTTCTCTTCATTTCTGTTTGAGTTAGTCCAACCTTGTTGAGTCTTCTTTTCTTGAGTTTAGAGTCTTGTTGTCTTGAATAGAGTCTTTGTTTGCTTCTAACTTTTGTTGATTGGAGAGTTCTAGCCATTAACCACAAAAGTACCTACCTTCGACCATCTTCATTGAAGGCTGAAGCAAAACTGACTTTCAAGTTGTGGAGGAACTGAAAAAACAAGGGCAAATTATCTCTCCTCAATTTGATGTGAATATGCAAAAAGAGAGCAGGCTCACTTCTCCTACAATCAAGACAACAAACAATATTAGTTAAAATCAGTTTTGAGGGTTAATTTCAACTTCTTTTTTTACCTCTTTTTATTTTTTTTTTACTTTCATTAGTTACCCTCTTTATTAAACTTGTATTTTTAGCTTTGTTTTTAAAAAAGAAAGAAAGAACAACAAAACAAAAGAAAAAAAAACCAAGAAAAAGAAAGAAAGAAAATTCAGCAAAATAATCATTCATATTGTATGTTATTTCATCTTGTTGTAAGCTCTTAAAGATAAAACTTGCAAGTATAGATTGAAGGTTTAGACTGAAGACTAAAGAGAAGCAACTACCTACCTTACCCCTCTCTCATTCCAACGTCAAATTATACTCCTAAAATCAGACCATTTGACACTTCTTTATCTTCTACTATTCGACAACCCCATCTCCATTGACACAAGGTTGAACCTTACAAGTTACAAGAAGATCTTAAAACTTTGGAGGAAGATCTCGGATAACCTAAAGAATTTGGCTACTAGAAGCACCATGTTGGAGTCCCGGACAACACCCCAGGAACGTTTTCATGACTTGTGCATATCGAAGTTGTCTTCACGGGAGCTTGTACATTCCAGGTGTTTCATAAGGTGGATGACAACGTACTTATGTATCGGAGCTTCCAACAACTTACGGAGAGAGATCTCATCTCATATCCACCATTGAACAAAAAACTTGCTTCCAGGACCACCAAGAATCCTTTTGAGGAAGGAGCATGAGGATTCGAGGATGAATCCTTTTCATGAAAGGGAGAATGATGCAGGATCATACGAGCCAACACTTTTGGAGGTTGAAGGAGAAATCAACAGCTCATCCGAGTTTTGAATAGCATGGAATAATCATATATCTTCAAAATTTATATTATTTGGACCTCTTATTGGTTTTTAAGAGGTTAGCCTAGTGGGCTTTTATACTTGTTTCTATGTTGACCTATATTTCAGATGGATGACTTCTAGGAATATAAAGTCATTCTTAGCATTAGTTTTGACATAAATTCCTTTGTTGAAAACAAGCACAATATGTTTTTTCTCAAAATACCAAAGAGAGTTTTGGTAGATCGTTGAATCCGATTAGTTTAGTTGTTTCTTGTTGTGTCAATATCCTTCAGGAATTCGGTGCTTCAAGTGCAATCACGTGCCTCCTCCTCGTGCTATTGGCATCTAATTGGCCGTGTGTGTCGTTGTACAAGTAGGGTTGTTTGGTCATTCCAATCAGTTCTTGATCCTGAGATCAAGGGTTAGTCTGTTGTTTCATTCGCTTCTTCTCCATCCTTCGATCCATCTTTTGTTCATCTTTTGTTTCGTGTCTCTCTTAATTGTCTTCGTGTCTTTGTTTTTTGAGGTGATTCTTCGTCTAGATCGGTCTATCGCGGCTAATCCCCATATCAAAAGGTATAAGGGAAAGAAGAATAGACGTTGAAACAAGTCGGTTGACTGAGCTCTAGGCCAAAAGTGTTAGGCCTGATCAAAAAATCGTTGCTTGACTTCATTTCTTCATTGATAGTCATTTGGAGGTCCAATGCATAAGGTAGAGTTAGTGGTCAGTCGACCACTGTACTTTAGGCCATGCTATTGCACCTTATAGGCTTGACCCCAAAAATCGACATCTTATCAAAATCACGACACTTTAGAAAAGTTGGATTTCCCGTTGATGTGGTTGGAACTAGAAAACCCAAGAATAATACTTTCAAAGGTAATTCGAAGTCTACAACTTTATAATTGTTATGAAAGTCCAAATCGAACGACTTCTGGGAGTAAATCAACCTTATGTGTATGTAATGCTCGAGTCGTCTTCATCGATTTGCACTCTCCGATCTCAGTTATTTATTTTTTCATTGACTTCTTTGACCACGGGGATATCCTTAGTGTGTATGAGACCACTCAACTACATGTATATCATTTGTACTCTACAAATGCCTAAAATGCGTGCAATTACATAAACCAACCAGCAGATCCCAAAACACTAATATGAAGGAAATATAAGCTGTGTCATTTAGCCCAAAAGAGGTAAGGAATGAAATATAACGATGATGATGAAAGACGTTAATAGAGTGCTATCAACTAGTCGACCGACTTGCATGGATGGATAAACGGATTTGGTATTATGTCAATTCGACTTGTAGTAGAATGCGTCATTTTGGTTAATAAGTCATTTACTCGGAACATGGGACAGATAGGTCAACCTGTAGGGGTAAATTGTCCAACTAGTAATTCTTCCTCAAGCGGTATTCATTTTTTCACTATCGGATCTTAATCATTTCAGTTTGGACATCGACTTCGTTGATTGTAAGGTGATCCTTAGTGCGTAACAAGTGTTCTTTTGAGGATAAATTCATTTTAGCTCCTAGAAAAGACTATAATGTTTGTAACATCATAAACGCAGGAGTAAATCTCCAATACAAAAAGGGGTTGAGAATATATCATAATGTAATGCAAATCTACACTAAATGCTCAAATGATGGATAAAAAGTTTGTTTGGAAAAAGACGTTAATGGATGTTATCACCGGATATCCACGAATAATTATCTAATATGGCTAAAAGGTGTTGGATATCCATATAGATAAGGATCGGAGTTTTCCTAAAAGTTCTTTATGAATATCCGGGTATTCAGATCGGAATTGATATGTTGTACGTCCCTATATTTGGTCAAAATTATTGTATCTTACATTTTTCTTATCTCTATGTTACATGACATTAAGTATATATACTCATCAAATTTTGTTGAGACTTAATTTAATAATGGATTTGTACCCCAACGTAAAACAAAAATGCATTAAAAGATCATCCCTATAAGAAGATGATTTCCTTACTACCGTATTATTATCCTACCATATTATCATCTCAATATCTATTGAACTTTTTGTTGCTTGAATTCTCATTCTAAACATATCATCAATACTCATTCGAATATTCATTATATATGTATTCTGTAGGCTAAAACAATTTGCTAAAACCGAAAGCACCAAAGTATAATTGAAGATTATGTGAAAATTTTGATTAAAGCTTAGTGTATTAAAACAGTTCAAAGTATACACAATGCGGATACTAAAGGCCATGAGAGCTTCACTTTTCACTAATAAAGGACGTGGTGCAATAAACAAAGGAATACACCTTTCCAAAGTAGTGTCATTTATGGGATAATGCAACAAAATAGATAAAATTATAAAAAAAAAAACAAAGCAATCATATAAAAAGTTCCGCATAATACACTCTTCGGAGGATAACTCCATTTTCGTTATGAACAAAGACAACGTTGGAATTGTGTAGTAAAGAGTTTTTTTTTTAAAAAAATTTGAGCAAGAAAGAGATAAAAATTTTAGTATACAACTTTCGTTCCTTTACGTGTCTAATAATTTTTTTAAAATAAGTATATACCCAAAAATGGAGTCTCAATCTCAAAGACTGTTTAGACAATATGTTGCACGAAAATAGACACAGGTACGAAAAACGGACATGGCGAGAAACGAGGAAGCGACAATCCTAAGAAATCGTAGGAATTTATATATAATAAGACTATATGCATAGATGACATAACAAATGACATATGTGTGTCATTAGTTGTAGAAGTATCGAGAAATAAGCGGATTGATTGCGTCAAGTGATATTGAGGTAGTATTCATAATTGTCTTGTTTATCTTGAATTTGAAAAAAAAAACGTAGCACTCATGTATGTCTTGTTCATCTCTTTTGTATCCCTCCTTGAACTCACATTGAGCCGATTCATGATCGTGGTTTAAATGTGTCCGGCCCGTTCCCGATGCTGGAAAAGTGTCTTGATCATATCCTCTATTTTGACCGTATCCGAGAAGTTTTCGAAAGCTTCCAAGTTTCGACTAAATGAGGGAAATAGGGCTCCTAAAATTTTACTTTTGCAAAGTGGGCTCCTAGTATAATTTAGGCCTGCAAAAAAATTAATAGGTGTATTTGTGGGCCACCCAAGAAAAGATGGATGGATGGGTTGCCAAAAAAATTGAATTTTAAATGACTGTTGATATTATTTGCAGAGAAGAAAGAGAAAACATTCATTCTCTTTGTAAAGAGAGAGAAAACAGATCTAGAAAGGAACGGAAGAGAGGAAGGAGAAATAGAGGATGAAACAGAGATCCGCCGGAGTTTCAACGACAGGGAGCACCATTTCGCCGCCAGGACATTTGGCCACCAAGCCAACACCGAAGGGTGAGCGAGAGATCTAGGGTTTCTTTCGAGCGGGAGAAGGGCAAGCGAGAGATCTAGGGTTTCGCCGTCAAGGTTGACATGAGGAGGGGCTACGCCACTGGTTTCCGGCGCCGGCGCCGCTGTCTAATCGTCGTTCCGTCACCAACCCTCCTCTCTCTCACCGTTGTATGCTCCGTCGTTGCCGGGAACCAAATCTGTATTTTTTGGGTAAACTATTTTTACTAGATTTTTGGTATGCATTTGATTCGTTTTAGTAAGTAGTAGTGTGTATGTGTTTGATTTTGTGTGTATGTGTTTGATTTTGTATTATGAAAGAGATTGATTACTTAATGGTTGCATTTTTTGGGTATTGTTATAAATTGAGTCTATGTGTGTGCATTTTGGGTATGCATAATTGAAGATAAGCTTTTGTTGTTTGGGGTATGTATTTGTTATTGAACATAAGTTTTTTTGGTATTGATTATTGAGTATATGTGTGTGCAGTTTTGGGTATTTGCTTATTGAGTGATTGATATGCATTTTTTTGGGTATGTATTTTTTGGTATTGCTGATTGAGGGATTGATATGTATTTTTTGGGTATTGCTTATTAAGTATGTGTGTGTAGTTTGGGTATGCATTTTTGAGTATATATGTGTGCAGTTTTGAATATTGCTTATTGAGTGATTGATATGCATACTTTTGGGTATGCATTTTTTGGTATGCATTTTTGGGTATTGCTTATTGAGTGATTATTGATATGCATTTTTTTGTATTGCTTATTGACTATATACGTGTGCAGTTTGGGTATGCAGTTTTGGATATTGCTTACCTAGAAATAGAACAGGGGATTGCTTCCAAATTTCGGTGAAGGGAAGAAGAAAGGACCTGCGTTTGGAAGAATTTGAGCTATGGAAGAAGAAATGACCTACATTTGAAGGGAAGAAGAAGGGACATGAGTTTATAAATAGGGAAGAAAAAAGGTTGCATTTATTTGACACAAATTTTTTTGTAAAATGTCCATCAACATTATCACCAATCAAATCAATGACTATCACTTTTTTGTACTTTTTTTGATTTCATCTAGTATATAAGAGCCCATTTTCTAAATGAATAATTATGAGACCCTAAATCCAAAATCTACATTGTAAAAGGCCTACATTGCAAATCCAGCCTCAAGTTTCCGACACGAAAGGACACAAAAACGGCATTATCCAGAGATTTCCGTGGTTGATAGTTTAGATATACCCGCATGTTATAATGAAATATGATGTTGGATACTTCTTGAACCACGTTACGATGTTGGATACTTGTTGAACCACGTTAACTAGTTGTGGTTTTGAATGTTACAAGCCTCAAAAGTGTACTATCATAATACTTTCACATCGAACAAGTACACGCCCATTTATATCATATAATCATTTTTTGTTTTTTTTTAGGTGAAGGATGTAATCATTTTTTGTGTGTAAACCACAGTCATGTCAATTATACTCTACCGCCGCGAGGCATTGAATTCATATGGTTGATAGCGTAGAGATTTTGTAATGTCATTATAACGTATTTATGGAACCTTTTTAAGGTCAGGATGGGGAATCAGAAACTATCGCTGTTTCACTCTTCTGGTGGGTCCACCAAACCCTCTTTTTCGGTAACCCTCCTTCTCCGATCTCATCCTCAACTTACTGAACCCTTTATTTATTCCTTTCATTCTCACAGATCACAGATATAGACTAGAGTAGCGCACAAATACTGCGAATCTCAACCTTCATCAATGGCGCAGAAGCGGTACATCTTTGAGGTAGAGGCCGGGGAGCCGCCGGCCGAGGGCAAGCCTTCCAAGGGTCCGGTTTATAGGAGTATCTCCGCTAAGGATGGTTTTCCCGTGCCTCCTCAAGGAATGGAGACTTGCTGGGACATTTTCCGGTCAGTTCATCCCATCCAATTTGCTTTGCCAACCTTGCGTTACAACTCTTCATTGTATATGATTATGCTGCGCTTTTGAATTGATCGCCTGGTTCTGCTTTTCAGTTGATCTCCGTTGTATGATCTGTGGCCTTCTTTTACTTTTCCAGTTGCGACTCTGTAGCGCTCTTTGATTTCTTCGTGAATCTGTACTTTGATTGGATTGGATTGGATTGAACTATCAACTTATCATTGTCCCTCAAGCTAATGCGGTTGGATTGTGAATTGTGATACTGCCAACATTGTGTTATTGATATCTCTGAAGTATTTCAATTGACTAATTATGTGATACTTTTCCAGTTGCGACTCTGTAGCGCTCTTTGATTTCTTCGTGAATCTGTACTTTGATTGGATTGGATTGGATTGAACTATCAACTTATCATTGTCCCTCAAGCTAATGCGGTTGGATTGTGAATTGTGATACTGCCAACATTGTGTTATTGATATCTCTGAAGTATTTCAATTGACTAATTATGTGATACTTTTCCAGTTGCGACTCTGTAGCGCTCTTTGATTTCTTCGTGAATCTGTACTTTGATTGGATTGGATTGGATTGAACTATCAACTTATCATTGTCCCTCAAGCTAATGCGGTTGGATTGTGAATTGTGATACTGCCAACATTGTGTTATTGATATCGCTGAAGTATTTCAATTGACTAATTATGTATACTCCCGTTATTATAATATACTTTTGAGTGTTTCTAAATGCTCTTCGGTGTGACCTCTAGAATTCCGAGTTCATGTAGAAATGTGCAATTTCGGTTGTACAGTTCATATATGAACTTTACCTGATAAGTTCCAGATTTATGAAGTATAATTGCAAGTTAAGACTGTACATGAGCTCATAGGCGACATGGTATTTTCACAGTTTCTTAATCATAATTATTGGAGTGTTTTGAATAATGACTACAAGTTGTTAGGTGATGATTGAGCCTGTTGTGATATTTTGGGTTTAGGTCCCTGATGATTTGACATTATATATACAATCTGCCTTTCGTTAGCCCAATTGTTGATTACTGCTTGAATCTGCACATTTTTATATGAGAGTTGTCTTTGATGAGACCCAGGGAGGTTACTTATAAGGAAGAAAAATTTTCAATTTATATGATGAAAAGAAATTGTTGCTTCTTAATTCCCCGTGATTGCTAAACATTTTTCATATGCTTGTGAACAAGCTATTTTGCATGATTCAAGCTGCCACTGCCAGTTAGTGTACTCAGATATCACTTTAGCTTAAGTATGATGATGTAGCTGCATTTTAAAATTATAAATGCCATTTCAGTGTTATATGCTTTGCATTTTGAACAACTGAGTAAAATGTAAATAACAGAAAAGTGAATCTTCAGTAGGTCAGCTAATCATCAATTTGTTTGTTTAATAGCATGTCAGTGGAGAAGTATCCAAGTAACCCCATGCTTGGTAACCGACGGATTGTGAATGGGAAGGTATCTATCCATTATCCACCTTTGTTTATCTCTGCAGTTACATGTACATGTATGCTTCTTGAAATTGTATGAACATTGTCATCTCTTGGCACTCTTGCAGGCTTGTGAATATGTGTGGAGCAGCTACAAGGATGTGTATGATGTTGTAATCAAGCTGGGAAATTCCCTCCGTAGTTGTGATATTGGTCAAGTGAGTTCTTTCTGATACTGTAATATTTTTTTTGTCATCTGACATTTTATATGGTCTTGACTACTTTGCCATTGGTATGATCTGCGTGGTGTATCTTGTTTGATGAAGGGTCTAATTGCATTTTCAGGGTGGACGCTGCGGCATCTATGGAGCAAATTGCTCAGAGTGGATCATGAGCATGGAGGTGGAATTACTTTCTGACTTTTATTCAACACTACCTTCTTTATATCTTAGTATTTATGGTTCTTGAATTTCCATAGGATCCTTTTCTTAATAAAGGAAAAGAGTTTCTACTCTCAACTCAGTAAGTCAATAACAAATGTTTATTTTCAGCTGTCAACATAAACGAGAAAAATTAAAGAAATTTTTTTGTGTCATAATCATACAATGATTTCCCTTTTTTGCTTGATGTGCTAAAATTGTACAGGCCTGCAATGCACATGGAATCTATTGTGTTCCTCTGTATGATACTCTAGGTATATTTCTCCTGTGTTCTGTTTTTTGTAATTGATGACACCCATGAAAAGGAGATCAATATTTGCTCTAATCTGGATGCATTTATGCTCTAATGAATTAAAGCTGCTGATTCTACTTAAAAATTCTTTGTTCATCTTTTATATGTAACTGGTATATATCTAGTGAAAAATATTATAACGGTGGTGGTTAAAAATAATGTGTATATTAATAGCTAATATTCTGCTAAGGAACAGCTTTTGTTGCACAACACCCTACTCTTAATGGAACCTCATTTTAGCGATTGTTTTGTTTAGGTGCTGGTGCGGTGGAATTCATAATATTACATGCAGAAGTTTCCATTGCGTTTGTTGAAGAGAAAAAGATTGGAGAGGTATATTCAGTATATGTTGGATGAACTTTGAATTAACTTTGAACAATCTTGCTGCTCAGACCTTGAATGTATATTATTTTCTCGTGTTTTCTATAGCATTTGTCTTTGGGATTAAAGTTTACCATTTTTCCTTCCAGCTATTGAAAACCGTGCCTAAAGCTGCTGAGTGCTTGAAAAGTAAGTTTGCTTATGATTTTAACTTCCTTCAAGGGATCCTGTTTTATGCATTACAATGTAACATCTGCATACTTATGCAGCTATTGTGAGTTTTGGGAAGGTTACTCCTGAACAAAAGGATGAAGTGAGCAAGTATGGTATCACAATATATGCTTGGGAGGAATTTCTTAAGCTGGTAGGCAGTAGGCTGGAACTTTTTATGTATTTTTTTATTGGGCTCTATATTCTTCTGTCTAGAAAAGAGATATATCTTGCCAATCTGTATTTTTCAGTTACTGGGCCATGGATGGTAGATCCCCTTGACCACAAACTTGATTGCTTCTTAGTTCCGCATTCATTTTCGTGTTGGTGTGTACTGGAAGTGTTCCAATTTTCTGGTCTTGGCAATACATACTTTCTGGGTTGAATTGGATAGATCAATAGTCTCCATTCTTGATTGTAGTTGACAGGAAAAGGGGTTAAAGGTTATAATGATTATGATCTTTTATTCCATCGGACTAATTACTTGGGAATTTTTCTAAATATAAAAACCAGGTGCAAGTCACCATCCTTGCCAAGCATTATTATAACTTCTAGTTACATATATGTTTATTCATAACAATTACCGACTTTTCTTTTTCTCCTTGATAACTTTATCCAAGGCATAAGTATTATCTCTTAATATGTTTCAGGAATCATTAGTTGACAACTAACTGTGAACCAAGATTTATGCCAACTTGTTTATTTTCTAAACTAGAAAATGTTAGATGCCTAGTCCAACTTGGTCGTTTCACCTGTATCCTTAGTGTATTCCAACGCCTCTCCTTGGTGTATTTTTCAAGTTCTGAAATTCTTTCTGGCATTTCATGTATTGAATTTCTGTTCAATCTCTTCCTAGTTTACCTTGTCACTTCTCATGTTCTTGTTTACTCATAAACTTAATGATCTTCACAAAATCACATTCTTCCATTTCTGTTATTTTGTATTAGGGAGATGGAAAGGATTATGAACTCCCAGCAAAGAGCAAGACAGATATTTGCACAATCATGTACACAAGTGGCACCACCGGGGATCCAAAAGGTGTTCTAATAACCAATGAAAACATTATTACTCTAATAGCTGGGGTGAAACGCTTTCTTGAAAGTGTAAATGAAGAGGTAACTGAATTTCTTTTGCCTACCTTATTTCATATTCTGACATCTAGAAAAAGGCTCACACTGCAGATTGAGATAATTGGCCCTTCTTGTAGTTTTTACTGCTAGTCACAAGGTTATGCTCTTACAAAGTGTGCATTAACAATCATAAAGAATGCAGACTAAATTCCTACCAGATCCATATATCCATCTCTTTCAGTAGTTTTCTCTAGCTAGTCACAAGGTTATTCCTTCTGTTGTCTTTCAGACCAATCTTCTCCAAACCCAACTCCAAATAATAAAATGTGGGCACACACTTAGCATCACTGTGATATCTGAGCATGCTACCATGGTAGTGGCAAAGTTTTTGGTTGCTAGCATCCCTTATAGTTTTATATTGTGTTTAGAGATTTTCAATGGAAATTTCAAATCATGAGAATCTCATTATTATATGCCTGAGCTTATTTTCCATGTTTGCATCAAGAAATACTGATGGTCCAAGTTCATCTTGTGGTATTACTATCCAATCAGATGAGTTAATAAGGTTTTCACTGAACACAAATTTGATTAAGATGTGTTCTTTTCTTTGCAGTTAACTGCTAAGGATGTATACATCTCCTACCTCCCTCTGGCCCACATATTTGACCGTGTTATTGAGGAGTGTTTTGTTTCTCATGGTGCACAAATAGGATTCTGGAGAGGGGTAAGATGAATATTTGCTCATTCTCATTCCAATAATTGATTGAGAACACAATGCTTAATCATATATTCATATTGCAGGATGTTAAGCTACTTATTGAGGATCTTGGAGAGTTAAAGCCAACCGTTTTTTGTGCTGTTCCTCGTGTATTAGACAGAATATATACAGGTATTTATGCTTATTGTATATTCTGAGTTCCGACTCTTTACAGTTGTAGATACATGTGAAGTGATTAGTAAATGATTACCAAAACTTGTGAGGATTCATTATTCATCTCTTTGTGGTTTACTTTGGAGGAAACGGAAGTACTTTGAAACAAAATCTTGCTTATATGTCTTCACAGGTTTGCAAGATAAGCTTAAAGCTGGCAGTACGTTAAGGAATGCAATCTTTAATGTTGCTTATAATTAGTAAGTACTGCTCACCTTTCAAAATCTTGCCGCAGCTCCTGTAGCTTGCATCGCCTTAAATATGGCAAGCATGTACTTGCATATAGACTTTTTCTTGAGCAAATGCAATGGTTAGTTGATTTTTAGTGCAGATTGACTTTGCAACTTTCTCTAATCATGAAATGTTATCAAATTGATGTATGGTTTGTACATTGATTAATTCTTGTATGGTATCCAATTAATCTTGACCGATGAAGACAAGAAACAATAGTGCTAATTTTCATTGTTTGTGTTATTAAGATATTAATCACTGTATGTAGTCCAGCCTTTTTTGGCTATATCCTTGTCATATGTCATGGATTGCTTTGTTTGTGTGTGTCCGTCATATATTGGAAGCAATATAGTATCTATGCTCTGTGCTAAAAATATGTTCTATATGCTGCAGCAAATTTGGGCATATGAAGAAGGGTTCCAAACACGAGGAGGCGTCTCCATTGTTTGACAAGATGGTATTTAATAAGGTGGTGAAAGCAAATCTCTCTTTAATATGTCTAGCACGTTATTACGTTTGTTGTAGCATGATAGCATAATCTGTTCTTCCTCAGGTAAAACAAGGACTTGGTGGAAGAGTAAGGCTTATACTTTCAGGAGCGGCTCCACTTGCTAGCCATGTAGAAACTTTTCTTCGAGTTGTAGCATGTTGTTATGTTCTGCAAGGATATGGTAAGGAATTCCTAGCTTTTATTACCTAGTCGTAGGAGAGTTTTGGTGAGAATTAGAATTAGGCAAACAAAGAAAGCCAACTCGTGTTTTTCCCTGTCCGTCTCTCCTGATTATTTTCCCTTTGACCAGCCTAATGCTAAATTTTTTCAGTATCTGTCATCTAGGGTCATGGGTCATCTATGCTTAAATTTTCCAGAATTATACTTGATGACAAAATAAAATGGTTCCAGGAATTTTTGTAAGTTCAGACACGTTCAGGTGGTGATTCTTGTAGTTCATTTGCAGGTCTGACGGAAACCTGTGCTGGAACGTTTGTATCCCTACCAAATGAACTACAGATGTTGGGAACAGTGGGTCCCCCGGTGCCTAATGTGGATGTGCGCCTTGAATCTGTTCCTGAAATGCAATACGATGCCCTTGCGGATATCCCGAGAGGAGAAATCTGTGTGAGGGGGAAGACTGTATTTGCAGGTTATTACAAGCGTGAGGATTTAACGAAGGAGGTTCTAGTTGATGGATGGTTCCACACAGGTTCTCTCTCAAAGCATTAGTTCAATGGCATATTAGGGCTCTGGTTCTTTCCCTTGTATTTATCCATCAATGCACTTCGTATCAATTTCAGTAACCATGCTTAATGAATAAAACAGGTGACGTTGGTGAGTGGCAACCTGATGGAAGTCTAAAGATTATTGACAGGAAGAAGAATATATTTAAGCTCTCACAAGGTGAATACGTAGCAGTTGAAAACTTGGAGAATATCTATCGTCTTTGCTCTGCTGTTGATTCGGTACGTCTGCAACTAAATTACATCAATTATTGTACTATTTTTCTGTTCGTAGTATTCTTTACCATGCATATAGTCCATACTATCTCAAAAACAGAACTCCATTTTCTCTTATCAATATTCAAGAGTTTTGAGCCTGACTGATGATTATCTTCCATGTTTAGATATGGGTTTATGGGAATAGCTTCCAGTCTTTCCTGGTTGCGGTTGCAAATCCCAGCAAGAAAGCGCTTGAGGGGTGGGCTGATGAGAATGGAGTCAATGGCGACTTTAAAACGCTATGTGAAAACCCCAATGCAAAGCATTATGTTGTTCAGGAGCTCAACAAGATTGGCAAAGAGAAGAAGGTGCGGTGCAGCTCCTCCCAATTATTAATGTAATGATCTTAATTGGAATTTCTACAAATAATATGCATCCTATTCTTTATAAACAGCTGAAAGGATTTGAGTTCATCAAAGCTGTTCACCTTGACCCTGAGCCCTTTGACATAGAGCGTGACCTCCTCACTCCAACATACAAGATCAAAAGGCCTCAAATGCTCAAACACTACGGGGTACGTTTCCTTGTTCTAATCATAACTTATACAGAAAATCTGCCGTATTTAAAATAAAAAATTTGTCAAGGAATTTTGGTTAGAGTGGAGCTCTTGATGAAATCTCCAGTTGTTTGAGAATTCATTTATGCTGTTTCATTAACTTGAATAATGGTGTTACAGAAAGTGATAGACGAAATGTACGAAGCTGCAAACAAGCCCAGGGCTTAAGGAGATGGTCGTCTTAGATTACCAACAATGTTCCAACTTAATCAAATATCTGTGACAATTTGTTTTTCCTTCTCTGTACATTTTGTTGCATGATAAACTAATGTTGCTAATCAGTCACAGATTCTTTTATAGCATTCATGAACGCATTTTAAGTTTATATACTCTATAGCTTTTATTTTGTGTACCTTTTTCATCTATGTTTGTATATCTTCTTAGATACTGGTTGGAACCGCCCTGGGGTACAAGCTTTTCTGTTATCAAAAGATAACATATTGCACAAATGAAGTCCACTCAATAACCCTTAGTCTCAGTAATAATATATATATTGGGATTTGGGTAACGGGAGATGTGAAACTTATAGTGAAGAAGACATGTTACATGAAAGCAAGCGTAAGAAAGCATTGATCAAGGGTAGTGATCATAAGAGCACATGTAGTGTATCAAATCATATTATATTGAGTTGGGGCCTCATCAATCCACAAACATCTATAAACCCAACATAATCTACCATTCCTAGCCACTTTGATCCAGTCATTCATGACATCACACACATATATTATACTCCCTCTTGATTATAAATAAATAGTAGTTATAACAGTTCTTAAAAATTATTTTATTAATTACTTTTTGGTTAAGAATTTTTTATTAGTTTAAAAGAGTGTTAAATATTAAATTAATGATTAAATTTGGAAATTATTAAAAATTGTATTAAACACTAAAAAGACAAATTATTGTGAACGGAAAAAAATAATATTTTTAGACACAAATTTTGTACGACTTTTATGTCTACATTTGACTCAAGACAAGACCTAAAAGGGAAATTCATTATCGCAAGACGATTTCAAATTTTAAGAAAAGGGTAGACATTTACGTAGACGCAAATACGACCACATCAAATAATATAAAATAAGATGGTGGTATTCAGTTAACCCTGCGGGAAGCACATGAAGTAGACGCAATTTGTTTTTTTATATACTTTTTTCTTTTAAAACATTTTCAGGTTGTCCAGGATCTCCCCATCTACAAATCTACTCACCCACTTGTTTTATGAAGAGAAAAACAAATACACCCAAAGCTATTAATGACGGCATTTTTTTCCAATTCTTTTGGGGTCCACATCAAAAGAAGAAATTGAGCAGCCGTCATTTACAACTCCCTATTATAGCTTTTATTATTTTACTTTTTTCTAAATATATTACTCCTTTCGATTCTCAATATTTGACTTTAAAAAAATTACATATTGATAAACTAAAAGTAAAAAATATAATATTAATTAATATACTATGATTAAAAAAAATTTATATAAAAACAATAGTAGAAGGTGGAGACTTATATATGAATAAAGAAAATTAAATATAATGGTTCCGAACCTTATTTATAGGGTCAACACAAAACCCTAGATTTTCTAGATTTTATCTTATAAAATTGAACTAAAACATAATAAATAAATAAAAAATGGTAGGGGCGAATTAAATTATCCCATTGCAAAACTAATCACGAACTTTTCCAGTTTTGCAAACTAACTAATAACTCCACCTTTGATATGAGCTATTTTATTTTAATGATGGAAGACTTAACATATAAATGCGGTTTTATATACTAAAAAATATCGATTATATTTCTAGATTGCAAAGGAAGTTCTCGGTATAAAAGATGGACGCCTACAACAAACAAATGAGAAGATCTAGGAAAGATCTTCAAAAGCCAAACAAAACAAAACAAGAAGATCTCGGATAAAGGCATTTGAAGATAAGATCTAAACCAACGCAAGAATTTAGGAGAAGATCTTCAAAATCCAACAAACCAAACAAGAAGATCTCGGAGGATCCCGGCTTTCAAGTGGAAAGAATATTCCGCGCTTGAAGATCTACAACAACTTTCAAGTGTACGTTGATGAAGATCTTGCAACGACTACTTCTCAAACAACGTAAGAAGATCTCGCTCAACCCAACAACAAATTCTATGGAGGAAAGAAGATGTTACAACGGCTAAAAGAAGATCTCCATAGAAGACTATAAATGAAGAATCAAGATGAAGATAGAGCTTACAAGTGAAAGTAACCAAGTCTTTCAAGCGATCATACAAGAACATCTTCATCGATCCAAAAGGTTATCTTCCTCTTAAGCTTACATTAGTCTATTCCTTAGAGTGAGATAAACACAAGAGCTTCATTGGCATATCATTATAGTGTTATACTCGAGTGTGTTACTCTGCGAAGTAACTAGACTATTATTGCTAGAATAGAGTTGACTAGATCGTAGCATTGAGGCTACATTAAGAGAAGAAGGAAAGTTCTTCTAGTTTGTATCTAGGACTCACAACAAGCAAATAATAGATAGTTAGAATCCTAGGGTCTGAAACCCTAGGCGGAGAGTAGGCTGTTAGGGCCGAACTTCGTAAACATATCGTTGCGTCGATCTTTTACATTCCACACTTATTATCGCGTTTTATTGTGACTAACACTTTCTGCAAGTTTTGAAGTCAAGGCCTTGAGATCCACTTTAAAGCCTTGAGAAATAGTTTTATCACTAAGCGCAAAAATCGACTTCAAGGCCTTGATATTAATTTCAAAGCCTTGATATACGATATTGCAAAAAGTTATCATACTCTATTCAACCCCCCTTGTAGAGTATTTATATCCTTATTATTCACCTATTCGGTTCTTCAATTGGTATCGGAGCTAGAATCATGTATATTGATTTAACCATCAGTGAGACAAATTATGAACTATGTAGGTGATGGAGGATTCGCTCAAGGAAGATCCACATCTCGATCACCCCTCTAATGCGGTAACAACTTTGCCCATTGGAGAGCACTAATCCAAATGTTTATTATTGATCATGACATGGAACTATGGAGCATTATACAAACTAGTCCGAAAATCTCAACCACCACGGTTGAAGGAGTCCAAGTCGAAAAGAAGGAAGTTGATTTCACTCAAACGGGCTTGGATAGTGTATCAAAGAACTACAAGGCCATGAACTTGCTCTATTATGGATTGGATAAAAATGAATTCAATCGCGTCTCATCATGCAAGAGTGCAAACAAAATATGGGACAAGCTAATAGTTACGTATGAAGGATTAAGTCAAGTTAAGGAGATAAAGATAAGCATCTTCCTCGGGCAATATGAATTATTCAAGATGACTTCAAACGAGATGGTCAAAGAGATGTTCACATGATATACTGAGATTGTGAACAATCTTGATTCACTTGGAAAGGTCTTCACTAATGAAGAAAAAGAAAGGAAAGTATTGAGAAGCTTGTCTAAAGCTAAGTGGGGACCAAAAGTGACCGCCGTTGAAGAAGCTCAAAATCTCATAGCATTACCTCTCGACGACTTACTTTGAAAACTAATCACCCATAAAATGGTTCTTGGTGAAGATGATGGAGAGTCATCGTCGAATGCAAAGAACCTTGCTTTAAGATCCAAGAAGGATAGCATTCCATCGGTTGATGAAGAGAGTGATGATGAGGAGGAAGATCCATTTGCCTTGATTTCAAGAGGTCTTGCAAGAATCTACAAATGAAAAAGCAATTTGCAAACAAAGAATATCGACGATCATTAAGACCCAAAGATAAGTTTTCTAACCCTAATAAGAAAACTAAAGTGTTGACTTGTTTTGAATGTGGTAAAGTAGATCATCTTGTAAAGGATTGTCCATAAAAGAAGAGGAACAACTTTAGGAAGAATGATCGAAAGAAGAAGAATATGGTAGCATCATGGAGTGACTCACATTCAACTAATGAGTTAGATGACGAAAATGATCAAGTAAACTTATGCTTAATGGCTGATCAAGAAGAGAATCCAAACATTACGTTGATGGAGTGGTAAGTACCATAATGTCTCAATCTAATCTAGAACTTGCCAAATTTCTTAAAGACATTATCATATGTGATATAGAACATAGAGTTAGGATAAATACCTTAAGAGAAAGGCTTATCAAACAAGAGAAACGAGTAAGTGAATTGTCTTTGGAAATTGAAAATATTAACACTGAAAAGTTAGACCTTGATGACAGTATAAAGGCCTTGGAATCGGAAAATGCGATTTTTAAGGACAATCTCTCTTCTCTACATCAAGATTACATTAATCTAGAGAAAGAAAAGATTGATCTAATTGTGACGTATAGAGACTAGAAGGCTGCACTTATTCAATACACTCGTTTGAAAGCTAATCTCGAAAGGATGATGGGTGAACAAAAATCCTCACTTAACAAAAGTGGCATTGGTTATCACATGAATTTTCCAAGAAAAACAACTACCCCCTTTTGTTAAAGCTAAAGGACGTTCACACATGCCCACATGTTTCTATTGTTGTAAAAAGGGACATATAAAATCAACTTGCCCATATAAAAGAAATGATCTCTACATCATTAGAAACACTTATCCTCTATGTCTAAGGAAACAAGTTAAGAAAATATGGGTTTCTAAAGGTACTAGACCACTGAACATGATTGAACTTGAGTATGGACCTAAATATGTCATTTGGTCTACCCGGAAAGGTTGAAGTTTGTTGTTTTGCAAGATATCACCAAGGTTAAGGATCATAAATGACTATTAGATAGTGGTTGCTCAAGACATATGAGTGAAAAAAGATCATTGTATTCAGATTTAAAGAAGCAATCATCTGGAACCATTACTCTTGGTGATAAAGGGAAGTGTAACATCATTGGCATTTGTAAAATTAGTTATAATTCATCTAACTTTATTGACAATATTTATCTTGTTGACGACTTAAGATATAATCTGCTTAGCATCTCTCAAATATGTGACAAAGGTAACAAAGTGATGTCGTGCTTACTGCTCCTAGATGCAACAATGTATATTCAACTAGCACCAACCAAGTTTCAGGAACAAGATTAACGTGTCTCAAGGCCTTGACTGATGGTCCAAGACTTTGGCATATACGTCTTGGTCACGTAAGTATGCATATGATGAAGAAACTTATTTCAAAGGATTTGATACGTGGTTTACCAAACCTAAACTTCAAGGTTAATGAACTGTGTAAGACTTGTACACAAGGTAAACAAACAAGAGGTTCATTCAAACCAAAGAAGGTTGTAAGTTATTCTCGACCTATTGAACTTTTACATATGAATTTATGTGGTCTTATGCGTGTCAAACCTCTCAAGGGAAAACAGTACATCCTTGTCAATGTGGATGATTTTTCTCGTTTTACATGGATCTCATTCTTACGGGAAAAACCGGAAGCTTTGTACGAGTTTTCAAAACTTTGTAAGGAGTTGCAAACTTTGAAAAACCTACCTATGGTTTCTATTCGAAGTGATCATGGTAGAGAATTTGACCAACTTAAATTTGATTTGTTTTGTGCAAAATATGGTATTTCACACAACTTTTCAACTCCTAGAACACCTCAACAAAATGGGGTTGTGGAACGTAAGAACCGCACCTTGGAGGAAATGTCTAGGACTATGCTTTTAGAAAATAGTTTGCCAAAAAGCTTTTGGGATGAAGTTGTTAACACGGATAATTACATCTTAAATAGATGCTTAATACGCCCTATTTTGAAAAAGACTCCTTACGAACTCTTTAAAGGAAGAAAACCTAATATTTCCAATTTAAACCCTTTGGATGTACGTGTTTTGTTCATAATAATGACAAAGACAACCTTGGAAAGTTTGATGCACGTGGTGATGAAGCTATCTTTATAGGATACGCTTCAAATAGTAAAGCTTATCGGGTTCACAATAAACGTACCGAAATTGTTGAGGAAAGTATTCATGTTATTTTTGACAAAAGAAATTGAAGAACCGTTAAGTGAATATCAAGGACAAAGATACTCTAGAAGGGGGGGTTGAATAGAGTATGAGAACTTTTCGCAAAAACCTATCTCAAGGCTTTGAACTGATTTCAAAGGCCTTGATGTCGATCTGAGCTCTTTGTGACACACTTTGATTTCAAGGGCTTTAAAACGGATTTCAAGGGCCTTGAATTTGTAAACCTGCAAAACAAATTTCGTCACAATAAAGCAGATATGGTGCGGAATTGAAAAGATCGGCACGAGAATATGTTTACGAAGTTCGGCTCTAAATAGCCCATTCTCTTACCAGGGTATATCCGTAGGATCTAACTATCTATTATCAGCGTCAAAGAGTCCTAGATACAAACTAGAAGAAATCCCCTTCTTCTCTCACTATATCCAACGCTACGATCTAGCTCCAACTCTTAACCTTGCTATAATAGCCTAGTTACTTCGCAGAGTAACACACACTCTAGTATAACACTCTTTAGATATGCCAATGGAGCTCTCAAGTTTTATCTCTCTCTAGGGGATAAGGCTTTTGTAGAAAAAGAGAAAGATAAACTTGTTTGATCGAATGAAGTTGCTTTGGATCGCTTGAAGACTTTGAATGTTTCCGTGTAAGCTTGTGTCTCTTCTTCTTCAATCGACATCTTCATTTATAGTCTTTGATGGAGAGATCTTCTAGCCATTGGAAAGATGACCATTGTAGATGTTTCTTCTTCTCCATGAAAAACTCTTCCTGGTTGAGATGAGATAGCCGTTGTAGATCTTCTTTATTTTCTTCATCTCCTAAAAGCACGTTGATTCTTCTTCTCCGTAATCTTCTCACGTTGTTGAAGATCTTTGTCGTTTGAACATCGATATCTTGTTTTGATTTATTGGATGAAGATCTTCGAATATTGTTAAGAAAGAATCTTGCGTCTTTATTTGAGGATCTTTACGAGATCCTGTTGTGAACCGAATCCTCTAGATCGAGATCTTCTTGTTGAGCTTATCTTGTTAGCCAAATCTTCTTGGAAGATCTTCTCCAGATTCTTGGTGTATTTGTTTGGTAGAGATTTAAATTCCCTTGCCGTTCTGTCCTTTGGCTTTTGATCCCTTGAAATGGCTTTCAAGGCCTATATGTTAATCTTCTTCAAACTCTACGCTTGTCCCTTGTATCTGATTTCAAGGCCTCACTTATCCCTTGTTTCTGATTTTAAGGCTTCTGCCTGTCCCTTGAAATTCTTTCCAAGGCTTGCACATATTTAGACAAACCACCAAACAAACCAAGCAACTAGAAATAAATTTGATAATTTTTGTTAGTATAAAAAACCGCTTCATCTGTGTTAAGTCTTCCATCATCACATATTCAAATATACTCAAGGTGGAGTTTTTAGCAATGATGGTACTTTGAGTGATAGCTTTACAGATCTAAATCTGAATCGACATGGAGATTAAAATTCTGATGGAGAAGAAGATCTTAAGGCTCAAGATAAGAACATGCAAGAACAAATTCAGGATACCGGAGAACAACCTCAAGACCATGAAACACATCTTCAAGACCTTGAAACGACAAACATCAATACTGCTAAAAGTCTATTTCAAGGCCTTGAAACCCAACTTCAAGGCCTTGACATCGGAAACAAGGGCACAACTCTAGCGGTACCTGAATCAAGTCGAGCAACTGAGCCTCAACCATTAGAATCTGTTTCACTCTTCAAAAAAATAAAGTTCCAACATTCTTCATATCATCCACAAGAGAATGTGATCTCCGATCCCAAAAAAAAGTGTGCAAACCCGATCTGGAGTAAATAATTTGTGTGCTTTTTCTGCGCTTGTGTCCCTTGTATAACCCAAAAACTACGTTCAAGCACTTCAAGAACCAGATTGGATCATTGCTATGAAAAATGAGCTAAATGAGTTCGAGAGAAATAAAGTCTGGACCCTCACGTTTAGACCTAAGCAACAATCCGTCATAGGAACAAAATGGGTGTTTCAAAACAAATGGTAAAGTCATTCAAAACAAAGCACGGCTTGTAGCTCAAGGCTAAGAAGAAGGCATTGATTATGAGGAGACTTTTGCTCCGGTTGCCAGGTTAGAAGCCATACATATGCTACTTGCATTTGCATCCTTCATGAACATAAATCATTTTCAAATGGATGTTAAGTGCGCTTTTATTAATGGCTTCTTAGAAGAAGAAGTCTACATTGCTCAACCTCCTGGTTTTGAAAATGATGATTTTTTGGATCATGTTTTTAAATTGGACAAAGCTCTTTATCGTCTTAAGCAAGCTCCTCGAGCTTGGTATGAGAGATTGTCCAAGTATCTCCTTGAAAATGAGTTCAAAAGAGGTTTGATTGACAAAACTTTGTTTGTCAAAACCAGAGGCAACGATTTATTTGTAGTACAAATCTATATTGATGATATATTATTTGGTGCTACTAATGATTCTCATTGCAATAAATTTTTAGATATTATGTGTAGAGAATTTGAACTGAGCTTGATGGGAGAGTTAAATTTATTTCTTGTTCTTCAAGTTACTCAAGCTAAGAAAGGAATCTTTCTTAACTTAAGCAAGTATACCAAGGATTTGCTCAAGAAATATAAAATGGATCAATCCAAGGTAGCAAAAGTTCCGATGAGTTCTACTCTTTCATTAGATCAAGACAAGAATCGTAAGAGTGTCGTACAAAAGGAGTATCGAGGTATGATCGGCTCTTTATTATATCTAACCGCTAGTCGACTTGACATTATGTTTAGTGTGTGCATGTGTGCTAGAGTTTAAGCTGATCCCAAAGAGTCACACTTGATAGTTGTGAAAAGTATATTTTGTTATCTTAATGACATTAAGGATCTAGGGTTATGGTATCCACATCAAAACTCGTTTCACCTCGTTGGCTATTCAGATGTTGACTTTGCAGGCTACAAGTTTGAAAGAAAGAGCACTTTTGGATGTTGTCAATTCTTAGGGTCATCCCTAATCAGTTGGCATTACAAGAAGCAAAATTTTGTCGCCCTATCCACAGCTAACCGAATATATAGTTGTTGGAGCTTGTTGTTTACAGATTCTATGGATAGCTCAACAACTTCGTGATCTTGGTTTTGATCTCAAAGGTATACCTATTAAATGTGATAATGTTATGTTATTTCGATAACCAAAAATTCTGTGCAACATTCAAGAACAAAGCATATCGACGTAAGACTTCATTTCATACGTGATCATGTTGAAAAAGGTGATGTATCGGTATCTTTTATTTCGACTAACTTGCAACTTGCAAATATATTTACTAAGCATCTACTTGATGATCGGTTCAATTTTATTAGATTGGAGCTTGGTATGTTGAACAAGGAAGCATTATCTTAGGGGAAGTAAATCGTTTTATTTTCTCCTTATAATGCAATCTACTTTTCTATTTCAAGGCCTTGAAATGCTATACAAGGTCTTGAAACGGATTTTAAAGACAAAAGTGATAATTCCACATCATATTTATGATTTTCATTATTTTAGATGTTTGATCATTATATCATTTTAAACAAGAATTTTTAAAATGATTTCAAAATTTTTCACCAAGATTTTGTTTTCAAAAATTCAAATCTTTGTTTTGAAAATTGGTTGTGATTTATTAGGGAAGCATGCGAAATTAAAATTCGATTATCAAGGTCTTGATTCTATCAAGATCATGATATCCCGTAAATTGATTTGACATTCCCTTTTAAAAGGCAATCTACCTTTCCAACTTATCTCTTCTTTCCTTCGTTCAAAATTTTACAAAACTCTTGTGCACTTTACTCTTTCAGTTTTTCAAACTCTCTATCTCATAAACACTCATCCATGGCTCCCAAGAGATCATCAAGCCGCACCACCTCTTTTCCAGTAACAAAGAAGTCCAAAACTTTATCACCAGGACCATCTAAGAATGTGGTGGTTCTTATATCCTCAGACTCAGCTACACCGTCTCCACCGGCCAACATCGAAATTTGTGCTCAGCCGGTATACCGACAAACTGGTTCAGAAATCGTAAAGCTATAGGAACTTGGCTCGATAGATATCACAACCGTCCACTATGCATGTGCGAGTCACTAGATTTGGAGTATCTCCAATCTCTCAACCTGCCATGCATCACTTTGCTGAAAGGATGCTCCATCTGGAAGATAATAAATCCAGGGGATGTCGGATTCACAAGGCTCACAAGGTTATTTTTTGTGAATCTCACGACAAGAAGAGAAAGGGGAGAGCTAACCCTAGAATCTACTGTGAAAGGTAAATCGGCCATTCTTACCAGTACAATTATCACTCAGATTTTAGGGCTTCCCACTTCAACCTTCTACCATCACCCCCCCTAAAGCAGAAAGCGTTCGTTTGACTAAACAAAAATTTATTCCTCCAAACTCCTCATCCCGACAGCTTTCTCATTCATCTCTCACCCTTGAAGCAAGAATAGTGTTTAATATGCTTGTGAGATGTGTCATACCCAGATCCAACTGTAGAGAGAGTTGTTGGTTGCCCAAACTTTTGAATTGATTTATCATGTGTTGAACGGTCTAGACATTGATCTTCCAAATCTCATTCTCAACCACATGCTTCACACCATCAACTCCACAGGCGAAACTTCCCTTTCCTATGCCAATCGACACTTTGAATAAGGATACACAGGTGGTCTTTGGGAAGATAGATGAAGACTATTTTGAACATCTAGGGATTAAAAAGACGTTGACAAGAGAGTGGACTCTGAAGGAAAGGGATATCGGTTCATCATCTACTTCTACGAGATTGGATATTGTGGAATTTCGTGTGGAAACTTTGCGACGGGATATGGTTGATTTTAGGTTTGAGATGACTAACAAACTGGATTCTACTTAAGACCTCTTGGCAATCATGCACTCTAAGGTAAATCAAATATTTCATTTGAATGCTCTTACGTTCACATCTACAAGAAGAATAATGCCACTTACTGAGGATGATGCTACGCAAACAAGGAAAAAAGCATCAGATGTGTTGCTCCAATGTTACAAAAATGTCAAGAATCGTCCGATTCTTCAACCAACTACTGAGGAGCCAACAGTTCTGACTGTTGAGGAGTTCAATGTAGTGAAGAAATATAGAAATGTTGTGGATGAACGTAGGGTTGATGAGTATAAGAAGATGAGAACAATGGATGAGGTCCATACAAGATGGAGACAGAAGTGCTACGATGATATTCAAAGACAAGGGCATCGCGATTCAAATATGGTACTAGGAATAGATTTCAAAGTCTCCTTGACATGCGCTTTAAAATTTTCTTTGTTTTACTTTTCAAGGCCTTGAAACGCGTTTGTGGGTTGGTCTTTTAAGAAAAACTTTGTTTTGTGAAACTTGGATCTGTAATATATAACTCCCGTAATTAATTATTTTTCTCCCTTATCGAAAGACAAAGGGGGAGAAATTATGTGATCCGACATTACTACATTCTGCATTTAAAATTTGAAATATTTATATGCATGTATTATCTAACTTTAAAAGCAGGTACGGTATTTGTTTTGTCTTCCATAAAGGGGGAGATTGATAACTCCACCTTTGATATGAATTATTTTATTTTAATGATGGAAGACTTAACATATAAATGCGGTTTTACAAACTAATAAATATCGATTATATTTCTAGATTGTTTGTCTTGGTTTGTTTGTTAAAATGTGTGTAGGTCTTGGATAGCATTGCAAAGGAAGATCTCGGTTAAGAATATGGACGCCTATAATAAACGAAGGAGAAGATACAGGGAAGATCTTCAAAAGCCAAACAAAACAAAGCAAGAAGATCTTCAAGCAATACCTTAAAACAAAGCACAAGTCAACTTGTTTTAGAATTACAATTGATAAAGATGAACGGTTCTTGATCTCAAATAGAAAATGAATATATATGTGGTACTTAAGACTTCAAAACCAATACTATACTAGTATTCGCCTATTTTTCTCAATAAAAAAAAACTTATAAAAGACAAATACAATCCGAAATGTGGTAGAGGGATGGTAATAGGTGGATAAAACCTCAACTTCAAAGTAGCCCGGAATCAACACACAAATTGTAATCTTCAAAATCCGAAAAGATAGAAACTAACAACTAGAACAACTTCTTTTCTCTCTTTTTTACTTATTTTTTTTACTGAAATAAATTTTACAAGCAATGATAAAGATCCTTCACTTAAACTGGTTTTCAGTTTCTTATCTTCTACTCGAGCAACCAATCTACACTTGAACCGAACCGGATTTTGTCTTGGGCTCACTAGACCGGGCTGGAGGATGGTGCACTGAACCCGATCAGGTTTAGGAGGTTTTAGGGTTTGAAAAGTATTACTAATTAGGATAGGATAATATTTATCTTATGTAAGATAAAATATGATCTGCTAAGATAAAATAAGATCTACCTCCTATATGAGATAAGATCTAAATAATATATATATATATATATATATATATATATATATATATATATATATATATATATATATATATATATATAAAAGTCTTCTTTATCAAATGACTTAAATTGTTAAATTATTGAATAACATGGAGAAAAATATAATAAAAGGCCTAAAACATAAAGTAAAACCCATAATAATAATACACATGGCATGGAAAATAAGGTCTAAATTAGCAAAAGTCAGCCACCAATTTCGTGTCGTCTCTTCCTCTTTCCACACGAGATGACGCATGCACGTTCATGTCATCTCCACTTCTCACACGTGATCTTGCATGAATTTGCTAGATTTCATGCATACGTTGTCTTTGACATCTTTCATCTCCAATCAACGGTCTTTATTCCTCTATAAGAATTCCTTTTCCTTTTAGAAATTGGCTTCATTTTTCTTTTGAAAATGATCTTTATTTCTTTTCTACAAATATTTTCTATTTCTCTCCTAGAAATGTCTTTGATTCTTCCTCTTCTCCTCCTAGAGTGATATTTACTCGTTGACTCCTACCTTCTTTATGTTGTCCAAAATTTCCATGAATGAGTAGTTTTCTATCTAGGTTTTGGGGTAAAAATCCCCAAATATTTCTAGATTAGTATTGCTTTTGTGTTTGATTATTCCTCTTCTCCTCCTTAGAGAGTGATCTTTACTCGTTGACTCCTAGCTTCAATGATCATGGTCTCCAATTCAGCTAGGTTTGAAGATCCTCTTGCATCAGTTTTGCTGCCCAAATTTCCAATGAATGAGTAGTTTCCTATCTAGGTTTTAGGGTAAAAATCCCCAAATATTTCTAGATTAGTATTGCTTTTGTATTTATTCATGATATGACGGGAACTCAAGTATGAATAGTAACATATATGAGGGATACAAATCTAGTTTAATCTATCATTCATGTTAAATTTATTTCAATGTTGGTGGTTTAGATTTTTACTAGCTTAAAGTTGTTAAAACGTTGTATTCTTCCAAGCATGAATGATTTCTTGCTAGATTAATAATCCAAATTGAGACTTACATTGTAATATGAGGATGAGTGTTAGCATGAAATATTGCGATATTCTAGGCACTTTTTCTAATTGTTTTTCATCCATTATAGTGTTCATTGACAAGGCATTGAAGCATTTGTTAGCTAGTTTGTCTATATTTTCGATATGGAGGTCTACATTAGCTTTGTGTTGATTATAGGTGAATAAGAGCTAAAACCGAACCATTTGAGAGAGATAGGAGAAGATTTGAGCACATCCAAGGATTAAGGACACATCAAAGAAGTAAAAGGAGATGCTAGGATGAGGAATGACACGACACAAAGGAAACCACAAGCAATTTACACTTCCACGCTCTAAAATACGGTCGTAGAGAAGTCCACGCTCTAAACCACGACCGTGGATCTTGGCATCATGAACGTGGAGTATTCCAGAGAGTTACACGGCATAAAGTACGGTTGTGGAAATCATATGAAACCGTAATCTAATTTCACGCTCTAAACCATGGTCGTGGAACCCCTTCAGACCGTGATTTAGGCGATCTTTTGACGAATCAAGTATTGCCACGTCATTTATGCAATGGGCCGAGACGGTTATTTTGTTTCTCCTTATAAAAAGGCTGGAGAGGAGAGAAATTGACACACATGCTTAGGGCTGCATTAGACGTCCGGAGATGTGCACTTGCAAACGGGATTCGCGAGGGTTTGAAGATTTGGGAAGTTGCTTGTGGCGAAAGTTACGCCCTTTGTCCTTAGATTTGACATAGAAGACGGATTGACATCCCGTTCTTCGTTCTTATCTAGGATTGTGATTGGTTTGTGTTTGTTTCCGAATCCGATATACATTATTCCTTGTGTGTGGATTTGAGATTGATTTGAGTTTTATTGAAGGTTTCCGAAGGTTTTCATCTTTCATTCTTCTTAAACTTGATTTTGATATTATAATGACAGTTATTGGCTAAAACCCTTTAGCAATTCTAAGGTGAAGGGTTGATAGTTGTGGCTTAGATAATGATAGATCGATCGTAAATTGATTGGACCCTGAGAGTTAGAGAAATATCGTCGACACCCTAAATCACGGCCTGTTCTTAGGTTTCCACGGTCGTGATTCTCAAGATCTACCCGTGATTTACCTCAGTTTACGAACTTTGCTTTTACTTTAATCCAAAGTTAAAGATTAGCTTTAACCTAGTTTTGGCTTGCCTTTCCTAGGTAGTAGTGAGACTCAACATCCTCTATTTCGGTTTCGAGTGTCACAACCTTAATCGGTTTAGTTAGTTTTGATCCTTGGGTTACAAGTTTGGGTATTTGAGATTAATTCTTGTCTTTAGATCCTTTCTATACTGAAGCCTCAACAACCTTTATAGAGGGTGTCTTTAGATAAGTCATATAAAGCCTTGGAACTTCACCGTACATTGCTTTACCTTAATATACCTTTGCAACTCTTAACTTTGTCCTTAATTCTTTAGTATATCTTGAATCGATTGCCACAATTAGATACCTGGATCTTTAGGGTTGTTGTTTTCCTAATATATTTGCAAAGCTTTACCCTTTTACTTGCTTGACAACTTTACAACTGAATTTATTCCCCCCAAATCCCTGTGATCGATACTCTGGAATACTTGCTAATCTACACCGATCCGTACACCGCGGGTTCACTTGCTTTTATTCTAGTTTTATAACTTTAAAGCTTATTTGCACGCACGCTAAGTGGCGAACAATGAGTATGCATCATTTAAGATCCCTATCATACTGATTAGAATTCATTGGGGCCGAAAGGATGATTGGTTCTATTTGTGATGGTTCATCCATGTTATGATTATGCTATATAATGTATGCAAATATAAAACACCGTGCGATGCTTATGGTGTTTAGTATGATCATGATTGTGAAATAAGCTTAGTCAATTGAAATGTGGCTTGACCTTAACATGAATTGATTAATATAAGCTATCCTTTGAGCTTCAAAAGATAATTAAGATGCTTAGATGAACTCAACTACATGTCATTTTACCCTTCATTGATTGAATATTGTCACTAAAGAATGCTAGCTAGCTATGGTTGGGAGGATTAGCCCCTAAACCTAGTGTTTTCTCATATATTTGATCACTTGTTTGCTACTTGCTTTTCGTTACTCAACTCATCTTTAATCATTGATCATTTCATCACCCTTTTTGCTTTCTTTTACACACTTAATTTGTCTTGAATTTAATTCCAATCAAGCTATATAGCGTCCTTGTGGAATTCAACTTTGATGCATCTACCATACTACTACATTGACAATGACCGTGCACTTACGGTTTTGTGTGATTATTGAGCTATATCCTAACTCGCATCAACTCTCTTAGGTTATTTTATGCCCGATTAGAGAGGTATCTCATATTTATTTTTTAGCCCCAAAACACACGTTAAAAACCATGGGATAGACGATATTCACGTTAACCTTGAATATTGATAAACACGTTTTGTGTTGTTTTCTTCTATTGTGAAGAGTGAGCAAGTGAAACCTCGTTCGACGTGGCATCTTGGATCGTTTTGTGTTGTGCCACTGGAATTGATAAGTTGGTGCTTTCAATCGCCTACAAGCCTAATTCTTGTGTTCTACGGACACATTTCCATTTGTGTAAGATTTTAATGGAAGGGTTCTACGATAACTCTTATTGTTTTCTAGGGCCATAGTTTCCCTTAGATGCTCTAAGTTCTTTCATAGGGTTCGAGTTTGATCTATCTATCTACCGATCCATATCATCATCAGATCATTCATCCACTTCCCACAAAACATCCGCCATTGATACCCTATAACCGTTGGTTTCACGATCAACCGGATACATCTCCATCTCTATTATTGGTGTCGAACCAACCCTAAGTCTTAACTAGAGCTGTTAAAGTTGACCCGACCCGTAAAACCAACCCGACAAACCCAAACCTGACCCGGACCCAAAAATTTTGAAAAAAGAGAATACCCATAATGACCCCACTTGAAACCGATTTAACCCGAAGTAATAAATGATCCAAAGTAATCCGACCCGTATGAACAGATCACCCGAATAACCCTATCCGAAGTAACCCGATAGCCCGAAGTATCCCGATAGCCCGAAGTAACCCGACCCAAGTAACTTGACCCGAAGTAACCCGACCCGAAGTAACCGATAACCCGAACTAACTGATAGCCCGAAGTAACCCTGATGTGGGATCATCCCCAACAACCCCTACACGTGGACAAATCACAAGAGTAAGAGCAAGAACATTGAAGGAGAAGGAGTTGTCATCTTCGAAAGTCATCCAAGAAGATGTTGCTAACTTATTGGCATCGTGTACATCTAAGGAGACTTTATTCATGTCTAAGTCTTCCTTAGTGACATTGATATCTATTGTGGATGAGCCATACATATGTGAAGATGATCAAGGAAGCAAAAAATGTGGCTAACACGAGATTTAAGCCATTCAGTTAAAATCTCGGCCTTGAGAACCAAATCTTGTCCGAGATTTCAGCCGAGATTTGCTTCTGTTGAGATCAATAACGATCCAGTCGAGATCTTATCAGTTATTGGATATTTTATTTTTAATACCATTAAAGCTCTAAACATTCTAAAGGTATCTGACTTTTTGATCCAACCTTTATTTAATTTTTAAGGAAATCTCGCTTATAATTAGCCATAGAGTCGAGATTCATAGGTAGATTAGATTGATTATTATTTCCACAACATTGTGAGATACTCGTTCCTTCGCTTACGAAGTTTGTGTTTTATTTATTTCAATTCAATAAAAAAGAGAGTCTTGATTGAATAGTTGTGAGTCGTTTATAGGTTGTTCATGCATGTGTTAATCTTATTGAAGATTGGTGCTACTAGTCAAACTAGTCCCTCAATGTGTTTGTCTTATTCATAAGGCTTGTTTAAGGTTAAAGAAATAAGGGTTAATGTAATTCTTTGTCGAGGGTTTTGATCCATTGGTCAAGGTTATTTGTAAGTCTAAACATTAAGCCTTTTCTTTCTATATTTTCTATACTTTTATTCCATAATTCATCTTCTTATCTATCCATTATCATTCCATCGAACTCACATTCTTTGTGTTCGAATTCCACAAATCTCGGCTTTACCATATGAATCTCGCCCGAGATTCCAACCGAGATTTGCTTCTTTTTTCAATTTCGTGGACTTCAATCTGGACCGGGAAACTGCGACATCAACCCCGCATCAAACCCGACCCAATGTAAACCGATAAATACATAATTGTATAATCCATACTATAAGATTATATTATAAGTCTATAATGATACATTACATAATACATATTGCATAAGCCATACTATAAGCCGGATATCCAGATCCGGTTAAAGATCATTTCTATCAAACAAATCACGCAAATATTTATGGATAATTATCGAATCCGGTTAAAGTCGTTTCACATAAATACATAATTCATACTATAACTTTTAAGAATATACATTTTAAAGATAAGTTTTTAATTTATTATATTGTGTATATATACATAAATACATATTATATAATCCATAATATAACTATAAGTCTATAATGACGTTCTTCAACTCCGACAAGATAAATGTAAGGTAACGATGATTTTAACTCATTAAAATAACTTTTGATATTATTTAATAATTTACTAATTACTTATTAAAAATATTTTCCAACTTTAATTTCCGATTTCCTATACAAGTATTGAAGTATACATATTACATAATACATAGTATAATTGTATAAGTATATATGATGCCTTTTTTATTTATTAACTTTTTTACGTAGTTAGAGATAAAATAAGTGTTAAAGTATTAAAAATAAGTTTCTTTTAAAAAAAACTTGTATCAATTATGCGTTTTTCACTTTCATTTGGATTAAGTTATGTGACTAACAGAATATGATATTTTTATTTTACATTTTATAACAAACATAATAGGAAAAAATAAACATATATGAATCAAATGGATTAGTCACATTAGATATTTGAATCAAACGGATCAGTTAGATATCTGGCTAAAGTCATTTTCAATCAAACGGATCAAGCTAAATTAAAGTCATTCTGATCAAACAAATCACGCAAATATTCGTGGATAATTATCCGATCCGACTAAAATCGTTTTCACGTACCATATTTAGAACTTGGATCGAACGGATTAACCAAATATCCGCGAATTATTACCCGATTCAGTGAAAAGTGATAAATAGTTACTTTCGAATAAAGTGTTACATTCAAATAAGGTGTCAAATAATTTATATTGTGTTTCCCACAAGTTTAAGAAAGTAATAGTTGATCAATATAAAATAAAATTAACGATATGACTAGTCATTGATCATAATCAAATTAATTAACTAAAAATAAGGATTTGTTAGTGACGTTCAAATATTCGAAAGGAATATATAGGACCCCGTTTATTAATCCCTATAGGACCCTGTTTATTAATCCCTATTTTAAAGTAATTATCTCATATTTATAATACGTATCCCAAAGTTAATTGTTAACGTATTATAAATATTGTGTTGTTAAATGAAAAATAAAAATATAATATGTGGTCAAGTGGAAAAAAAAAAGAGTAAATAAGAGGAGGTTTGATGTAGTTTATTATAAATAAGAGGTGGTTTTATGTAGTTTGTTACAAATTGCCCGACCCAAAGGCCAAAACTGACCCGAATCAAGGTGTCAGTCAACCCAATTTGATTTCGACCCAAATTGAACATAACTTGACCCGACTCAAACCCGATTGACCGACTCCAATTGACACATCTACCCGACGCCATTAAAAACCACAATAACGTAACCCGAATGACCCGAGAACCGAACTAAATTATAATCCAAGAACTGAGGCTATATGATATATGGTATTAAACCGAACAATTAATACCCGATCCGAAACGACCCGACCCGAAACAAACCGCTAAAAAGAGAGATTGTTTTGACCCAACCCATTTGAAATAGAACAATTGATACCTGATCCAAACCGACCCGACCCAAAACAAACCACTATTTAGAGATATTGTTTTTGAGCCGACACATTTGAACCCGAGCTTGTTGTGGTCGACCTGAACCTGTTTGACACCGCTACCAAGAACCGAACTAAACCGACTCGTTATAACCCGAGAACCAAGACTACCCAATAACCTGAGCAATCGAAACCCGGCCCGAACCGACCCAACTCAAATATTAACCAAACCTTTTCTTGACCCGACCCGTTTCTACCCGAACCCGATCAGATGGTCCCGTTTTGACTAGTCTTAACGCAAAAAGGAGGAAAAGCCACGTAATCGTGCGGGGAGAAGAGCTTAAAGAGGCAGCGCCGCTCCCAGCAACAGCAAGCATACATCCGGGCAACTTGTACGCCTAAGGATCTTCCACGTGTCCAGGTCAATCCGAATCCGAGACGTCCATGTCCTTTTAGAAGGCCGCGTTTTCAATGAGCGGTACACCTGGCATAATGCCTCCCTTAATCAAACGGTCCATATCTTTTCTCGTAACACTCCCTTCATTTCCACCCTCCTAAATCCTAAGCGCCTTCTGCTTCTCCTCCCTCCACCTCTCTATAAAGCAACGAACAGCCACCTTCATGGCCTCCATTAATTCCACTATTCCAGAAATATGATCCCAGGCAATATTCACCGCTTCCACTTGCATCGCAAATCCAACGCTTCCCACCGCCTCATTAGTAATCTTAGAATCGCACGTCGCGAGAAGGTTCTCCGCCGGATGCTCTCCGTCGACGGCGATCTATCTCTCAACGCACCCCGTGGGCTGGAATGTATGGGAAACCAAATCGCTGGAAAAGAAACGTTGGCTGCCAATGAAGGCAATTCCAAGAAATCCACGTTCCGCACTAATTTATCCAGCGCGCCGCCTCCGGCTACTTCTTCCTTCTCCGATCAACACACCGACGACGGTGAGATTAATATCACATTAGTACGCTCCATTCAAGAAATTTTACGTCTGAAATCTGCATTGCGAGGTTCACTGTGCGGTTTACTGGATTTGGTTGTTGACAGATAAACCAGGCGGGAAATCAGGCGGTAATGATGACGCGTGCCTCGTGGAAAACCTAATTAACAGCTCGACAGACACCGTCGCGCACGGTGTGATATCTCTGATGGGACGGCGTAGGGAGATGGAAGATGCGGTGACTGCACTCCCAACGCTACTCCAAACCCTAGGTTCTGCACGGCCTCATGGCTTCTTCGGTGTGTACGACGGCCACGGCGGATTCGGAGTAGCGGCGAAGTGTAAGGAGAGGCTTCACCACCTCGTTGCGGAGGAGATCATTGGCGATGGAAAGAAGGAGAATGATGTAATCGATTGGGAGAGAGTGATGACGATGAGCTTTACTAAGATGGATAGGGAGGTATGTGATGAGGAAGGTGTCTTCGGAGGAGAAAGGCAGAAAGTAGAGGGAAAGACGACGGGTTCAACTGCGGTGGTGGCGGTGGTTGGTGCGGCGGAGATCGTGGTTGCTAACTGCGGCGACTCCAGGGCGGTTCTTTGTAGTGGTGGAGTTGCAGTGCCGTTGTCTCGTGATCACAAGGTGATTAATTAATTAATTCATTCATTAATGTGCTTTTGTTTAATTTGATTTGATTACCCCATCTGCATCGAGGCTTCGTATTTAGATTTTTCTTCAATAAAAACAACGATTTAGATTTCCCGTGTGATATAGATTTACAAAATTATTTTTATTCAAACAAATAAGGTGGACCAATAGTAATCTTTTAGTCTTAATAATTTTAATTATATTTGTCGCTACTACAATCACTTTTTAATAAAAACGGGGTTTATAAGTGAGAAATATTTTAAATTAAAATAATGGTACAATTTTTGTTTACTATTTTTTTATGAATATCTGCTGTTGCAAGAATTCGGATCTGAAAATGGAAATTTAAATTTATTATGAAGTAAAAGAAGGGGAAAAAAGAGTGCAAGTTATAAGAATGTTATAAAAAAGAAAGGTACGAAAAGTAGTAATGAAAGTTGTAAAGAGTAGAGAGACGTTGGGAGTAGTGAGGCGTATTTGCGGACATATACATTAATGTGGAAGGGATGTATTTTATATTGTATGCATCGAACCCAACTCGTGAACTCCTTTTTTACATTTTAAACCCATGAATTAGTTGCAGTAGTGGTGGCCCACCTTATCATTCGACTAATTTGGTACTTTGGTGGGCTCATTCAATGAATTTTGTTGCTCCACCCTTATATAACCCAATATTCATTTTCATACAAATTTCAACTTCAAAACTTTTAAAGTAGCTTTACACTGACGCTGACATTTGGGGTCTGTTTCACAGATACTATTATTTGGGTTTTATTTAAAAGATATTAAATTTGGAGATTATTTCAGGATTTTTTTTTCATCCAATTTTGGATTATTTTGGAAATTATAATTCTTAAAATAATCACAATGAACACCAAAAAAAACTACCCTCTTGTAATTATTTTGTAAGCTAGAATTGTTATATCCCAGATTTCTTTACAAAAGTAGTAAATGCACGGGTCAAGATTTAATAAAGGCACGATGTTTACGGATCTCGTAACCATCATAAGATCACGGTTAAGGGATCCGTAACCGTCGTGATTACGGGTTTCCGATCCGTAATAATTTTCTACATGAAAAAATTAAATTCTGACACCATCACGGTTACGGGTTTCGTAACGGCGATGTCAGAAGGGAATTTCTTTTTTTTTTTTTGCGGTGACAAATTCCATAAGCCTAGTTTATTAACGAAATCTTGAACCGTGCGCCTAACACCCTCTCCGCATATAACAAGTATTTTTGTCATGATATTAAGGGTGACGTGTTGTTCTACTATTTACACATGCGGAGGACTCGTTGGCCCGATTTACATTCCAATAGGATACTGCCATATGTTGTATTCGTACTAGAATTCTCTTTCCAATACATTTTAACTTCAATATCAATATATTTTTATTATAGTAATCTTTAAATTCTCCATGCTCATCGATGAAATTTGGCAGAAATATATTTGAAGAACGTGTACACTTGATAGACAAGTATTTCAACTTTGATTTTTCGTTCTTAAAAGAAGAAGATATTAATGAAATGATACATTTTGATTGTTATGAGTCTATCTCTAATCATAACTGGATACCCAGCCCGAGAGACCCGATGAGCGCGAGAGAGTAGAGGCTGCTGGAGGCAGCGTGGTTAACTGGTATGGACCTCGCGTTCTAGGCGTCCTCGCCACCTCCCGATCCATAGGTATGTCGACCTCTTTTTTTTTTTTTTTTTTCAAAATAGTTGTCTAAATAGCTAATTTGTTATTGTAACTTTGTGTATGCGGCAGGCGATCACTGTATGCGCCCATATGTGATCTCTGATCCGGAGGTTACTGTGTACAATAGAACTCAATTGGACGAGTTCCTCATATTAGCTAGCGACGGGCTATGGGATGTGGTGTCGAATGACATGGCCTGTGAGCTCGTTAAGAGATGTCTCCTTCACGAGAAATGTAGCAGGAAGAGGGCCGAGGGTTATGTGAACCACGTTGCTACCTTGCTCGCTGAAATGGCGATATCACGGGGAAGCCAGGACAATGTAAGTATTATAGTGGTGATGCTAAGATAGGTGTACACCTGACAATTCTATGAGGATTTAGGAAAAGCTAAAACAAGGGAACCTAACCTTAACTCCTATGTTGTGTCTTTTCCTAATGTCAATTATCCCGGGTGGTGTTTGGATTGACTTATATGAAGAATCTACTTGCTCTTCTTAATTTGTACCATGATATTGAATTCAAGTGTGTAATAAGAGCTTGCGACTTGGTTTTCGCCTTCATTTTTCAACTGGGAGCTCACAAACTGTTGGGTTCTAATTCAAGCTTTTACTGTTTCTGTAACACTTTGTAAAATTTGGGCTCTATTTATAAGCTTTTATAAAAGTTGGGTGACTTCTGTTATTAATATGGACTTTGTTTGATTGTTGGGAAGAAGTGTACGTCTTTGTTGGAGAGGTGGGTAAAAGAAAGCAAGCAGGTTATCCAAAGCAAAATGGTCTTCATCTATCAAGCAAATGGTCTAATTTGGTTAAAAATGTGTAGTGGGCCAACTCTTTTTTTGGGCTGTCCAAAACAAAACCCTACAGCAAACAAATAGTAGCAGGTGGCTGAGGCCTAAGTTGTTCGTTCACACAGCTGCTAACACCCGATACACAAAAGAAAAAAGAGAGCGACATAAGCCCACGAAGAAAGAAGAAACTGTGAATGAGATAGAAGAATAGGTGGATCGAGAGAGAAGATCGAAGACACAACTCAAGAAAGAGAGAAGGAAGTCGAGAGGACTTTACTTTCTGTTTTGTGTAAATATTGTTCGTTTTTTCGTTTGATATATATAGTAGGTGCACACTGGGTCTCTCTTAAGGCTAATTTTGTGTTTGTTTGATTCGGAACAGGATCGATCTGGATCCGTTCTTGGATGATTTTGAAATTTGATAAACTAGCCTAATAGTGACCTAACTCGCAATTCTTAAATTCGACATTACAAAGTGGTATCAGAGCATTGTTACGATTCTTGTGATGAATTTTGTTTTCTACTTCCAGTGCCTGAGAAAAACTGACATGTTTCTTGCTTCCACTAACTATGCTCAACCATTGTTGTTTTTATCATATTGTGTTTGGAATATATGATAACAACAAATTTTGATTTGTGATATTGTTTTTGTGTTTTATTGGTGTTTGCTTTGAGTGTTGCGTTTTCTTGACAGTCTCGTTTTTTTTCCAGCTTGACTCGGTTTTTGTTGCTTGTGTTTATATATAAAAAACTTTTAGAGATATGTTTTGTCAAATCCCTTATTTTTGATAAAAACTTAGCTGATGTAAGTTTTTTATGGCAAGAAACAACAATCTAGTCAAGCCAATTGATGGCTCAACAAACTTTACAATGTGGCAAGTCAAAATAAAAGTTGTGTTGATCAAAGAAAAGTGTTGGAAAGCTGTGAAAAAGAAAGTTCTCGGAAACACGTACGGAGGATGAAAAAGGGAGCTAGATGAACAAGCATATTCGGAAATAACGATTCGGCTTTTTGACGAGGTAGCTCGTCAGGTTATAAGTATTACTAACTCTAAGCTATTATGGAAAAGTTTAGAACAATTATATCTTACTAAATTCATGCTTAGTCATATTTCTTTAAAATGTAATTTGTTTACCTTTAAAATGGATGTTTTCTTGTCATTACATACTAATCTTGATAAATTTTTGAAAATGACTCAAGACCTTGAAAGATGTGGTGATAAAATTGTTGATTCTCATCAAGTTGTGATTCTTTTGAATTCTTTACCTACTGAATTTGATAGATTTAAAGATGTCATTCAATTTGGTAGAGATGAATTGTCTTAGACAAAAATCATTCAATTAGTGATTGAGAAGAATGAGATCCTTATTGTGTTTAAGCATGTTAAATCTGAATATTATGTTGACAATAAAACTTATTCGATTATGCATGTTGAGGGAGACTCTAAAGGTGATAAAAAGAAAAGGCAATCTGATGGAAATGATAAGAAGTGTTTTTATTGTGATAAGATTGACCATTTCATAAGAGATTGTAAGAAAAAGAAAGTTGATGATATGCATAAAAATGAGCATGAAGTTTCTGCTATTTTGGAATCTGGAAGAAATTACCTTGTTGAGTTGCTTATACTTGATTCCACATGTGATTCTTATTCCTAGATTATGGATTTTGGATAATCTTTGCATGTTACTCATATATTCTTGTTTGAGGTATTGGAAATGTACCTTTGAAAATGCATGATGCGAGGATAAGAGTTCTTCAAAAGGTTTAGGTGGGTGCTTAATCTTAGAAGAAATCTCTTATTTGAATTTGTTTTGGATGAGCAAAATTGTAGAATTAGGTCACATCACGGTATAAGAGATGTCATTAAAAATGGCAAAACTCTTATACGTAGCATTAGGAAAGGTGGCTTGTACCAAGTTCTAGCTTCTCATTTGTGTGATTTCTCAAGGTTGGTGGTGACTAATAATCATACAAAGCACTCTAAAAACTGATATAAATGGTGAACTAGCTGTTTTCATTGAGATTCCAAGACATGATAGCACAAAACAACATCAAAACAAACCATAAACTATTGTTGCAAGGCTCAAAAAGTGTGCATAAATGGTGAAAAACAACCCGACTGAAGGGAAAGTGGTGGAAAGATTGAGTGACAACAGTCACAATCCATGCTAGTAGAAATTGGAGTCACAAAAAGGCTCACTAAACTAGTTAAGGATGGCTGAAAATGAAGAAGGAATTTCTGCGAAATTGAAAGGATATATAGACATCAAAAGTAAGCTACATACTCACCAATTAAAGGAGGAAGTAAGTTCTCTTAATTTTAAGTCTAATGATATGCTTATATGTGATAGCTTGATACATGATAGTGAAAATTTACATTCAGCTGAAATATGTGCAGAATTGAATGATAATATTGAGATGTGTAGTGATTTAATTCTCATATATGTGATATGAATTTGAAATTTATCATTGTAAAGAATGAATTGGATGAGAAACTTATGTGTGGCAATTGGGTTGAGTATGTTGAGCCTAAAATAAATAAGAGAATGCATTCATGTGGTTTGCTAAAGAGGTTAGCATCAAGAGGACACTTTAAGAAGTGTACCAAGACTTGTGATATGTCTAAAGTGGTAAATGTATGTGATATGTCTATTGATTTTTTGAACGATACTAATTGTTGCTCGAGTTACAAGTATACTTCCTTTTGTGGGATTGTGGATGGTCTTCCGAAGCACTAGAAGAGTGCTTCGAGGGAGGGAGTCGATGACGGATTGTCCATGTATGCATTTAGGTGGTTTTTTTTTCTCATTTTGTTTCATGTTAGTTTACAAGTTTGAGTTAAGAGGGCAAATTGTTGGGTTCTAATTCAAGCTTTGTCCGTTTAATAAAAAAAAAGTAAAATTTGGGCTTTAGTTGTAAGCTTTTATAAAAGTTGGGTGACTTTTGTTATTCATATGGACTTTGTTTGATTATTGGCAAGAAGTGTACGCTTTTGTTGAAGAGTTGGGTAAAAGAAAGCAAGCAGATTAATTAAAACAAAATGGGTTTCATCTATCAAGCAAATGGACCAATTTGGTTAAAAATGTGATCAAGTGGGCCAACTCTTTGTTTTTGCTCTCCAAAACGAAACCCTACAACAAAGAAATAGTAGCAGGTGGTTGAAGCGTAAGTTGTTCGTTCACACAACTACTAACACACGATACACAAAAGAAAATAGAGGGCGACACAAGCAAACGAAGAAAGAAGAAACTGATAGAAGAAGAGGTCGAACTAGAGAGAAGATCGAAGACACAACTCCAGAAAAAGAGAAGGGAGTCGAGAGGACTTCGAGTTTAACGATAAAGACGTTTTCACCGGAATCTTAGGGAGCCTTCTTTACTTTTTGTTTTGTGTAAATATTGTTCGTTTTTTGTTTGATTTATATAGTCGGTGCACACCGGACCGGGTCTTTCTTGAGGCTAGTATTGTGTATGTTTGATTCGGAACGGGATTAATCTAGATCCGTTCTTGGATGATGCTAAAATATGATAAACTAGCCTAATCTTTACCTAACTCGCAAATGCTTCAAATCGACATTACACAAACTAGCACGAATAATATGACATGATCAAAGAGGAACCTAACAAAGGACAAAGAGTGAGACTTTCTTTTTCGATTTTGTCTCTTCACTCTTTCCATGCCTATTAGTTCACTCATCCTTTTCCATGGGTTCGTTCTATTCGTACCCACATAAACATGCTATTCGTACCCAGTACCCGACTACTCTTCTCGTAATCGTAGTAGATACTCAAAATCTCTAGGAGAGTTTTGTACGACTACGCGTCTCGTAGGCGTAGTAGTCGTCGATAGACTACGCTTACGAGACGCGTAGTCGTAGTCTTTTCAACGGCTAGTTGATAAAACTACGACTACGCTTCCCGTAAGCGTAGTTTTATCAACTAGCCGTTATACAACGGTAATGTGTTCCAAACATTAGTATAAATATTATGCATTCGACCAAAATCGTACGTATTCAATCCATAAAACCTCATTGTGAATCGTTGCTTCGCAAAAAAAGTCATTCGAAGATGAATTCCGACGATGGCGAAGCGAGATATCATTCCGGCGATGGAGAAGAGGATGACGGTGTTGATTTCGGCGGAGGTGAAGATGATGTGGAGGGTGACGAGGGCTTGTTCAATCTCGCGATGCTTAGTAGTTACGATCCGTATTCGAGTGTTGAGTTTAGTTTTTTCAATTCGTTTGTTTTGACGTAGTTTAGTGTTATATGTTTTAGTTAGTTTTATGTTATATGATTTAGTCGTTAATTTATGAATTAGTAGACAACTAGTCAATTAGTAATGTTATTTGTTGTTAATTGAAGAATTTAGTCGTTAATTGAAGAAATTAGTCGTTAATTGAAGAAATTAGTCGTTAATTAGTGAATTAGTGGCCAATTATAATGTAATTAGTCGGTAATTAATTTTAGCAATGTTAGAATATATGATATAGTCATAGTGAATGAAAATTTTGGAATAATTATTGTAGGCTGCCGATATTTCCGATGATTATGACTATACTAGTTTGTTCGTGGACCATCGGATATGGACGGATATGGACTCGTTAGTTGCGTGGGTTCTTGAGAGAGCTGGAAGTAGAAATATGGTTCTCATCAAACTAAAGTCCTACAAGTCGGATGATCGCCGTTTTGGAAAAGTGGTATTTGTGTGTGAGCATCACGGAGTGCGCAAGAGTGAGGCGAAGGGCTTGAGGAAATTATGCAAAACGAAGAAGTTCGATTGTAATTTTCGCTTACACGTTGATGAGGTGCAAAGGGGTCTATGGGGTGTGAGGAATGTTCACGGAATTCACAATCATCCTCTTCCAAAGAAGTTGGTAGGTCATGCTTTTGCTGGACGGTTGACGAAGGCACAAATGAAACGAGTCCAAATTTACACCGAAGCGGGAATGCCTCCGAAATAAATTGTTCGTTTGTTAAAGAGCGATTTTGAAGATCCCGAAAAGATGGTCACTTCTAGGAAGCAAGTTTCAAACGCTCGGAATAAAATTAGGTTGGAAGCGATGGGAGATCGAACGGTAATTCAAGAAGCGTTGAAATTCTTGAAAGAGAAGGATTATATGTGGGATATTAGGATGGAAACCATTGAAGGAGCGGAGGAAGTGAGTGACTTATTCCTAGCCCATCCCGAGTCGAAGCGTTGGGTTGCCATGTTTCCATACGTCGTCATCATGGATGCTACATACAAGACGAACATGTTATTATGTAATTCATTTATCTTGTTTATATTAACCTCTTTTTAATTACATAATCTGATACATTATATTTTGAAGATATGACATGCCGTTGTTGGAGATCGTTGGATTGACCAGCACACAACAAACTTTTCCCGTTGCGTTTGTGTTAATGAAACGGGAGACAACAGGTCATTACGAGTGGGCTTTGGAACGCATTGCCATGTTATTCAGTGGAAAGAAGCCAGAAGTGATAGTGACAGACCGAGAATTAGGTCTCATAAAAGCAATGCCGAGAGTCTTCGCAGATGCTAAACATATTTTGTGTGAGTGACATGTGTTCAGAAACATCGAATCAAATAGTTGGTGGAAGTCACATTCGCCATCCATCCAAGCAAAATTCATGAGAGATTGTCATGAGTTGTTTGACTCGACTACTATTGCGGCTTATGTGGCGAGGCTCTTGCATATGAGGGATAGTTGGATGGACAAGTATCATTTGATGGAGTACCTTGAGAAGACATGGTTGGACAAGTACAAGGAAGCTATTGTTCGTTGTTGGACCGATCACTACCTCCATCTTGGATCAAGGACGACAGGAAGGTTAGACAAATACTCATTACATCTTTTATTGTTAAGTTTACTAATAATGATTTATACTAAAAGTTTTAAATTATGTTCTAATAGTAGGGTTGAGGGTGCTCATTCGGTGTTGAAGAGAACTCTTAAGTACTCGTTGTGGATTTGATACTCTCATCAAGGCCATCCATAGAATGATTGGAGATCAGATCGATGAGATTCAGGGTACCATAGAGAAGTCGCGTACTCATACTATCGTAGGTATCCAAGAAGACCCTATGTTTACATTTCTTATCCGGAAGGTGTCGAACAACTGCATGAAATACTTGATCGAGAATTGCAAAGTGGCGCGCCAAGGGACATTTGATGCTACATGTGACGAGTGGTATTGGAGGCAATCATACGGGATTCCGTGCGTGCATGAGTTTGCAGCGGCTCTCCGTGAAAACATGCCTATGTTTTTTACTGCAATACATCCCTTTTGGAGGCAGGTTGTATGGCATGAAGTCACCGAAGAAGTGGAAGAACCCGATGGTATTCCTCTGTCGATGGGAGATATTACTTTGGCATCTTTTATGACCATGCACAGGGAGGGCAGGTTGAGTCAAGACATTGTAGACAAGTTTGGGGCTTATGCGGCCACTGTGTTGTATCCGACGGAGTCAGTTGCTCGGAAGCCGAGAATTTCACATCCTTTTGACAAGGGAAACAAGCAGCGTCGAGTGCCATCTGCATTTGAGCATGCTCGAGCTGATAAGGAGTCACAGATGAGGAAGTCGTCACAAAGTTCTAGAGAAAAAGTTCGAGGCCGAGGCCGAGGACGTGGTCGAGGACGAGCTGACACCACAGGCGAAGCTAGTACCATCCCGGAGTCTCAGAAGACTGTTCCAACTCAGCCGTCAGAACTTGTGGTCCGAGGATTCAACTGGGGTTATAGGAATATCCCAGCCTTTATGTTATCTTACGTTGATCGTGTGATAGATGTTCCGGGCGATGGACACTGTGGATATCGATCACTTGGTGCATTATTGGGTTACCATGCAGATGAGTACATTCGTGTCCGGAGAGAGCTAGCTTGGGAGTTGAGTAGACATATGCATGTATACTCCGGAATACATGGCGATGATGAGCTCGAAGAACTGATTGGCAACGTCAACTACCTTAACCCTGCACCTTGCGCATCACAGTTTTGGATGGAGGTTCCTACTTGTGCTCTCGCATATGCCACTTTGTTTCGGGTGACCCTTGTTTCGGGTTTCGGGTTTCACCCACGTATATGACCGGAGAATAGCGAGATACAGAAGACTCCTTCAGAGAGTAGAAGAAGCGGATTCCTAGTTAGTAGTCTATCACTTGTAGTTTGCATTTGTGGTTTTGAATTGTTGTATTGAATGTGTTGTTGAGTTGTTGTTTGCATTTTTGGTTTTGAATTGTTGTATTGAATGTGTTAGAGCCTGTTTGACAGATAATCCATTCTTCATGACCATTGTTTCACTAAGTAGTCACTATTAAGATGTATAATTTTAATATATCAATAAAACAATAAATTAAAAAAAATAAGAAACTTTAGTTGAATAACTTGTATAAAGTAAAAAAATAATTCCTTTATTATAAAACAATAACTTGTATAAAGTAAAAAAATAATTCCTTTATTATAACTTGTATAAAACAATAAATTAAAAAAAAATAAGAAACTTTTGCCCTCCTTACCCATTTTTAGTTTTTATAAAGTAAAAAAATAAACTAAGTTAAAATTTTGTTAATATTTTTTCTTTATGTACTATAATTCGGATTATACGATTATTTCTTTATTATAAAGTAGAAAAATTAATTCCTTTATTATAAAGTGGAGAAAACATCGAAAAAAAAGATTTTGAGACAGCTAATAGTCCAACATATTTTTGTTAATATTTTTGTTAATATTTTTTCTTTATGAATAACTTGTATAAAAATTTGAAGATGATTATTTGGCAAAAGATAATATAATTAGTAGTTAATTAGTGGTTTTGAATTGATGTATAAGATTCAAAAAACTATTGACACATAATAAGTAACAAAATGTCATCCACATAAAGTCATAAGACAGCTAATAGTCCAACATATTCAAAACAACTAATATTCAAACATAATAAGTAACAACTGCAATCTACTCCTGCCGCTGAGATGCCCTAACAGGTGGTGGCGCCTCTGGTGCATCCTCTGCAACTAAAACAGCTAATAGTCGCTGAGCAAACTCAAACGGTAATGGAGGACCACGAGCCACTACCTCTCGTGTCATACCAATAGCTATCTGTAAGCGCTGTTGAACAAAAAATTTTTTTAATTAATTGTATCTAAAACATAGAGAATTGCAAAGGTAACAAAGATTAGTTTCTGTACCCGCTCAAGAAGGACAATAGGTGCAACGGGAGGCGATGGTGGTGCACTATCTGGAGGTGGCTGGACGTATGGGTGAGTACGTGGTAAGAACCAATCCAAGAAGTACTCATCCATCTGCCATGGGTCGACAACCGCTGGGACGCTGTGAATGTCGTATAGATGCTGGTCCCGCGTCGCCCAATGATGCCACTCCTCAGGAGAAAACTGCAGCTCGTACTTTCCTATCCTCGCCGGCCTCCTCAACACAAAGGGGCGGATGATCCATCCTGGAGGAACTGTAGGGAGTTGCGTAGGGACGATCTGAACACGCCCAAACTGACGTAGGAGAAACTGGGGCTGATATGGCTCCTCCACCCAACAAAAGCGAATCACCCCCAAATAGGTCGATATACGCATCTGTCCAGTGTGGAATCCGTCGAGAGTACCCCATGGCATCCACGTCACCTAAGACAAACTTATAGATTCAATACACAAGTAAACGTACTTGATTATAATTAGAGTAAGGTAATTGAAAGTACCTCCTCCATCCTACACATGGATAGCTGTGCCCTAAATCCTAAGAAGGCCGATCTCTCAAACTGTCCTGTCGCCCCCCTCTCCGTCCTTAGTGCATGTCGGGCATCTCTATGTTTATGAGGGTCTACATGACCTCTAGGTCTGAAGTGGGGGAAATGATGGTGAATCCAGGACTGCACAACACAATAACGATTTAATATTACTTCATATACTACTATATTTTGAAAAAAAAAGTCATAATTAATTGCATACCTCCAAAAGAAGGGAACAACCAGCTAATGTATGAACCTCCCTCCTGGAGGACTCGCCCAACTGTCGGTACAGATACGCTAACGTAGCTGTCCCCCAAGCACGAGACGCCATCGTAGTGGGGTCGCGACAGACGCTCAGTAGATGAGACTTCACCCTGTTCGTGGGCTTGTCAATGAATAAGGTGGAGCCAATAAGAAGAGCTAAGAATCCACTGGCGATGTCCTCCTGTCTTGCCTCTAGAGACTCTGCCATACTCCTGATCGTAGAGAGGAGATCAGATGTCGGCCACCCACCCGCCTTCGCGGCGGCCTTCACCTCCATCGGCGGGAAGCCGAACATGGAGGTGAAAAGAGTATCATCTCGGACACCCATAACCTCATCCCCGTCGATGCGAAGTCCTAATAACTGATGAATGTCATGGAGGGTGATCGAGATCTGTCCCCATGGGAAGTGAAATCTTGAGGTCTCTGGATACCACCGCTCCACGAAGGCAGATGCAAGCACATGATCCACCCCAGCCCACTGCATATCCAGGAGGCCGTGTAGTCCACTCTCCCTAACAAGCGCCATCCACTCCGAGTTAGGAAATCGATGGGCAAGGGTACGCAAGCCAGACACAGTGGCTCCTAGCCGATATACCCGTAACACACCTCTATCCTGTAATGCAAATATCATTTAAACGTTAATAACATAATCAGATGTAATAAAAAATAAAATAACAATTGAAATATAAATCCGTACCTCACCGACCCATATATCGCGAGCAACATGGGTATCGTAGCTCACCAGTAGGTCCCGTATAGCGGGACCTCCAGGATACCCATGGTCGAGACCTGCATCAACAGGCGGAGGCGGAGGTGGAGGTGGTGGTGGTGGTGGAGGTCCACCCTCCTGTCCAGACTGACCAACACTCCTAGCACCAGCAGTAGAGCTCTCTGAACGAGAGGGGGCAGGGGAACGGCGCTCCATAGACTGATGCAACTCCTACACAAAAGCGTCCACGTCCGCCTCGAGTAGGATATGGCCGCTAGAAACGTCGGATGAACCGAATAACATGTCCATCCGCTCCTCGACATGCGCATCGGACTCATGTAGCCTCTCCTCCTCCTCCTCCTCCTGATGATCCTCTTGGACATCATCGGGATCCACTAGTCCAAGCTCTATCATCCGCCGCTTACGGTTAGAAACCGTAGCGGCCCATCCTCGGGTACTAGGCCCGACAACCTATATAATTTGCATAATTTAATTAATTATTGATTAACTATATTAATTAACTTAAACCACTAATTAACGACTAATTTCATTAATTCTTGACTAATTGTTAACTAATATCACTAATTAACCGCTAAACTAATTACATTAACTAATAGCAATAATTAACGACTCATTATATTCTCCTACATGAATTGATAACTTATATCACTAATTAACCACTAATTACATTATTTTTTAATTATTAACTTAAACCACTAATTAACGACTAATTTCATTACTAATTTCATTAATTCTTGACTAATTGTTAACTAATATCACTAATTAATCGCTAAACTAATTACATTAACTAATAGCAATAATTAACGACTCATTATATTCTCCTAGACAACTTATATCACTAATTAACCACTAATTACATTATTTTTTGCCTAATAATTCAGTAATTATTAACTTAAACCACTAATTAACGACTAATTTCATTACTAATTTCATTAATTCTTGACTAATTGTTAACTAATATCACTAATTAATCGCTAAACTAATTACATTAACTAATAGCAATAATTCACTAATTATTAACTTAAACCACTAATTAACGACTAATTTCATTACCGTTTGACTAATTGTTCACTAATTAATTGTCTATTCTTTCTCTAATTAACGAGTCATTTCTTCAAACAACGAGTCATTGATAACTAATTTCATTAATTTTCGACTAAATGTTCACTAATTGACGACTAAATCAGTAAAAAACGATTAATTTCTTTAATTAACGACTTATTGTCTACTATTTGTGTAATTTTAACAAATTAATTACTTAATGATTAATTTTATTTATTATTGAGTAATAACACAACTAAATATCGACTAATTTTCTAACTAACTACTGATTTCATTACTTAACTATCTATTTAACAACTAATTTTTTCAATTAACGACTAATTGTCTACAAATTTACTAACTAATCACTAATTGCTATCTAATAAACACAAAAACACACTAATTAATAAACAATGTATTAAATTAAAATTATATTAGCTATTAATTAAATAAATATATAGTAAATTATAAATAAAATAAAATCCGTACCCCACTAACAACACGAGATGTGCGACATCCTCGAACAACTCGTGAGCGTCCTCCTCGTCCAGCATCTAAATCAGGAACGCCTCCTCGCCTGCCGTCGCCGGAATCGCTGCCGGAATCAGCTCCTCCGCTGCCGGAGCGTCCACCGATACGAACAATCCCGCCACCTCTCCCCCTAGTTCTCACCATCTTCGTGTGTGTGGTGATTGGTCTTCTGTGAGTGCTTTCGAGGTCGCCGGCGATGAAGAAACGAAGAAGGGAAGAAGGAAAGAAACGAAGAAGAATGACGAAGAAGAATGCGGCTGCGCTGAAGAAGGAAAGCGTAAAGATGTTCGACTACGCCTCTCGCAGGCGTAGTTACTTTTCATCATCAGAAAGTAACTACGCCTGCGAGAAGCGTAGTCGAAGTTATTCTCTTTTTTTTGAATCAGAAAGTGACTACGCCTACGCTTCTCGCAGGCGTAGTCACTTTCTGATTAAAAAAAGAGAATAACTTCGACTACGCTTCCCGCAGGCGTATACTGGGTACGAATAGCATGGATAGGTGGGTACGAATAGCAAACTCGTTTTCCATGCCCCTTACAAAATTCTAGTTTCAAACCGCCAGCGTTACCTCATAAACGAGGTAGGATAATTTAGTTCCAAATTTATTTGTAGATATGGGAAAACGTGGTATTATCTATGAATAACCTTTAAAAAGTATTAAATATTTATTTATAATTAAGTTTCAAGGATAAATGATTTATTTTATCAAAAAATTCGCGTGCTGTTTAGTATATGATAATATATAGGTATATTTTTTACATTTTAGTTTTCATATATGATTTCAAAGTCGATTTATTTTCATCAATACTACAAAAAAATAACAATCAAGTTAAGAATTCAACTTACATCGTACTATGTTGAATATAACATTTGAAATTTGGATTAGATGAACTTATATATCGCTAATAAGTACATATGTGAGTTGGGTAAATGAGCTCATTTTTGCGTATAAGAGTATCAAATATGCCATTTTGTTTTACATATATAAATTAGGCCCTTATATTTATTAAAAAAACTCACCCTTCTACCGGTTGAATTGATTGAACTTGAGTATTATGTTATAATTATTTTTAAGTTATACTTAATTTTTGTTTACCCAAACTATTGTTACAAAACAAAATACTCAATATTAATTACCCAAATTTCAATACTTCAATTGTAATACACCAATCGTAATACGCAATCTACCCAAGTTTTATTTACACAATATACCTAAATTCGATTTACCCAATACCTCAATTGTAATACACAAAATGTATTACCTAATGAGAAAATTTGTGTAGGGAAGCCTTTTTTATATCATAGATACAATCTAGGCCCCTCCATTTTCTAGCCAAAAAATAAAAGTAAATGAAACTAAAAATTCCTTAAATAAGAGAATCTATATTAAATTAAAAAGATAAGTGAATATTAATTGTGGGAATCACTCTCATTAAAAAAATTCCTCAAATATCTTCTTAATAATCACAAATCCCTTTTACTAGCTTCTCTACAGTTATCCGTTTATAATTATAGCAATTCATCGTTCTTGCCAATTCATCGTGCTTGCCCGCACATCATTATTTTTTATTCTTTTAATTTTATCGTCAACCTCCATTTCAAATTAACTTATATTCAAAATTTGAATTTGTTAAAGTGGTTTATCCCTAATACAAACTTCTCTACAGTTTATAATTATAGCAAAACTATGGATGACTCAAACCGTAATTAATTAAATTCAATAAAATTTCTTATTCCGTCTAATTATGGACAAAATTTTTGGGGACCACTCTCATTTTTCTTATTTAATTAAAAAAAAGTTATATTAATTAAGGTAGAGAATCTTTTCAATGTTAAAACTAATTGCTTAATTGTAAGGGACCACTCTCATTTTCCTTTTTTATTTTAAAAAAAATAAGGATGAGAATCTTTTTAATTTTGAATAATTGTAGGGGACCACTCTCATTTTTTTTTATTTTAAAAATTAAGGGACAACATCTTTTCATTTTTGAAAGTATCTTAAATTATTTAGATTTTATTTTTTTTTCAAAATTAAAAGGGGTCTAGTTAATACAAATTGAAACATAAAAGCCTACTTAATCTACATTAATACAATAAAATCCCACTTACTCCTTTTACTCTTACCTAATCTATCCAAGTTCTATTTACACAAAGTTTAATAATACTCAATTTTTAATGAAATATTTTGGCCAATTAGGCCGTTTTTTAGTTTTGTTTTACTAAGTGTACCCCATTATTTTTTATCACTTTCATTAATGGTAGGTAAAAGTAATTAATGCGTCTATTTTAAAAAAAATTAACCATTCTAGAAAGAATAAGACATTGTTACGTAAGTTTAATTTCTTACTATTTTCTTTTGTTTTTTTTCCCTTTTTTAATTTCCTTTTTAATTTTTTTGTTTTGTTTTTTATTTTGGTATAAAAGTTAATACCATAAATTTTATACTAGAAATTTTATACCATAAATATCATACCAAAAATATCATACCAAAAATATAATACTAGAAATATCATACCAGAAAACTCATACCAAAAGCACGAACTTCATACCAGTGGTTAAACTATCATATAAACGCAAGTGTTGTACATCGCAATAAGTATTGGTTAAACTATCATATAAAAGCAACAAAATGGTATCAAATGCAGGAACTTCAATCACTTCTCAAATGAACATTAGCAATTTAGAATCACTAGTGACTTTGGCCAACCTTGAAAAACAACACTCCTTTCATGTACCATGAATATCATCTAGGAAAAATAAGCAAGCATTTCGTCACCAACATGCTCATTTTGATCCATACATGTCTACTGTTAAGTTTTAAACAATTTTGAACTATAGTTACTGTTTCTAGATTATGTATCAAGCATAAAAGATAGTCATATAACGAACCCCCAAGGCTTATATATGTGGCATGTTGACATTCAAATTAAGCACAAACACTATCATCAGTCAAGAATTGAGGGAATAACAACATCAGCATCAAAAAATGTTCTCTGTTCTTAATACTCTATAGATGCTAGGGAAAACAAATTATCCGTGATCAAAAGGTGTGTTCCTCAATTACCGATATTATGAAATCCTACAACAAATAGATGGACAAGGGAAACAATATTTCACACTTGATGTATGGGTTCTTAAGAGAAGGGAAACAATAATTTACATATACCAAAATTTTTAATACTATATATACAACTTCTCAATTTCAAACCAGGAATAGTAGTAGGCCACTATATTTTCATGAAATCCTACAACAAACCAATGGGCAAGGGAAATAATATATCACACTTAATGTATGGGTTCTTAAGAGAAGGAGGTGGCATCACTCGGCAAAGCAAAACAACAGCTGATTGCAAAACTATTACTAGAAGCTCTCTATTACCAAAAGAGATCGGAACCAGCCTAGGGCTGAGATAAATGACGAGGATGGTACTTGATTCAAAAACCTGCTAGGACAAGTTGAAAGCCAAGTAACATTCAAGCCTTTTGATTTTGACGCACTCAGTGCTAAACTATTGAAAAAGATGAACAAAAGCTTACAGAGAAAGTCAGGATCAGGAATCAGGCTAGATGTTGAGGCTTCAGTTGCTTCCTCCTCCTTAGCATTCTCCACGCCTCATACCAAAAAAACCTTGTGCTGCTCTTTAGCCTTCGCATGAATCCATGAGTCACTGCTCCTTAGCCTTCAATTTTATTTCACCCTCCTTAGCATCCTTAGCATTCGCATGAATCCACCTTAAACTCTCACTACCAAAAATGCATGAAGCGGGGTACTAGTACTTTCATAGTCTCTTCCTTCTCGTTGTAACACCCCAAATCCGAGGGACTCGAGATGCTACTAGCTAGGACTTCACAATGGGTCCCGACCCTTAGCCTGACAACAACTTCACCGGACCTTACAACATGACACAAATAAAAAGGCAAATGAAAGAGTTTTAATGCATGATGACAATCCGAAATACAACTCGAAATGGAAACTCCAGCCGAGTTCTCAAAACCACAAATATCATAACTAAAGTCTAAGACAACAATAAATAGAAATCCGACCCCGTCCTATAATGTACGGAACCCCGACTGCTCACTACCACCGGATCACTCGATCGCTTCCCTAACCTGCAAGGCATCTATAAAGCGGTATAAAACCGTTAGTTAACATTCTAAGCATTAGGATAAAGCTAAAGGCACATATACATATCAGGAAGTCATACACACACAACATGCATACACACAAACCCGTTTATTATCTTTATTTTCGTTATCCCTTTACTAATTCAACTTTGGTTTGTGACACGAGAATCCCCGAGACTCGCCTCTATCCCCGTTTACCAGAAATGAATGGTTTTGATGCATCCAACTGTCTACCTGCCTGGGCTAGAGGTAGAGAACCTCTTATATCTCGCAAGAGATAGGCAGTGATGTCACTGCTATCGCTAGGATTAGTAGCACAAAAAGCTTTACATTTATAAACTCAAACTAGAATCCTAAACTACCTAGCGAAACAAGCAGTGTACGGATCGCTATGTAGGAAGGAAAGTATTTCGAGGTCGAACACAAGGACTGAGGTGAAATTAAGCCACTCAATGATCAAGGATAGTGTATATCTAGACTAAGACAAGACAAGGAATAAAGAAATGCAAAACACAATATTTTTGGTGGTTTTGGGTGATCAAACAAGGATCACAAGATGTATGCACACAATCAAGCAAACAACACACAAACACAAAGATAGGAGATAAGAGGTAAGAAATGCGGATTCTAGAGATTTGGAATTCCAATTATGCTAGTGGACTCATGCATCTAAACATCAAAGGAAAGCTCCGGTTGTTCGGAGTTGGTTATTTCTCTAATGGAGCAATTACCGGGTAAATCTCATGCTCCACTAGTCTCGAACCTAAGGTCCTATTACCGGGTAAGTCTCAAGGAACCTAAGGACGGGAATGCTACACAAACCGACCACTACCTAAGGGTCAAACCCCTCCTTACCGGGTAAGTATCGGAAAAGGTAAGTCTTAGGCAATGATCCTAGCACACTCAATCTAATAGCGGTTGTTGAGGCTCAATACTACCTAGAGTTCATCATCTTATGTATCTAAGATAGGAAATTACCGGGCAAGTCTCATCCCTAAAAAAGGTTGCTAGCAAAGGTCACCCTAAGCTAGATTAGGCTCAACAAACACTAGGATTTTAACACATCTACATCCTAATATGAAGATACATCAACAATAGAACAACAACTCACAATCTCAGGTGGATCATACACATCTCGGCCGAAATGAGATGAAGAACAAGCCGAGATCCTAAACTGAGATAGGGTTTCGAACACAAATCCATCCTAGGCTAGCATGCAAGTCCATGCAATCATAGTCCAATGCATAATCATCATTCCTTCACCCTAGAATCACATCTACTCAGCCAACAACATACATTTCTAGATCAAACTTCATCATATAAGCATGCTTGCAAGTCATGGATAGAAAATGAAGAATGAAACAAAGAAAAGACATAAATAAGCTAGAATAGAAGTTACCTCAATCTTACAAAGGATCCAAGTGCAGCTCCAAGATAATCTTACAAGCTTCCTCACTCAAAACCACTCAAACCTCACTTAAAACTAAATCTACACTAATCTCTTCCAAGAACACCCACAAGGGTGCTTGGAAGAGAGAAAACAATCCAAAGAGAGCGTGTGGGAGAAGATAGGTCAAAAGGTGTTTAAGAAGAAGGTCCAAAAATAGCCTGCAACAATGCTTAAGTACTTCCACAAAAGAAAAGCTCGGACCAAGAGAGGTGGTGCCAAGTGTCGTAGTGGTCCAGCAGAGGATCTCGGTTGGCCCAAGGGAGCATCTCGACCGAGATGGGTGAGGGCTGGACCGAAATGGCTCTAGAACAGCCCCAAACACCACTTAAACGTGAGTTAGACCAAGCCTTGCACCAACTAGGGTCCTTGCCTTCTTCTTTCCTCCAAGCATGAGTCATTAGGAACCATAAATCCGGACCAAAATGAGGCTCGAACCTTGGATATGATCAATAATGTCTCAAAGGTTCCCAAAACACCTACAAAACCAACAAAAGCTCGTGTAGACGTCTATTCCGACAATATGCATAAATTAAGCTAGACGTCACAAACTAATGCGGAAACATGCATGAATGGAATGGAAAACTATCTAAATGAGTGCCTAAACTAGTGTTATAAATCATGTCATCAGTCACCGCCCGTTATCATACACTTGGGCCAATACAAAATACAAAGGTCGTCCTATTCCGGTTTCATTATTTTAACATATCTTTACATACACCACTAATACACATCAAACTAATACGCAGAAGCTAGTTAAGTAAGTTCGTGGACTTACCTGACTCAAAGCTAAACCCGATAGAATCCCTCTCAACTTCCCGTGGAAAGGTAAGCAACGCCTAGTCAAGACAAGACACAAAGATCAACATCTCTCTAACAAGCTAGAAGTCCTTAGATTTCTTGTTCTAATGATCTTTACAAGATTATTCAACTCATAAGCTAGGTCAACACCCTTAGTCCATTGCCCTATAAGCTCACATTATGATCATACTAGCATATGAACCACTAATCTTGAAGATCCACAAGATCTCACAACAACATTGATAGCATGTATTATAGTCTATATTTTGGGACTTGTTTAGACGTTTTATCTTCAATAATCTGCATGTATGGATGTATATTATGTGATTATATTTTTGTTTCATCTACCTTTATGGGAATCGAGGTCTACACCAAGTTTCGTTGTAATCGTAGGTAAAATGGCACATTTTGGACTGAAATGGAGCTAAGGAGTCATAGGAGCTACATTCTAGAGCTTAAAGAAGAACTCAGGAAGCAAGGAATTAATGAAGAAGTTTACTTTGGACCAGATTTGAGAGATTTCACATTCAGTTGAGATTCACCTCGGTCAGCTACAGTGTCACCTCGACCGAGGTGATCTTGAGGAGCGTCCCGAACGAGGTGAACACCCTGGCGCCGGCGAGAGCATATTTTTTGGCTGAGATCTTTTATTTTTGGAAAGAAGATATCTTATACTTTTGGGCTGGATTTCTGGAAGAAAGATCTTATATTTGGGAGATCTAGTTTAGAGATATGGATATATTTTATAGGAAATTATCTTTTTAAGATATTATTATCTTTGGAAGATAATTCTCCTATAAAAGGGGCTGGATTTTCCATGATTCATGATCGTCGCAGGCTTGGAAGCAGAGATTACACAACAGTTAGGAGATTTTCTAGAGGTTTGAAGGAAGATTGAAGATCAATCAAGGAAGATTGATAGTTTGAAGATAGCTTAGAGGGAGTTTGTAAGACTTTCTTAGATTCCCTTTGGTTTGTTGTCTTGTTTGATTTGTGATTTAAGGAACGCTGATTTGTGAAATATTTGATTCAATTATTGAAGCCTTTTTCTTAAGGTTTTTGTGTTCAAATATTCATTCCTTTCTCATATATTTGATTATTGTTTTCATGATGATGAGTGGCTAAATTTCTTGTGCGATTCTAGGGTGATTGGCTGAAAGTTGTGGGAAAGACAATTATAGAATGATCTTAATCCCAGTAGGACCCTAAAAGCTCGAGTCTTTAACCTTAACCCTAGAGTACCTCGCTCAGTCGATGAACATCCCGGCCGGGGTAGAACTTGAATGACCGAGGTGACCTTTTTTTTATCCGAAACTGAGAGTTAAGTGTTCTAGTTTGCCAAATCCTATTCTTATTACACCTTTCCTAGTTCAATGCAAGCCTAGGATGAGACTTACCCGGTGATTCCTTAGTTTGTTTACCCAAGATCATAAGTGTAGGTAATAAAGGTTTATCCTTTATTGGGGTTTGAGTGTGCCTTCATCCCATCTTTGTGAGTTAGCATGAGACTTACCCGGTAAAGGTTGATTCTATTCCCTTAGGTGGTGTGTTGGTTTGAGATTATAGTTCCTTTCCTTAGTACCTTGAGACTTACCCGGTATTAGGAACTTTGGTTTGGGATAGTGAGCAGTGAGACTTACCCGGTAATATATTCCCACTTTAGAAACACCTTCCCTTTGCAAAATCTCAGCTTTTTCCGCGTTATCCTTTGAGATCTTGAGTCGAAACCACAACTAGATGCTTTAATCTCTAAAATTCGCATTTCCCCTTATTTGACCTTATTATCATCTTTGATTGCTTAATCGCTTTTGTGGTTATTAGTTGCATTGACAACCTATTCTTGCTTAGTTTCACTAAGTCCCTGAGATCGACCCTTGAAATTCTTGCTTTTTACTATAATTGATCCGTACAGTGCGGATTCACATCCTTGTTTTAAGCATATTTCTTGGGATATAAATTTAAAGCTTGCACACACCGTTTGGAGCGAACAAGTTTTTGGCGCCGTTGCCTGGGACTTGGTCTAGACCAAGCCGGTTGCGGTTGTCTTCCGGGGCAATTGCCCTTGTTGCTACTAACCACTCTACTTGAGTGCTTTCGCAGGATCTTTTTCTTAGGTTTATGCGAAGAACCAATGCTGGGAAGGAAATCGTTCCTTACGATCCCGAACCAGAAAAGACATACAAACGACGCTTGAAAGAAGCTAAGATGGCCAACCAAGACAATCGCGATCTTGAGGCCGAATTGAAGGAGGCGCTGGAACAGCTACGCCTCAATAAGGAAGAACTGCAGCAAGAAAGAAAGCAGACTCGCACCGGAACTGCAGAGATTGAAGCAGATATGGCTGATCTACGAGCCCAGATTCTGCATCGACCAGGTCCTCGACCGAGGCAGGATCTAGTCCCAGTCGCCGCGGCCGAGATACATCCACCTCGGATGCCTGTCCGAGATGTTCTTTTTGCAGGAATTCCACAAACCCTAGGACAGAGGATGGACACTAATCAACAAGTGAGGCGTCCAGGAGTCAACCTAGGTGATCCAGCGGAGCATGATTACGAACTTCGACCGCAAGTTCTATCCATGATCCGCAATGCCAGTTTGGAGGTTTAGAGAGGGAGTCTCCGCATCAACATTTGCAAAACTATGAGATCTTGATGGAGACCTTGAGACCTTCAAGGCTGGAAAACAACAACTACAAGCTAAGGCCTTTCTACTTTTCTTTGAAGGACATGGCGCTTACTTGGTATCAATCTCTTCCACCCGGAAAGATCAACACTTGGGAAGAGATGACAACGGAGTTTCTAACAAAGTTCTTTCCCCCCCTCCAAGACCGCTAAAATGAGAGGGAAGATTAATGCATTCATCATGAAGGACAAGGAGAGTTTGTCCAAGTCATGAGAGAGATTTAAGGATATTCTATTGGATTGCCCACATCATGGGATTCCAAAGATAGAGTTGTTGGAGATATACTTCAAGGGATTGGATGGAGCTACTCAATTCAATCTTCAACTACTTTCCGCTGGCACATTCATGGACATGCCGATAGACGAAGCTTGGGAGTTCATTGAGAAGCAAGCTTTTCATATGGAGAAGTACTCCCATCAAGGAGCCGAAAATGGAGTTAAGAGAGTTAATTTCCAGGACACTCTATCAAATGATAATCAACTCATCTCCCTCAAGAACGATGTGAAGCAATTGAAGGACCTTTTGGTTGCTCATACAAAGAAGGAAGAAGGAGGATATCAAGGGAGAAACAACAACCAAGGGTCCAGGAACAACAATTACAACAATAATAGAGGCTCCAACAACAACAATTGGAGATCTAATCAACAAAATTCGGGTAACCCTTATTCTAATTCAAATTCTAATAATTCTTTTAACCCCTCTTCTTCTTCTTCTACTCCATTGAAGAGCCAATAGCTTTGATCAAGTTTGTCCCAGCTAGAGAAGAAAGATGCAGTGCTGGAGACCATCTTGATCAAGCTCAACGCCATGGAGACGTCCATGACTTCATTTTCGAAGGCACAAAAAGCCTTAGAGCAACAATTCTTTGATAAGGCGAATGAAGCGCCAAGAGATCCAGGGAAGTTCCCAACAAGGACAAAGAGCAACCCCAAAGGACAGATTATGGCAATAACGACGAGAAGTGGACTGAAAACTGCAGATCCAGTACCTCGGTCGGTGCCAGTGCAGACGAAGGACACCTCGGTCTAGATACAGACGAGGAACACTTCGGTCGAGGTGCCACCCGAGGTGGAGTCTCAGAAAGCGAAGGACAAATCTGAAGTTTATGTCCCAACTCCTGCTTATAAACCACCACTTCCATTCCCTCAATCAAGGGCTAGAGCACAACTAGACAAGCATTTTGGTAAGTTCCTTGACTTGATGAATAAACTACACATTAACATCATTTTCCTCGATGCTATTCTAGGGATGCCCGCCTATGAGAAGTTCTTGAAAGAGATTCTATCAAGGAAGAGGAAACTGGAAGACTTTGGAGAAGTAAGGATGACATCTAAATCCTCGGAGCTCATTCAAATCATGAAGGAGAAGATGCCACCCAACTTAAGAGATCCCAGCTCATTTTGCATTCCCATTCAAGTTGGGGATGTAACTTGTGAGGCGTTGTGTGATCTTGGAGCCAGCGTGAGCATCATCCCGTTGGAGCTATGTGTGAAGATCGCACTTGGAGAGCCCAAGCCGGTGAATATAAGGTTGTACATGGCGGACCACTCCATTACCCATCCCGTGGGCATCTTGGAATACGTTCCCGTTAAGTTAGGTAACTTCTATTTATCTATAGACTTTGTTGTACTTGATATACCCGCAAATTATCCCGTTCCTATCATTCTCGGGAGACCATTTCTAGCAACTTTGGGTTGCAATGTGGATTGTAAGAACGCCAATTTGAAATTCAACATTGGCAGAGATCAAGTGGAGTTTGCATTGCTTGCTGCAATGAAAGGAGAGTCGTTGGAGGATGATATCTTCAACATCTATGATGAAGAAGAATCAAAAGAATTGGTGAGCTCTATCCTTATTAATGACCCTCTTGAAATAGTTATTAGTTTTAGCTTAATGGAGAAAGGTATAGATGCTTCTTGTGATGCAGATATACGGAGCTTAAAGGCACTGGAAGAAGATCTAGGAGCTAAAATTGAGAAACTGATCCAGGAGAGGAGAAATTCCAGTTTTGGTCCCAGTTCCAGTACCTCGACCGAGGCACTTTCTGGACCAAGCGAGGTATTCTTATCTGAAGAACATCTCGGTTACCCATCTCGGACACCGACCGAGACAGCAAGCGAGATGTTGTCAACTGAGGACAACAAACTTCCTACACCCTTTTCTGAGACTCATTCACAGTTGGTGGAGCACTGGCTCCACCAAGCTTCTGATAAGAAAGAACCTTGGTATGCTGATATTGTTAATTATCTTGTTTGCCAGGAAATACCGCCCGGATTGACGTACGCTCAAAGAAAGAAATTCTTCAAGGATGTATGCCACTATTACTGGGATGAACCTCTATTGTTTAAGAGAGGTCCGGATGGGATGCTTCGACGATGCATTCCGGAAGATGAAGTTACTAGTGTAATACGGCATTGCCACTCGCTTCCTTGTGGAGGACATGTTAGTGCTCACAAAATGTGCGCTAAGGTATTACGTTCTGGTTTCTTTTGGCCTACATTATTTAAGGATGTGCAAACATTTGTTGTTTCTTGTGATGCATGCCAAAGAATAGGGAACTTGTCTAGAAGGAACGAGATGCCACTCAACAATATCCAGGAAGTTGAGATTTTTTATGCATGGGGAGTTGATTTCATGGGACCTTTCCCATCATCCGCAGGGAACCTCTACATTCTCCTAGCTGTCGATTACGTCTCTAGATAGGTAGAAGCTATTGCCTCTCCCACTAATGACGCCATGGTGGTTGTGAAGTTCTTCAATCGGACTATCTTTCCACGTTTTGGGACACCACGTATCATCATCAGTGATGGAGGGACACATTTTATCAACCGGAAGTTTAAGGCATTTCTATCGAAGTATGGGGTAACCCACAAGGTAGCAACCCCTTATCACCCTCAAACTAGTGGACAGGTCGAGATTTTGAATAGAGAAATCAAGGCAATATTGGAGAAGACCGTCTCAAGGACGAGGAAGGATTGGTCCATGAAATTGGACGACGCTCTTTGGGCTTACAAGACCACATTCAAGACTCCCATTGGTACAACCCCTTACATTTTGGTATATGAGAAGTCTTGCCATCTACCCGTTGAGTTAGAGCACTAGGGGTATTGGGCATTCAAGTGGTTGAATTTCGATATCAAGGAAGCCGGAGAGAAGAGGCTATTGAACATAAACGAGTTGGAAGAGTTGCGCCTAATCGGTTATGAGAATGCCAAGATCTAAAAGGAAAGGAAAAAGAGATGGCATGACAAGCATATCATTCCTAAGGAGTTCAAAGAAGGAGATTTAGTTCTACTCTTCAACTCCCGCCTTCGCCTCTTTCCAGGTAAGTTGAAATCTAGATGGACAGGACCTTACGTTGTGAAACATGTTTTCCCTTATGGTGCAGTTGATATTTAGGGAGAAACAAGCGGAAGCTTCAAGGTAAATGGTCATAGGCTTAAGAAATACCAACCGGAAGTCCAGGTTGAGGAGATTGCACCACTATACCTTGTTTAGAGATGCCGTACGGTCCAGCTAGCGACCTTAAATCAAGCACTTCTTGGGAGGCAACCCAAGGTGTTGCTTGTTCGCCCTAAAACGTGCGTGCAATCAAGTCTTAAATTTATAAAACTAGAATAAAAGCAAGCGAACCCGCAGTGTACGGATCGGCATAGATTATCGAGTATTCCAAAGTATCGATCACAGGGAGATGGTAAAACAAAATCAGTTTCAAGTAATCGAGCAAGTAATGTATAAAGCTTTGCAAATATTGGGGAAAACATCAACCCTAAAGATCCAGGTATCCAATTGTGGCAATCGATTCAAGACATACTATAGATATAAGGACAAAGTAGAGGATTGCAAAGGTATACTAAGGTAAAGTAATGTACGGTGAAGTTCCAAAACCTTATATGTCTAACTAAAAGAACTCTCTATAAAGGTTGTTGAGGCTGCAGTATAGAAAGGATCTAAAGACTAGAATTGATCTCAAATACCCAAACTTGTAACCCGAGGATCAAGATAAACTCAAACGGTTAAGGTTGTGACACTCGAAACCGAAATAGAGGAAGTTGAGTCTCACTACTACCTAGGAAGGGCAAGCCAATACTAGGTTAAAGCTAATCTTTAACTTTAGATTAAAGTAAAAGCAAAGTTCGTAAACTGAGGTAAATCACGGGTAGATCTTGAGAACCACGGCCGTGGAAACCTAACAACAGGCCGTGATTTAGGTTCGTCGACAATATTTCTCTAACTCTCAGGGTCCAATCAAATTACGATCGATCTATCATCATCTAAGCCACAACTATCAACCCTTTACCTTAGAATTGCTAAAGGGTTTTAGCCAACAATCATTGTCATGATATCAATATTCAAATTAAAGAGAATAAAAGATGAAAACCTTCGAAAACTTCAATAAAACTCAAACTCAATCTCAAATCCAAAACACAAGAAGCAATGTTAATGGATCTAGAATATGTAACACAATACCTCACAATAATCTTAGGCAAGAACGAAGAACGGGATGTCAATCCGTCTTCAATATCAAAACCTAAGAAAAGGCTAAACTTCCGCCACAAGCAATCTCCGATCTTCAACTTGCCGGTCCTGTCGCAACTCTTGGCGATCGTCAATCTTAACCCTAAGTAAAGGTTCTTCCAACACTAAGCGAAGATGCTTGAAACTCTCTTTTCTGGCCTTTTTATAAGACGAGGAAAAGTTACCGTCCAAGCTCAATACGTAAATGACGTGGCAAATAAAGACTCGCCAAAAGATTGCCTAAATCACGGTCTCATAACATTCCACGACCGTGGTTTAGAGCGTGGAAAAGGATTACGGTGTCTTGTGACTTCCACGACCGTAATTTAGGCCGTGTAACTTACTGGAGTGCTCCACGCTCATGATGCCAAGATCCACGGCCGTGGTTTAGAGCGTGGACTTCTCTACGGCCGTAATTCAGGGCGTGGAAGTGCATATTGCTTGTAGTTTCCTATGTGTCGTGACATTCTTCATCCTAGCTTCTTCCTTAGCTTCCTTGATGTGTCTCCTAATCCTTGAACATGATCGATTACTCCCTTTTCTCTCTCAATTGCTCCGATTTAGCTCCTATTCACCTATAATCAACACAAAACTAGGTTAGACTTCCATATAGACAAAATAGATGAACAAGCTAGCATTTGCTTCTAAACTTTATCCATGTACACTATAATGAGGGAAATATAACCAAAATAAGTGCCTAGAATATCGCTATATTTCATGCTAACATTGCTTTCTTTTCCCTCTTTCTAGTTTAGTTTTAGATAGTTTGCTTTTGCTTTGCTTTGTTTTGTTTTTGGCGTCCAGACAGAAACCAAGTACTTTCTAAGGAAGGATTACAACTCATGAGCAACACTGAAAGGACAGAAGTTCGAGAAATTGAGAAGACGGAGTTTGATTGAGACACATCTCGGTTGCTGTCACAGCACCTAGACCGAGATGATTCTTGAGCAACCGAGGCGACTAGGTCTGACAATCCAGTCAGCCACCTCGGTCCGGTCGGGACCACCTCGACCGAGGTGACAGCAGAATCGGAGAGGGGTATAAAAGGAGAATGGATTTCTCTCTCTTCCCTCCCAACTTCCTTCTCGACCGCGGCGCACTCCTCATCTCGCTTCTTTGTTTTTCGATCGTTTTCCACGATTTTTGCTCCGATCTCGCAAGGAAAAGCAAGAGGATCAGATTGCAAGCGAAAACCTGCAGGATAAACGCCTCGAATCGACTTAATTTGGGGTAAATTTTCGGAAACCCTAAACTCCTCTTTCTTTACTGATTTGGGAAATTTTTGGCATTGGTTGCCACTTTTTATTGTTGAAAAGAGTATAAGTACCCCATAGGAAGCATTTGGTAGTGATTTTGGGGGAAATAAACTGAAAATCAGAGGGAGGAAATCGAACAGCACTTCGCCTCGGTCCAGTTGAGCTGTGTCTCGGCCGAGGTGTTCTTCAAGCTGCTAGACCGACCGAGGTGACCTTGTCAGCAGAAATTATGAGTTCTCGTTCTGATCGTCAGCTGGTTCTGAGAGATGCTTCTAATGGTTCTTCCCCTTCCCCTCCCTCTAGACCTTCTATCCCAGTGATCCATGAGCGTCACCAGGCAGATTTTGATAGTATATGCGGGCGTCCCGTGATTGCCCCGCGCTTTTTAGATGTTCCAGCCTTCGAGTGCCTCCACGTGGTGGAGGACTTGAAGAAGATGATTTCCATGGTGGGGCAGGAGCGGTTTATGGAGATCCGAGCTCCAGCTTACCTTGCGCCGACCCTATAGTTTGTGAGTTCTGTCACTTACATGCCTAAGATGAACAACATCAAATACCGGTTGCTGAACCGGAATTACATGGTTCATATGGATCAGTTCAGAGATATTTTTGGCTTCCCAACTCCTACAGTTCCTGACTTTCCTTCCCGAGCAGTGGCTCAACAGTTTTGGGGGCAGATTGCCCATGTGGTGGAGCACGCTAACAGATGGAGACCTGGAGATTCCAGTGAGCGCATCATCTTCCATTTGGTTTTCCATCTGGCCCACCGTATATTCAGTGAGACCCTTCTGGCGCGTATTGAGATGCCCCAGAAGATCAGACAGGGAGAGCTGCTCAATCAGTTCTGCATGGTTACTGGAGGAGTGCTTGACTTTGAAGGCATGCTAGCTAAGGATCTGCACCGGATCAAGGGAAAGGCAAAGGGAGATATTTGATGTGGAGGATTGGTGACTCATATCGCTACAGTTATGGGTCTAGACTTGACTGCTTGTACATTGGTGGGGGCTGCAAAGCTGTTTGGACTTCAGGAGATGATCACGAGGAGGATTCTGATTCCTCGTGGCCTTACCACACCATACGTAGCGATGCCTTGGGAGCAGACTGCCCCTCAGGGTATCCTAAGGTCATATCAGTTTACAGTCTTCGATCCACAGTACTGGTCTTCCGCTTGGCTGCCCTATATAAAGGATGCTAGAGATGCTGCACCAGCTCAGGTGGAGGAGGAGTATGATGATGGTGGAGCTGCCACGGAGACTGGTACAAATACAGCCGGCCCTAGTGTGCCAGTTGTCGATTTAGACGACGAGGCTACAGAGGAGGAGGCAGCAACACCACCATCACGACCTGCCCGACGTAGAGTCCGTAGACAGAGAGATCTCGTAGCTCACCGACGGATTGATGAGCTGACGGACCAGATGATCGACACTTACGTCGCCTTGTCATTGGGGATGATGGAGCTTAGGGAGAGCCATCACTACCAGCAGAGGATGATAGAGATCCAGTTCCAACACACCATGGGTTATCTATTTGATCCATCTCACTATCCCTTCATCCCATATCCACCACCACCACCACCAGCAGCGGATCAGGACTAGAGCAGCATGGATTTTGTTATTTATTTATTTATTTTCGTAGCTCAGCTATGTCCGGTGAGTTCTCTTGTTTTAGACTTATTTGACCCATTGGGACAATGTGTCCCAAGTATGGGGTATTTATGAGTATGATTTGACATTATGTATGCTTGTATGAATCGACTTGATATTTATGATCTTATTTGATGCTCTATGAGATTACATGCATACATACTGATACAAGTTATTTGATTGAGAAAAACGTCAAAAACAGGTTTAAGAAAAAAAAATTTAAGACCTCGACCAGGATGATTCTGGCCAAACGAGGTCAAGTACCTCGGATGACTTAGAACACCTTGACCGAGGCGGTTTAACTGAGAGATTTTTCGAAACGTTTTGTGTTTCTTTTCTGGATATGACCTCAGTGATGATTTTGTTTGTAGATTGTTTTTGAAATCTTTATATGTTTGAAAGGTTTTATGATATGTTTAAGTTGAAAAATGCTTTGTTTGAAGTTTTGGCATGTTTAATACTTTGTTTTTATCAAAATTATGTTGAATTTGAAGGTTGACACCACATGATGAGTTCTATCACATTCTTCCTGGGATGATTAAGACAATTCATTCTCTTCTCTTCTTCTTCTTGATCATGCTTTAGCCCCTCATATACATATTTGCCTTCCTTTACCTATCCGAAAATTTGGAAGAAAAGCAAGTGAAAGAAAAGTTGAGATGTTGGCTGGAAGTTTTAGAAAGACACAAATAGGTTTGGGAAGTCAATCATGATGTTGAGTAACTCGGCACCATTCACATAACCGGGTGTTTGTGTCTTGCCAAAGTCGGATTGAGCGATGTTCCTAACGGGTCATGGTATGTGCATCAAGGGTTTGACGCATCTCGAGAAATTGACGATTGATGATCTCCTAGGCTTCGGTTATTGTGCACCTCTGTCCATGCATCCCAAAAAGTAAAAGTAAATAAGCAAAGCTTATTGGTGGAAGATGTTGAAGTTCAAAGGAAGTGAAGTAAGATCTTTTTCCCGGATTCTAGCACCACATTCCCTATATACATCACACCCTCACACATTTCTTGACCTCTTTTGAAAGCCCTTGAGACCTCGAGCTTGTTGATTGACTTAGTGGTTTAAACTGGATTATACATGATTAATTTCGATAATTATGATTTATTATGCATTCGATGATTTTATGCAAAGATGAACAACTTTCTTATATTTATAAAATGTTTTGATCATGTTTTGATTTTAATTGCCATAAAGCATTCTCTTAGAGTGATCTATTAGTGGAGCACACCACCGAAAATGTTTTGAAATACTTTCCATTGATTTTTATGACCTATAATCCATTCTATCTTGTACTTAAGATTTGAACTTGCTTGGGGACAAGCAAGGGACAAGTATGGGGTATTTTGATAGCATGTATTATAGTCTATATTTTGGGACTTGTTTAGACGTTTTATCTTCAATAATCTGCATGTATGGATGTATATTATGTGATTATATTGTTGTTTCATCTATCTTTACGGGAATCGAGGTCTACACCAAGTTTCGTTGTAATCGTAGGTAAAATGGAACATTTTGGACTGAAATGGAGCTAAGGAGCTAAGGAGTCATAGGAGCTACATTCTGGAGCTTAAAGAAGAACTCATGAAGCAAGGAATTAATGAAGAAGATTTACTTTGGACCAGATTTGAGAGATTTCACATTCAGCTGAGATTCACCTCGGTCAGCTACAGTGTCACCTCGACCGAGGTGATCTTGAGGAGCGTCCCGACCGAGGCGAACACCCTGGCGCCGGCGTGATCATATTTTTTGGCTAAGATCTTTTATTTTTGGAAAGAAGATTTTTTATATTTTTGGGCTGGATTTCTGGAAGGAAGATCTTATATTTGGGAGATCTATTTTAGAGATATGGATATATTTTATTGGAAATTATCTTTTTAAGATATTATTATCTTTGGAAGATAATTCTCCTATAAAAGGGGCTGGATTTTCCATAATTCATGATCGTCGCAGGCTTGGAAGCAAAGATTACACAGCAATTAGGAGATTTTCTGGAGGTTTGAAGGAAGATTGAAGATCAATCAAGGATTATTGATAGTTTGAAGATAGCTTAGAGGGAGTTTGTAAGACTTTCTTAGATTCCCTTTGGTTTGTTGTCTTGTTTGATTTGTGATTTAAGGAACACTGATTTGTGAATTATTTGATTCAGTTATTGAAGCCTTGTTTTTAAGGTTTTTGTGTTCAAATATTCATTCCTTTCTCATATATTTGATTATTGTTTTCATGATGATGAGTGGCTAAATTTCTTGTGCAATTCTAGGGTGATTGGCTGAAAGTTGTGGGAAAGACAATGATAGAATGATCTTAATCCCAGTAGGACCCTGAAAGCTCGAGTCTTTAACCTTAACCCTAGAGTACCTCGCTCAGTCAATGAACATCTCGGCCGGGGTGGAACTTGACTGACCGAGGTGACCTTTTCTGATCCGAAACTGAGAGTTAAGTGTTCTAGTTTGCCAAATCCTATTCTTATTACACCTTTCCTGGTTCAATGCAAGCCTAGGATGAGACTTACCCGGTGATTTCTTAGTTTGTTTACCCAAGATCATAAGTGTAGGTAATAAAGGTTTATCCTTTATTGGGGTTTGAGTGTGCCTTCATCCCATCTTTGTGAGTTAGCCTGAGACTTACCCGGTAAAGGTTAATTCTATTCCCTTAGGTGGTGTGTCGGTTTGAGATTATAGTTCCTTTACTTAGTACCTTGAGACTTACCCGGTAATAGGAACTTTGGTTTGGGATAGTGAGTAGTGAGACTTATCCGGTAATCTATTCCCACTTTAGAAACACCTTCCCTTTGCAAAATCTCAGCTTTGTCTGCGTTATCCTTTGAGATCTTGAGTCGGAACCACAACTAGATGCTTTAATCCCTAGAATCGGCATTTCCCCTTTCTTGACCTTATTATTATCTTTGATTTCTTTAATCGCTTTTGTGGTTATTAGTTGCATTGACAACCTATTCTTGCTTAGTTTCACTAAGTCCCTGAGATCGACCCTTGAAATTCTTGCTTTTTACTATAATTGATTCGTACAATATAGGTTCGCATCCTTGTTTTAAGCATATTTCTTGGGATATATATTTAAAGCTTACACACCGTTTGGAGCGAACACTTGTGGCATACCAGGATATAGAGTTGTCTTCTGTAGACAAGGTGAACCTAAATCGCAGTAGGGTTCTTCCCCTGCTAGTGTGACAAGAGGTCGGCAGAGACCACCTCGACAACATATACAGGGACAATAGAGAGTCCCAGATCGTCCTTCTACTCAAGGATCTACTCCCGGGTCGAGTAGAGCTAGAGATCGTGGTGGAAGTACCACTGACACTAGTGGAGCCCAAGGTATGAGTTGAGGAGTGCAGAGGAGCCAGCTACACCGGCTGCTACAGGTACCATTTTGACTCATGGTATACTTATTAGAGTTTCATTTGATACAGGTGCTACGTACTCATTTATTTTTGATGTATGTATTGAGCGTTTGGGTGTAGCTACGATGGAGGAGATACCCTTTGTTATGGGGTTACTTGATGGTAGCAGGGTCATAGGAACCCACAAGATACGTGATTGTTCCATTTGTTTAGGGATTCGTGTGTTGCTTGTAGACTTCTTTGTCATGCCATTGGTGCATGAGAAAGTCATTTTGGGTATGGATTGGATGCGTAGACATCGTGCTGTATTAGATGTAGGTAGAAGGATTGTGATACTCTCTACCGAGTTAGGTTAGATATTGGTCTTCCGAGGTTAGGACCTTGGGAAGACGGGTTTTGTCATCAGTGCGGTGCGTGCAGCGAGATTGATCACCCAGGGTTGTGAGGCCTTTTGGTGCTATGCCATGACAAATAGGGAGAGTCCAGCATGGGAGGATATTCCAGTGGTCTGTGAGTTTACAAATGTGTTTCTTGAGCCGTCTAGTGTACCGCCTCAAAGGAGTGTGGACTTCGGCATTAAGTTGGAGCCTGGTACGAGACCGATCTCGAAGGCCCCATATCGTATGGCACTTGTCGAGATGTTGGAGCTGAAGAATCAACTCGAAGAGTTGACTGAGAAGGGCTTCATCCGCCCTAGTGTATCCCCGTGGGGAGCACCTGTCCTCTTTGTGTGGAAGAAGGACGGATCGTTGAGAATGTGCATCGACTACAAAGAGGTGAACAAGGTGACCACCAAGAACAAGTATCCACTACCCCGTATTGACGATTTGTTGGATCACCTTCAGGATGCGACTGTCTTTTCCAAGATCGAATTGCGCTCAGGATATCACCAATTGAGGGTGAGAGAGTAGGACGTGCACAAGACGGCATTTCGGACCCGATATGGACACTACGAGTTTGTAGTGATCCATTTGGGCTCACGAATGCCCCAGCTATTTTCATGGAGTTGATGCATAGCATCTTTATCGAGTTCCTAGATCAGTTTGTGATGGTCTTCATAGAAGATATTTTGGTGTACTCTCGTAGCAGAGAGGAGCATGTAGGACATCTGACGATTGTGTTACGAGTTTTGCAAGATAAAGAGTTGTCCGCCAAGCTTTCTAAAGTGCGAGGTTTGGATGCCAAAGGTAGCATTTTTGGGTCATATCGTTTCCAACTTTTTGCTGAGGGAATCAAAGTTGATCCGGTGAAGATTGAGTTCGTAGCACCATGGACGACACCGACGGACGTCAAGAAAGTGCGTAGCTTCCTTGGCCTAGCCGGCTATTAACGACGCTTTGTGGAGGGATTTTCTGTGATATCGTTTCCAACTTTGTATGGTTTGAGCAGTGTGCCTAGAGTTTTGGGGAACTGAAGAGGCGCTTGACTTTTGCTTTTATCTTGGCACAACCATAGGGTATTGAGGATTTTGTGGTATACAATGATGCATCCAAGCTAGGCTTGGGATGTGTGTTAATGTAGAGGGGCGAAGTGATTGCATATACGTCTAGACAGTTGAATACGAATGAGGAGAACAACCCGACTCATAATCTGGAGTTGGAAGCGGTAGTTCATGCTTTGAAGATCTGGAGGCATTACTTGTATGGTGCTACATGTCAGATCTTCACAAACCATAAGTGTATGAAGTATATTTTTACGCAGCGGGATTTGAATAACCGCCAGTGTAGGTGGCTCGAGTTGATCAAGGACTTTGACCTTGAGATACTGTATCACCTAGGGTAGGCAAACATTGTCGCCGACGCCTTAAGTACGAAGACGCCTCGAGAGAAGGCGATTGCGAGAGTGATAGTTCAGTCTCAGCTTGAGAGAGATCTAGCTTGGCTAGAGTTGGACATCCAGTTTCCTAATGAAGATGCCCAGTTGTACACTTTAGAGGTCCTACCTGATCTGTTGGGTGAGATCCAATAGAAGCATGGGACCTGCCCGACCCTGATGAGGATTTGAGAGAGGATGTCTCGTGGTGAGGAACCATAGTTCTCCATAGGAGCAGATGGAGTGATGAGACGCCGCGACCGCGTCTGTGTACCCGCTGATGCGGCGCTGAGACATAGAATTTTAGAAGAGGCTCATTGCACACCTTACTTAGTACATCCAAGTACGAGTAAGATGTACCATGATGTGAAACGATCATATTGGTGGGAGGGCTGAAGCCCGATATGGCCAGATTTGTGACACAGCGTGCGACCTGTCAGCATGTCAAGATAGAGCATTGCAGACCTGGAGGTGAGCTCCATCCACTACCGGTACCGCAGTGGAAGTGGGAGGACGTCTCCAAGGACTTTGTGACTGGATTGAAACCCAGTAGGAGCTTTGACGAAGACTGCGTCTAGACAGTTGAATACGTATGAGGAGAACTACCCGACTCATAATCTGGAGTTGGAAGCGGTAGTTCATGCTTTGAAGATCTGGAGTCATTACTTGTATGGTGCTACATGTCAAATCTTCACAAACCATAAGAGTATGAAGTATATTTTTACGCAGCGGGAGTTGAATAACAGCCAGTGTAGGTGGCTCGAGTTGATCAAGGACTTTGATCTTGAGATACTGTATCACCTAGAGCAGGCAAACATTGTCGCCGACGCCTTGAGTAGGAAGACGCCTCGAGAGAAGGTGATTGCGAGAGTGATAGTTCAGCCTCAGCTTGAGAGAGATCTAGCTTGGCTAGAGTTGGACATCCAGTTTTCTGATGTGGATGCCCAGTTGTACACTTTAGAGGTTCTACCTGATCTGTTGTGTGAGATCCAACAGAAGCAGGGGACCTGCCCGACCATGATGAGGATTCGAGAGAGGATGTCTCGTGGTGAGGAACCACAGTTCTCCATAGGAGCAGATGGAGTGATGAGACGCCGCGACCGCGTCTGTGTACCCGCTGATGCGGAGCTGAGACAGAGGATTTTACAAGAGGCTCATTGTACACCTTACTCAGTACATCCAAGTACGAGTAAGATGTACCATGATGTGAAACAATCATATTGGTGGGGAGGGTTGAAGCCCGATATGGCCAGATTTGTTGCACAGTGTGCGACTTGTCAGCATGTCAAGATAGAGCATTGTAGACCTGGAGGTGAGCTCCATCCACTACCGGTACCGTAGTGGAAGTGGGAGGACGTCTCCATGGACTTTGTGACTAGATTGAAACCCAATAGGAGCTTTGACGAAGACTGCGTCTAGACAGTTGAATACGTATGAGGAGAACTACCCCGCTCATAATCTGGAGTTGGAAGCGGTAGTTCATGCTTTGAAGACGTGGAGGCATTACTTGTATGGTGCTACATGTCAGATCTTCAAAAACCATAAGAGTTTGAAGTATATTTTTTCGCAGCGGGAGTTGAATAACCGCCAGTGTAGGTGGCTCGAGTTGATCAAGGACATTGACCTTGAGATACTGTATCACCTAGAGCAGGCAAACATTATCGCCGACGCCTTGAGTAGGAAGACGCCTCGAGAGAAGGCGATTGCGAGAGTGATAGTTCAGCCTCAGCTTGAGAGAGATCTAGCTTGGCTAGAGTTGGACATCTAGTTTCCTGATGAGGATGCCCAGTTGTACACTTTAGAGGTTCTACCTGATGTGTTGGGTGAGATCCAACAGAAGCAAGGGACCTGCCCGACCCTAATGAGGATTCGAGAGAGGATGTCTCATGGTGAGGCACCACAGTTCTCCATAGGAGCAGATGGAGTGATGAGATGCCGCGACCGCGTCTGTGTACCCGCTGATGCGGAGCTCAGACAGAGGATTTTACAAGAGGCTCATTGTACACCTTACTCAGTACATCCAAGTACGAGTAAGATGTACCATGATGTGAAACAATCATATTGGTGGGGAGGGCTGAAGCCCGATATGGCCAGATTTGTGGCACAGTGTGCGACCTGTCAGCATGTCAAGATAGAGCATTGCAGACTTGGAGGTGAGCTCCATCCACTACCGGTACCGTAGTGGAAGTGGGAGGACGTCTCCATGGACTTTGTGACTGGATTGAAACTCAGTAGGAGCTTTGACGAAGACTGCGTCTAGACAGTTGAATACGTATGAGGAGAACTACCCGACTCATAATCTGGAGTTGGAAGCGGTAGTTCATGCTTTGAAGACGTGGAGGCATTACTTGTATGGTGCTACATGTCAGATCTTCACAAACCATAAGAGTTTGAAGTATATTTTTACGCAGCGGGAGTTGAATAACCGCCAGTGTAGGTGGCTCGAGTTGATCAAGGACTTTGACCTTGAGATACTGTATCACCTAGAGCAGGCAAACATTGTCGCCGACACCTTGAGTAGGAAGACGCCTCGAGAGAAGGCGATTGCGAGAGTGATAGTTCAGCCTCAGCTTGAGAGAGATCTAGCTTGGCTAGAGTTGGACATCTAGTTTCCTGATGAGGATGCCCAGTTGTACACTTTAGAGGTTCTACCTGATGTGTTGGGTGAGATCCAACAGAAGCAAGGGACCTGCCCGACCCTAATGAGGATTCGAGAGAGGATGTCTCATGGTGAGGCACCACAGTTCTCCATAGGAGCAGATGGAGTGATGAGATGCCGCGACCGCGTCTGTGTACCCGCTGATGCGGAGCTGAGACAAAGGATTTTACAAGAGGCTCATTGTACGCCTTACTCAGTACATCCAAGTACGAGTAAGATGTACCATGATGTGAGACAAACATATTGGTGGGGAGGGCTGAAGCCCGATGTGGCCAGATTTGTGGCACAGTGTGCGACTTGTCAGCATGTCAAGATAGAGCATTGCAGACCTGGAGGTGAGCTCCATCCACTACCGGTACCGTAGTGGAAGTGGGAGGACGTCTCCATGGAATTTGTGACTAGATTGAAACCCAATAGGAGCTTTGACGAAGACTCTAGACAGTTGAATACGTATGAGGAGAACTACCCGACTCATAATCTGTAGTTGGAAGCGGTAGTTCATGCTTTGAAGATTTGGAGGCATTACTTGTATGGTGCTACATGTCAGATCTTCACAAACCATAAGAGTATGAAGTATATTTTTACGCAGCGGGAGTTGAATAACCGCCAGTGTAGGTGGCTTAAGTTGATCAAGGACTTTGACCTTGAGATACTGTATCACCTAGAGCAGGCAAACATTGTCGCCGACGCCTTGAGTAGGAAGACGCCTCGAGAGAAGGCGATTGCGTGAGTGATAGTTCAGCCTCAGCTTGAGAGAGATGTAGCTTGGCTAGAGTTAGACATCTAGTTTCCTGATGAGGATGCCCAGTTGTACACTTTAGAGGTTCTATCTGATGTGTTGGGTGAGATCCAACAGAAGCAAGGGACCTGCCCGACCCTAATGAGGATTCGAGAGAGGATGTCTCGTGGTGAGGCACCATAGTTCTCCATAGGAGCAGATGGAGTGATGAGACGCCGCGACCGCGTCTGTGTACCCGCTGATGCGGAGCTGAGACCGAGGATTTTACAAGAGGCTCATTGTACACCTTACTCTGTACATCCAAGTACGAGTAAGATGTACCATGATGTGAGACAAACATATTGGTGGGGAGGGCTGAAGCCCGATGTGGCCAGATTTGTGGGACAGTGTGCGACTTGTCAGCATGTCAAGATAGAGCATTGCAGACCTAGAGGTGAGCTCCATCCACTACCGGTACCGCAGTGAAAGTGGGAGGACGTCTCCATGGAATTTGTGACTAGATTGAAACCCAGTAGGAGCTTTGATGCTATCTGAGTTGTTGTTGATAGACTGACGAAGAGTGTACGTTTCATCTCTATTAGGGAAACGTGGCCAGTGAGCAGATTGGCTGAGGAGTACACTAGGCAGATAGTGAGACTCCATGGTGTACCGAGGACGATCGTTTCAGATCGAGATAAGCGATTTACCTCGAGGTTTTGCAGCAGATTCAGACTACTTTGGGGATGAGTCTACACTTTACGACTGAATTCCCCCCTCAGACAGATGGTGAGTTAGAGAGGATCATCCAGACCCTTGAGGATATGTTGCGAGCTTGTGTGGTTGATTGGGGACAAGTGTGGACAAATCATCTCCCACTAGTTGAGTTCTCATAAAACAACAGCTGGCATGATCGATTGGGATGGCCCCATATGAGGCATTGTATTGGCGTAGATGTTGTACACCACTATGTTGGGATGAGCCTAGCTGTGTCAGTGGTATAGTGCCAAAGCAGATTCAGGATGATATGGCTCGAGTAGCACTGATTAGAGAGATGATGATGGCTGCACAAAGTCTCCAAAAGTCATATGCAGATAGGAGGCATCGACCTCCAGAGTTTAGAGTGGGAGCTCATGTTTGGCTGAGAGTATCTCCGATGCGAGGCGTCAGACGTTTTGGCATAAAGGGGAAATTGAGTCCCCGATATGTAGGTCCTTTTTAGATACTGGACAGAGTTGGGAGGGCAGCATACAGAATGGCTTTGCCTCCAATGTTAGAGGGTGTTCACCTTGTATTTCACGTGTCTCAGCTGAGGGAGTATATACCAGATCCGAAACACATTGTGAGTTATGATGATTTGGTGGTTGGGTTGGACCGCACTTTTGTTGAGCATTCGCTTGCAGTCCTAGAGCGAGGTATGAGACGCCTGCGTTCGAAGGACATTCCCATGTTGAGGATACAATGGTCAAGACGAGGACCTGATGAGGCTACATGGGAGACTACTATCTAGAGGGACTAATCAGAGTTTTATGCCGAGCTAGATGCACCTGTAGGATCGACGAGTAGATCTTGGTGTTATCTTGGTGAGTGCTATGATTATGTGCTTATGTGCTTTGATGTGTCTATTTTCATGCTAGCTATGATGTGATATATGATCTTATTAAATCTTGATGTGCTAGCTCGAGTTATGATTATAGCTAGAGATGGTTCTTTCCTCCATGCTATTTGGATGCGATTAGGATTTAGCTGGAGATGGTTATTCCTCCACGCTATTTTTGATGGACATAGTTTCGCTGGAGATGTTTTCCTTCATGCCTTGTGTTATGAGTATGATATGGCTAGAGATGTGTTTCCTCTATGCCCTGTGTTGTGATTATGACAAGAGATATGTTTCCTCTATGCCTTTGTGATGTGATTATAGGCTGGCTAGAGATGGTTTTCCTCTATGCCACTGGAGAGCATATTGATATTATTGCTGGAGATGGTGATTCCTCCATGCATGTGTTTTGAGGTTATAGAATGATATAGGTTGTGACCTTTTTGAGCGGAGATGTGATACTCCGATAGAGAGAGTTATACCTCGGCATATGGGTTCGAGAGGATTTGGGAACTTGCAAGTTTCGAGACGAAACTTGTTTTTAGGGGGTGAGATGTAAGAGACTTAGTCTTTTACAGATCCCGCACCTGCGCCTCAGTTGAGACGCAACTGCTGAGCAATGTTGAGCCAGGACCCAGCCGCCCCTGCGTGTCCAGTGGGCCGCCCCAATGGGTCCTGTGGTCCGCCCCTGCGGCCCTGCAGATCCGCCCCTACAGTTTTGTGCGGCTGCAACCGACTTTGTTGACTCTTGACCCGTACTTTACCCTTTTTTATCTTATAAGTTTCTTCTTTTACCTCCTGATGAGGGTTCAATCTTCTCCCCAGCTCCATCTTCTCTCCTCACGCTCTTCTTCTCTTCTTCTTCTTCTTCTTCCTTTGATCTTCTCCTTGAGTTTCTTGATCTTGTATGAGAGTTTGTGTGGATTTGGTTGTGGATGATGATGAGAGGTTTTGATGTTGTGCTGTGGGAGCCAGCTGAGCTTGTGTTGGTGATAATCTTTTCCTCTGTTTAGGTTGCAGCTGTAGTAAGCTTTTCCTCTTCCTTCTTTCGACTTTCTTTCTTTCCTTCCTTCTTCCTCTCTTCTTTTTCCTTCTTCTCTAGCTTAGGATTCCACAAGTCGATTCTTGTGTTGATCTTCCTGGACTTATATTGATGTATATATGTGTATATATGTATGTATCTGGTTGCTGGATGGTGAAGAATTGAATAGAATCAAGTGAAGGATCGAAGAGAAGTCAAGGATCACATTCTGCACAGGAGCCGCCCCTGCGCCACCCTGCGCCACCATTGTCGCCGCCTCTGCGTGGAAGTGCCGCTGCCCCTGCGTCTCCCAGTGCTTTCCCCTGCGTCCTTCCTGTCACGCAGGTGTGTCTTGTGCATGACCTACCTAGAGTGGTATGGATCCTTTCCTTTCCTAGTATGAGTGGTTTAGTAGCATGTTAAGCATATGTATGAGGATAGAATGAGGATGATCATGATTCGATATATTCCGGTTATGGCTTTGAGGGTTTGTAGGTTGTGAGGCTTATAGATTGATTATAATCCTTCTAGATCCCTTGGGTCTAGGTGTGACCCCTTGGATTGATAGGAGATTTGATATCTCTTTGTGCCTTGTTATTAGGCAGTATTGTTATCCGGATTGCAGTTGATCGTGGTTGAGAGTATTAGAGGTTGAGGTAAGTCCGTAGGACTTACTTAGCTACCATCCCTATATTGGGTGTATGCATGAGTGGTGTTTGTTATTTGCTTGATAGCATGCGATATCAATTATAACCGACCTATGTTTTATTGGATAGCCCCCCCTGCAGTGGCAGTGATAACCTTTCCCTTTCATCTTGTAAGGAGTCCGGGAGGTTCTCTGTGGTCAGGCCAGACCTGGCATATGGGATGGGCACTTCACCACTCCCTTAGGGTACACGGGGTGTGCGCCGACACTACTCCAGATGGCTATAGCACCCGGAGGCGAGGATGATACGTTCCTCGTGTCACATAGTTTCATATATATATAAGTGGATGGCCATATATATAAAGATGATTAACACGGGTAAATGTGTGACAACATGATTATGTGTTTATGATTCCATGACTTGTGCTTGTGCTTGTGCTTATGCTTATCTTATATATGAATGGTTAGCTAATGATTTTATACCATGTTGTACATGCTTTGCGGGATAGGAGGACTGCAGAGTGAACCGGTAGGGTGACTAGCCGAGGACTTCCGTACATAGGTGTTGCATGGGTTTTTGGGGGATGTTTATATATGTTGGATGTGATGTTGTTGTTTTATACTCGGGTATGGTTTGTATACTCTTTTGTTGTACAATTACATCGTTTTATGTATTTGTTTTTGTATATGTCGGTGCCTTGTTGTAAGGTCCAGTGAACTTGTTGTCAGGCTAGGGTCAGGATCCACTGTGATATCCTAGCTCAGTAGCGCCCCGAGTCTCGCGGATTTGGGGTGTTACACAAAGACACTACTTGGCATTCCATACCAATCTATGCTAAGCCATCCTAACATGATACTAAGATGAACAAACTCTAAGATGCGGAAAGGGAAGGAGAGATCAAGAGATCGGTGACCTACTTGTGAAGAGACGCAACCGCGGAACTCAAAAGCCGCCCCTGCGGTTTACAAAAGCCGCCCCTGCGATATACAAGACCCATCCCCGCTGTGCACAGTGTCCACCCCCGCGGCTCACATGATCCGCCCCCACGGTTTAACTCCAGAAACGTCGATTCTTCGGTTTTTCGATGTGCAACAGCCCTCCTATTGCCTCCTTTGATGCTATGATCGTCCCTTAGCTTCCACCACAAGATCACAACCCTTCTCCACGGCCTAAGAAATCAAGTATACAAGTAAGAACAAGAGAGGATTCTCTTGAGTGAATCCATGGCTCTCACACCTCTAAGGTGCAAGAAGGAAGAAGAAAGGAAAAGTGAAGAAGGGAAAGGAGATGACTTACTCTGTAGCACGTATCTGTTGTCCACACCTTTACTTGGCAGCTTCAAGAGGAGTACAAGGTTATGGTAGAGAATGGAGGAGAAGGAGAGGAAGAAAGAAAGTAACGTGAATGAGAAGTGGTGAAGGGATTAAGGCTGCATCAAATGGGAAAACCAAAGGTCAACCGGCTTAAAGATCACCAAAAGTAAAGGTGGTCGGAATCCATAAATGTGGAAACGAAAGGTCGAAAGAAAACGGGCTCGATTCCCGCTCTGACGGGTCACCGCCCCGCGAAACGCCCGAGCAGCGATCGCGGACGGCCGCGACCGCGGATCTCCTAAGCCGCAAGGGCGGTAGCCTCTACTAAAGGCTACTAATGTCGCTCGTCGACGGAACCAAAATTATGAACGTTACACTCGTCACCTGCTAATCCCTTTTGAGTTATCTATTGGTGACTTCTTCTGCGTTCTTCGCTTGTTCAGATCTTAAAGGCTCAACGTTCGTTTGAATCTGTCAGCTTCTGAAATTCGCAGACTAGCCAATCATATTATTACGAAATCGAATGAGGTTCACGATTCGCTAGTTGAGATCTGGAATGTGGAACGGGAAAGAGAAGGAGAAAAAGAGAGGAGAGAGAAGGAGAAGATGGATGCTTTATATCAGGATTGAGAGAAGGGAACGGGATAGGGTTTGGATGGTTAAAATAAAATGGGGTACATTAACCTAATAGCAAAATGTTAATGGCTTATTTACTAAATTAAAAACTCAAAATAGCCTACTTACCTAATTAACCCATTTTTAATTACCCACCAATTTTCTCGTTACCCAATTTCTAATTTCTAATTACCCAAGTTATGGTGGTTTTCTGCAATTAACTTTGGGGTACATTCAATAATTAATCAAAATAGTGGATAAAATATGTATTTATTCAAAAATACTGTTAAACCTAATTTGTAGAACTACATCTTCTTCCTTCTTCGTCGTATGTTTGTGCAATGAAACACCGGAACCACATATGCAACCAACAAACCCCGGCGCCGGCGAGTGGAGGAGGACAACGGCCATATCTAGTCGGAATTGGTGGATCTCGGCTCGAGCGTCGGACTACAAAGTTTGCAAAGAGGATTTGGGCTCGAGCGACGAAATTTGAGGATGTAGTCGGAATTGGTGGCTCTAGAGCCCGAGCAACGGAATTGGTGGATCTAGTCACATTTGTTGGCTCAAAGGCTCGAGCGACGGACTACAAGGACTCCAACATCTTCTCTTCCGGTGCCATGGGGTTCAAGATCGACTCCGTTAAGACTGCACGCCGCCAATGAGTTCCTACCTAAGGCTCCGATGGTGATTATCGCCGGACATCAACAAAGGTTCTGCTAGGGGACTGTTGACGATGACGGAAGACCGGTGGTTGTAGATCCATGGAGGTAGCCGTAGAAGATTCCGATAATGGAGGCAGAGGCGGAGTTCCTGCGGCTGTCGCGGTGGTTGTAGATCCATGGAGGCAGGGGATGATTTACTCTTCGACAAGTTTTTTCTTTCTTGAGGATCAAGAATATTTGTAGATCCATGGAGGCAATTGGCGGTGGTTGTAGATCCATGGAGGCATGTGGCGGTGTGTGAAAATGAACATGTTGGTTCTTGGCGTTGGTTTACGTGTAACAATGAACACATTGGTAACAATGAAGACGTTGGCGGCATTGGCCATTGGCCGTGTCTTTGGTATTGTTTCTATGTTTTTTATGTACACTATGTTCATGAACAACACGAGAATGAATATAAGTTGGTTCTTGGTGTTGGTTTATTTTGCTCGTGGCAATATGTATAGCGGTAGCGTTGGTTCTTTGGTCGTGTTTTTGGTTCTTTGGATGTGTGTAACAATGAACACGTTGGTGGTGTTTGTTATTGGTCGTGTCTTTGATTTATGTTTTTATGTTCGTGTATGCACACTATGTTCATAAACAGCACGAGCATGCGAAAAATATTCTATAAACTTACAAATCCTCTATATGAACAACACGTTCAACGGAAAATTTAACAGCATGCTTACAAACTTACAAGATTTTCGAACAAGTTTTCTCACTATAAAGTAATACAATCGCCAACACTAGTTTGTTTTTGTTTCTTAAATGATGAATCGTGTGATACTACGACAGAAAGACATCAACCCGTGTTCATGTAAACATGAATTCCTAAAATCTCGCTTATGTTCTAATATGCAATCATGTGAATATTCTAAGCGTGGAACCAATTATTACTTGCCATATTAGTGGATTGATCATGAGCCGTTCATCTATTCATTTAACAGCTCTTAGAGGTTCTTATTCCTCTAGGTAAGAATGATTCTCTCCAAAACCTGAACATATACATATGGCATGTGGCATGTCACACCACCTTTTTTCTTCTTTTTTTTCCAGATTTTCTTTTTGTAAATAAAAATTGGTGTTCATATTTTTTATAAGTACGTGTTCATTTTTAAAAGAGTCATTGTTCATATTTTATCAATAAATGTTCATTTTTTTCCAACACTAACTGTTCATTTTTTAATAATAGTTGTTCATTTTTGTATTTTTTTTAAAACAATTTTTTAGATTTTTTTTTAAATTATACTATTCTTTCAAATCGTGTTAATAAAATATGATGTTCATTTTCTTACAAGTATGTATTCTTTTTTTTACAGTTATGGTGTTTATTATATGATGTTCATTTTTTGAAAATTATAATTTTTTTTAAAATCGGGTTTATAATATTCAGAGATCGATTATATAAAAAATTGTGAAATCAAAGAGAATACAAGACGATTCAGGTTTTGTTTCTTCGAATTTCTACTCTCAATGTTTAGATATCCATTCTTAAGGTTAAGTTTTCATTATGATTGATGTTTGTGTTCGAAATCAAATTTGTTTGAATCATTTTGGGTTTGATAAGTTTGATTGAAAAAAATGCATGTATATATATATGTTGAGTTGGTCTAATAGCTCCACTTGAATAATCTATATGCTCCTTTTATTGTGCACGCAAACTGTTCGGCAAAATGCCTTATAGAAAAATAGTTTATAATATTTACATGAACAATGACATAAAAAGTATGAACAGTGATGAATAAAAACATGAACAATGACGTATAAAAGTATGAACACCGATGACTTATCTATAACTTTGACACATGCATAACATATTATGATCATCTTTTAACATTTTGTGATAAGTTTTTTTTTATTTTTTTGTGGTTATATACTGTAAATGAACATCTATGCATTATAAAATGAACACAAAAGAATAAATGAACATGCCACTTTGATGAATAAAAATACTATGAACACCGATGTATAAAAACATGAACAATGACAGATAAAAGTATGAACACCGATGACTATTTTGAACGTAAGGGTATTTTCTAGATTTTAAATCAATTTACAAAAATGCCATTAATGATTAGCGTGTGAGAGCCCTTGATTTAAATCCATCCAATGGCTTACAACTCTCCTAATTCCTATCTACAAGCTCTCTCCTCACTTGAACTATAATATATATATATATAGAGAGAGAGAGAGAGTATAGATTAAGCCTTATCGTGTAATCATGAGACCATGCCTGATTGTTTAATATATTATTCCTAGTTATTATTAGTTTTGTTACGAATGTGTCATATAATTTAATGTATTATTTGTAGTTATTGTTGGTTGAATAGATTATTCGTAGTTATTATTATTCGTAGTTATTATTAATTATGATATCTACCCTAAATCTCGACCCTTAATACTCACCATCCGATTGTCTAAAATTATTCTCATGATACATAATAAAATTGTTCTCATGGAAACCGCACCCTATATATATATATATATATATATATATATATATATATATATATATATATATATATATATATATATATATATATATATATATATATATATATATATATATATATATATATTATCCTTGATTAAATCATCTAGTTTATCAATTCCATGAGTGTGACTTTAATTGTAAGACTACCTAATGTTATCGAATTACATATCTTTAAGTATTGTTATATAACATAATTAGTTATTACACGTTAGGTTAAATGACATTCGTTTATATTATTTCCTTTAGTTTTATTATATGATCATAAATTACTTATGTTTTAATACACTTGGTGAGAATATCAACTATTATGTTTGAAATTCTAAATGATACAATTGATGAGTCGGATCGGTTGAATAAAGTGTACCTAATTTTTGCTTGATTAAAGTTACGAGATCTAAAGAGAAAATGAATGTAAAATAAGTGCATTTGGTTTTATCAATTAATAGATGACATTATATTAGTAGCATATGTTTACTAACCTAAAATTATGAGCGACGTGCATGAACGGGGTCCAAGTATCCGACTACTTGATCGATTCATAGCATTCAAACAATATATTGCCTAACATGTAGTATTTATTTATCAAGTAGCAACTCTTGTGCAGGCAGTCGTACTTATCTGACTTTGCACATAGTTATATATAGTTGACATTGTTGTCAGTGCAAGCGTGTGGTTTACAGTGACAAGCTACGTTCATGCAAGATCATGCTTATTTCCTAATCTTCTACTACTACTACTACTACTACTTAAATGTCAATTGGATTAATAATATTGTACTTCATTCACTAGTAAGACTTCTTTTCATAAAAGTTTAGAAATGAAAATGATTAATAATAGTCAATAGTCAAAAAATGATACAGTATCTAGAAGCTAGTATATTACATGACCAAACAAATATCGATCATCCACTATATAATATTTAATACTAAAATAGAAGCGGCTCATCACCATATTAAATTAACTCTGTATTATTTCTACGGCATTTTACTTTTTTTATATGTCATTTTGCGCTATTATTTTTTTATTTTTAAAAAAATTATGCATATTAATAAAGATATTAATATTTACAATGTTCTAATTTGAAATGTTGAAATAATATATATTTAAAATGACCATATTATAAAAAATGAAATTAAGTAATATAAGAGATAAATTTTTTCTTACAAAAAATGGAAGTTACGTGAATCATATATATTTCTCATATATATGATGCCATATTTATATATACCTATGATATATATAAAACAAAATGAAATTATTTTTAATAATTTTTTTATAAACACTTAATATTGTTATATAAGGATGAATATTATCCACTTCACTCTACTAGCTTAATGTGTTTGTATATTTATAATTAAATTTTTACCTTACTATCGCAATAGATGGAATATAATATGTTAATTTAAATCAAATCCGGAACTAAGCAAATTAGTATTTAAGTTCAATAATAATTTGTTGTTTATGTTGCTTTCTTGGAAAAAAGACGAACCCTAATTCTCCATGTAGTAAAGGTGTGTTGCCGACCAAAAAGAATGGAGTTTGACCTTGACCTTGATTAAGTAAATTATCTCGTCTTAATTTGGTTGCATAATGCATATAAATTCTTGTTCCAAGATTCTAAAGCGTTAGCATTAGTTTTGTTTGATTGCTAGCTGGTATTAATAAATAGCGTAGGTGCAGCACTAATATGACTTCCATGTGAACCTCTCTTTCAAAGGTACATCTTAAACTCCAAGAAAGTCACTCTCAGATCGAGAATGGGTGGCAACAAAACAGATCTGTACATGGTCTTCATGAACTTCGATCCCGAATACGAGCGCCTTACAGCCACTCAAAGGTATCTCTTCTTTACTTAGCTTGCATTTTGTTTTGTTATATATATAGATATTAGATATAGATGAGATGCTCTTTTGGAAACAGGAGGAGAAAGGAAGGGGCATATGAGGTTGATATGTACCTGAGCAAGAAGCACGATGAGGTGCTTGCCACTAACTTGGAGGCCGGAAGTTACACCAAGACTTACTCCCTTGTCATCGTTGATGCCTTTGCTGCCCGAATCACAGAATATCAGGTTATAAATTCCACCTAATGCTTCAGCTTTTCTTACATTATATATATATATATATGCATATTGTTTGATGGATTTGTAGTTTGTACATTCAGGCCAGTGTGCTCAGATCCCTAAAAGAAGTTAGATTGGTGGAGAAGAATCTAGAGTTGCCTTGATGGGATGAGATCAACAAATTCTACTCTTTTTCGCGTTTTGCCCCCAATTTGCTTCTATTTATTTCGAACTCATATTCTAACCTATTTTTGTATATTTATAAACTTGCTTGTAATTGGTAAATATATAAGGTTGCACTGCTTTCCGCTATACTTGGGCTCACGTAACTGAGGTCATATGACGTCCCCTTCCGATTATTATAAATGGTATGCGATTGGAACGTATTTTGTGTTTTTAAATAAATTTCGTCGGACGTGCATCCCTAGTCTCAACACTAGATCTAGAGATCACCATATGTCTTTTGGCAAACTAAGAGACCAATTCATCAATAAAGAACACACAATAACGTTAGTTAGATCGACGGGTGTCAACACGCCCTCCCTAGTTAGCACCGACATAGACAATTAGAACTGTCTTAGGAGATGGACATCATGATGCCCGTAGTAGAAGTGCCAATCGGTCATTTTGATTGGGTTCGGTTTGGGTTATTTGGGTGGGGTCATTTTTCGTGCCAACATATTTTTCAAGTATATTAGGTCGAGTCGGGTCAATTTGTTTGAGTTTTGAGTTATTTGGGTGGGGTCATTTTTCGTGTCAACATGTTTTTCATAAATATTAGTTCGAGTCGGGTCAATTTCTTTGAGTTTTGGGTTCACGCGGATCAGGTTCACGTGGGTCGGATCTATTCAGCTCAATGCATTTGTTGTTCATGAATATTGGGATTTTCTTTAATAAGCCAGATGGTTTTGGATTCGTTAGTATAGGCTGGACTTGTTCAAGTTTTGTATTAATGCATGTCATTTAAATGATTTCTTTATATTATAATAGTATTATCATACTATTATATAATTTCATAACTTACCATTTATACATCAAATATAAACTTAAAATAATGATTTGAAATTTTCATTAGGCACAACTACCCACGATGTATGTTTTTACAAAAGAGGATAAAAACATTCTCATGAGCCTGTAATTGATCAAAGCTATAGTTGGTGATTTATAACATCTTTGAGTATACAAATAAATAAGGATGGGTTTGTAGGAAATGGTGGTTATTTTGAAGATTAATTTAGATGGAATTTAAAAAGGGTTAAATTTTATGTAGAATTTATTAAGGATTATTTGATGTAAAATAATTTACATCAAGTTGTTTGGTTGAAAATTTTTAATGGGTTTAATTGATAAAGATTTATAAATTTGAGTGAAAATCTATTGATATTTGAAAATTAATGTCCTTTAACCTTGAATGAGATTATTTTTTAGCCATTTTTAATCCCAAATAACCCCTCGTATAATTTTCTTCATAATCTATATCTTCATCCAAACACTTACATAAATTAATCTCTTAAATTTTAATCTAAATTAATCTCTTTTAATCCTCAACCAAACACTGAGTAAAATATATGGATCATCGGATCAATGTACGGATGAGTCAGATTTAGCGACTAAATAAAATAGCGTTCTACTGTAATTTATTATAGTCTCGTGGAAATGGTAAAAAGAATATACACGATATGTGTGCATGGAAACAAATTTCTTATGCTCAAACTTTTTATTTTTTTTATTTTGGTTTCAAGGATTAGGCTAAGCGCCTGTACTACTCATGTAGAAAGCATTAAGCAACTACATATCATGGCTTAGGACAGGATCTTCTTTCACGATGTTCATAACATCCATGGGGATATCTTCTAACAACTCAAATCTCTCATCTATATCTAAGATTATCTTGGCTTACCAGTCGGCAACTTTATTAGCCTCCCTTGGAACATGCTCAAGCTCGAAACATCCGTCATGTTGTTGGAAAAAGTTTCTACACACAGAGAGGTGAGCATGGTAAGCATTGTAGGGGTGTGCATTGCACATAACCAAGAGCTCTACTTTGAATGCCGAGCAACCATCTTCTCTAGTTGTGAAGGCTCCCATGGCATGGCCATTGTGGTCTCTGAAAATGCCTCATGCAGTAGTGGAAGACAAGTGTCACTTGAACCTATTTGCGTTAGACAGGATGCAATCATGCATCACGAGCCACAAAAGCAAATTCTCCAACTCAATAATGCTATTAGAGAAACAAATTCTCAATTTTTGTGGGTTAAATATACTTCCAGAAGCCAGACAAAACGTATTCAAACAGAATTGAATGACTTGTTTTGCTCTTCAGAAGCTTCTGCACAAGAAGAAGAGTGTCCGCGAAGAAGAGAGGTGTAAGGTCCAGACCACTCAACGTAATTCGAATAGGTTTACATGCTTCACACCCTACCTCTTCAATGATATGCCCAATCCTCTCCATGCACATCACAAAGATATACGGAGAGACATGGGCGGAGCCAGAATTTTTTTTAGATGGGCAAAATATATATATTAAAAAAAAAAGAAAATCGTAATATGTGACCCCTATTTCATTTCTAGTTGATTACCAGTTAATTAACCCTGTTTAAAACAATAAGCGGAAAAGCGGAAAACAAAAAATTTTAAAACTTTATCTTACAATCATATTCACAACATATATACATACTAACATACGTCATAAACTCCGTTTAACAAAAACACAACTGTTTTAAAACAATGCAAAACATCCTAGGCGGTACCATCCCATAACAGCCCACCTGATATGATCTCAAATCCAGGTGTTGGGTCCAACGTCCTTGCCTTGGTTAGGCCGAGTCTGAGTAGCTGAAAAATATGTGGATATAACAACAATGAGCCACACGCTCAGTAAGGGTATACAAATCGCACTCTCCCAATATATATAAGTATCTAATCTCCCGTCCCCAAAGGACACTCTATACCATTCCTCACATTTCAAAGCACACATACATATCCACATTCACATATAATTCCACAACCATTCATATCACATTTCACATAAACATTCAAACATGTTATCACACATCACATATAAACATATCATCTCATCACATAAAAATAATCATAACATAACACATAACATGCTAGACTCGATCGCATCGATGCATAGGTGATAATTAACTAACTAGCCCCAACTGATCGTACGATATATTTTCTCACGTGCTTTCGTATTTCTTTTCTTTCTTTCTTTTTTTTTTTCTTTCGGTTGGCCAACCCGATAGCGTCCTAGGCCCCCTGTAGATCAGGTAGCGACCTCGGCCATCTTGTCCTAAGACCCCCTGTAGATCAGGTTGCGATCTTGGACTATTTTTCTTATCTTGAGGGCCCCTGTAGATCAGGTAGCGACCTCTGGCTGTTTTTCTTATCTTGAGCCCCCCTTGTAGATCAGGTAGCGACCTCTGAGGCCCCCTGTAGATCAGGTAGCGACCTCGACCCCCGGAAACCCGTGCGGGACCCAGTTGGGCTAATTAATCAATTATCATCCTATATTATCACTTTCATATCATAACTCAATTTCATGCTTTCATCATATTCTTTCATCACATTCTTTCCACTATCATCTCATGTACCTCATGCATGCTTTCATAAGGAATATCAAGTCATCATCATCGTCGTCTCACTCATATAGATATAAGCATGCATACAACCATAACAAACATATATATACACTCAAGCATGCATAAAATCATGGCATTATAAATACATAACATATATTAAGCCAGTGTAATTCATATACACTTACCTCGCAGGTAAGAACAATAAAACCTCGCAAACCAACTATTGAGTCCGTTTCTCACTCGGACTATCCTCCTTTATCGTGCTTGGATACACTCACAAAGCAACTAAGCTATAGTTAAACCGAAACCTTCAACAACAGCTGTTAAGAATATCATATTCCTCGTATTAAACTTCTCGCTTCAAACACCAGTTAAATTCATTTCTTTGAATTTAATTAGCTTATAGCATTTTCTAGAATCCCAATTTAATTAATTAACCTTTAATTAATTAATTAAATTTCGCCAGAACAACATTTTGCCCGCAGGCAATTTCTGAACCCACTTGTCATCAAATCTTATCAAACAAACAGCCCATAATCACCAGAATAAAGTAACGAGCATAATGGAATTTCCAATTATCCATTTTGACAAGCCTAAGGTCCATTTAGGCTAAATCGCAATACGGAAAACGAATAAATTTATAACTTATTCGTTACTAACCCGATTGACGATCCAAAAGAAGATTCGGAATCACAACGACGCAGGCTACGCTCGGACACCATCAAATTCACCGGAATCTGAGCGACGGAACCTCCCTAGTATCATATATGCTCGACCAGGCCTTCTCTTGCGCGGAAATGTAGAAACTCGGTACCAAAATGAAGAGAATGAAGAGAGGAATCCAAAAACTCAAACGGATTTGAAATCGGATTAGAAATGGAGAGTAGATCTGAGTTTGAAGATTGAGAGAAATCAGAGCTTTTACGAGAAAACGTGAAAGGAAATGAATTAATAAACGTTATTTCCGCTATTTATAGCGAAGACGATAATTATCCTTTAGCGGAGTCGATAATTATCCTTTCACCGATCCGAAAGCGGTTTAAGACCCCTTCTCCAAACTTCTCGAAATTGGAATAATAAATCTGGAATATTGTATGGATAATTATTCCGCAATTGTCTCGAAAAACCCGTATTCCTAAGCCGTCTTTCTTAGCCGTCTTTCTTAGCCGCTAAGAAACGAAATAGCGACTCTTTTGGCCGTTTTGTCTTTCCATGTTTTTTCATATCTAGGACATGTCCGATATCCTGATCATTTCTCTCAACTCCATTTTTATTAATTGAAGCTCCCAAATGCTCCAAATAACACCGGGGTGTAATATCATCTAGGAGGAGGTTACCTCGAGAGGTATCTGGTGTTAAAACGGATTTAATTCCGTAAAATTCTCGATTAGGTCATCTTCGATTTTTGACTGTTACATAATATCTTTTAATATATTAAATGATAACCAATTAAAATTTATCTTTTAATATATTAAAAAATGAAAATCGCAATATCTTAGACTAATAAATCGATTAAACCTATCTCGACTTTACTAACAAATTTTCTTTTGTTGAAAATTGTCGAAGTATGTTTGTGTATTAAATAACTAAATTATTTAAAATAAATAAAATAAATAATTTAATACTTAAAATTTGAAATCATTGGTTACATCTTATTTATTACTTTTTAATCACTAATAATACTCAAATATATATATATATATATATATATATATATATATATATATATATATATATATATATATATATATATATATATATATATATATATATATATATATATACGTTAAAAACGTAACATTTTAGTGTGATACATATAATAGAAAACATAATTGATAAACAGTATAATAATTAAACTTTAAAAAAATAGATAAAGTATATAATTTACTATGAAGTTACTGCTGTATATTTGATGTGGCTACAAAATTGCAGGCTTTTTTCTGACAAATGCTAAGCCGTTTGATAGGTATACTATTTGCCTCATATTTGCAGAGAATGGGCTATATATAACAAAAATGTTATTAATTATTTTGTACGTAATAATATAAAAGGGCTAAAAAAAATTTGGGGTCGGGGTGGGCGACGGCCTAGTCGAGCTCACCCCTGGCTCCGCCACTGCGGAGAGAGAGTGTCACCTTTTCTAACTCTTCTGTTAGGTCAAAAGGACTCCCCCAAGAACTCCATTTCAAAGAACCCACATAATGTTGGTGGTGATTAGACCTGTTCAGATCTGGGCAGCTCGTCCGGCCTAGACCGCCCGCCCGCAACGGACGGGTGTGAACAACGTGGTAAGCCCGACGGGCCTCTAGGCTTGGCCCGGATAGCCCGCCAGGCCGGATACGGACAAGGCATTAGGCTCAGTTGGGCCGTTAGGCCCAACCCGGGTCCGATAAAATATATAAAAAAAAAACATTATGAATGAATGTGCTAACTGAGTATTGTTGAGTAAACCCTATTTTTTTAATCCTAGTAGTGGAAATTGCCTACCCTATCTCTCTTCACTTCTTCACTAATCTACTCATCTCTAACATTTTAATTTCTATCCCTCACAATTCTCAAATGTCTCTCGTCTTCTTTGATTTCTCTCAATCTCATATTCAATCTCTCAATCTCTCTCGTCTTATTTGAGTTCTCTCAGTCTCAAATTCAATCTCTCAATCTCAGTAGTGGGAGCCGTCCGACCCCGTCTGAAGTCCTGTCATCCTCTTCGAGTCTTCGACGTCTTCAACAAGGATCTGTCTTTTCCTCCGTCTTCAACAGCGCAAATATGACATGTATGAACTTGAACATCATCAAATTGGTAAGCTTCCTCTTCCTGTCTTCCTCTTCCTCCGTCTTCAACAGCGCCTTTGTTTGAGTCTTTAATTGAAATGCAAATGCAGACAATAGATTGGATTGCCATTGCGATGGCATTGCAACCTGAACAAATTTTTTTTTAAATAAATAAATAAATAAACGGGTACCCGGTGGGCAGCACCGTCCGGGTACGGCGGCCCCAACAGGCCCGCCAGACGGGCTTAGCCCGTCCCGGGTCCGGCTAAACGGGCCTTTTTTAGCTAATGCCCTGCCCGAGCCCGGATATGAATAGATCTAGTGGTGATACATTCCATAATGAGGTTATTGTGCAAAATTATTGAGAAATAACATAATTTAAAATACAAGAAAGACAACACACAAATTTATTGTGGTTCACCCAATGATGACTACGTCCACTTTCCAAAGAGATTTTATTGAGGAGTTTCAGAATATAAATGGACAGATGATTAGAGGCAAAAGGGAACGCCACGATATATAGTAAGGAAACCCTAGGTTATACTTGGGCATCAAGTATAAGACTGAGTCAAACAATAGAAGTATAAATAGATGACAAGTTCAATTCAAGGCATATTAACAAATCTTCATCTTGACTTGAATCCTCATAAACATACCAGTTGCATTAGTCAATGCCCAAGCTAGCTCTTCTCTCTCTATCCAGAGTTCCCTTTGGGAACTTAACAACTTATGACATTTAGCAAGTCTAAACAATGATAGAACTTGTTGAGGGACACCGACTTGGTGAACACATCAGCAGAATTATCAACAGTACCTACTTTCTTCACATTGGTGACCTTCTCACTTCTCAAGAAATGATAGTTGATGCCAATATGCTTAGTCCTCTCATGCTGAGCTTGATCGTTGAACAAACAGATTGCACATTAGTAGGATTATCAACAGTACCTACTTTTGCTTATGTGAACATCATGAACTCAACCTTTGTGGTAGACAAAATAACCGTTGATTTTAAGATTGCCTTTCAACTCACAACAGAACCCCCAAGAGTAAAAACATAACCGGCCATAGATCTTCTAGTATCAACATCTCAATCATGATCAAAATCAAAGTACTTGTGACCAAACATTGTGTATCATTCCCAAAAATGAGCCCAATGTCAAATGTACCTCTAAGGTACCAAAATATCCTCTTTACAGCTTTCTACTGTTCTTTTCCTGGTTGCCCCAACCCGCTCACGACGTTAATAGCTTGTGCCAGATCCGGTCTTGTGCAAACCATAACATATATCAAACTTCATATTTCACTAGCATAAGGGACTCACAACATATACTCATTATCCTCATTTAACTAAGGTAAAAACTGATGACATGAATTATATACCACTATATTCATGCATATTGTAGAAGATTGTCTCAGTTTACCTTGCATTTAGAGAGATTTTGTGTGCCTTTTATGTTCTATTCAACCATTTGTCGGAAATAGAGGTCTACATGAGTTTTTGATGAATTATAGGTAAATGGAGTGGAATTGAAAGCAAAAGTGCAGCAAGGAGCATCCAAGGACGTTAGGGAAGCTAAAGAAGTCTTAGAGGGATCACAAAGAGCTAAGGAGTTGCAAAGGAGAAGCATAGAAGACGAGCCAAAAGAAGAGCACTTTCTGTTGAAGAAAATCGTGCCATTATACATATAAATCGGACGATTTTCTTCTTTAGAAATTGAACGGTTTTGTGTATAAATCGACTAGGCCGATTTCCTTTGTTTTTCGGCCAAATGATAAGACGACACAAAGCCTAATTCTTTTGGGCTAGAGGAGAGTTTTGCCAAACGGCCCATTAGCAAGAAACTATAGGTTGGAACCCTGGGAACGAAAACGGGGGGTCGCAGCGGGAAATCTTTACACGTTTGAGAGAGATTGAAGATTCTTGGAGAAGGATTGAAGGACTTTAGCCGGAAAGTCAATCTTGATCATAGTTTGTGAGATTTCTTTGTCCATTGAAGTAATTGGGGTTTTTGAACACGAATTTGAGTTACTTAAGAGATACATTGATCAGTTTCGAGAATTGTTTACAGATTTGAAGGTTATTGAGTTTTTATTCAAGATTCAGTTTTATTTGCGATATTTCACTCAATCTTTAATTTGATTCGATTTTGAAAATGGTTGGCTAAAACCATTATGATTCTGGGGAGAATAGTTGATGATTAAGGCTTAGATGATGATAGAATAAACTCATTTACACATTAGGACCCTGAGAGTTTAGATTTTAGTTTTGCGATAACAGGAAAATCGAGGTGTTCTTGAATAAATCGGCCGATTTAATGATGAACAACCCGATTTATTCTTCTGACGAACTTTAATTGAATTAATCTTTAACCAAAACTAATCCTTGCCTAAATCCCAACCTTGTTTAACCTTTTTAACCTCTAATTGAGTGTGTGAAGAGACTTCAAACTTGATTCTACATTTAATATATTAAGACTACAAGATTTGGGTAATAGAGAGACTCAACATCCTTTATTAAGATTCTAAGTGTGCTTTCTATTCTTTACTTCGGAGAGTCATATCCTGGAGTTTTAGATAATTAGTTTGAACATAATTCTTGTCTTTAGATCTTTCTATATTGCAGCCTCAATAACCCTTATAGAGAGAACCTTTGGACTAGATAAATAGGTTTCGAAACTTCACCGTACGATACCTACCTTTGAACACATAATCTTGGCAATATAAACTCTGTCCTTATATCTATAGAATTGTCTTGAATCGAAAGCCGAAGTCGGATACTTGAATCCTTGGAATCATTTTACCCTTATTTGATCACAAAAGCTTTTTGCATTTTCGCTAGATAATTGAAATTGAATTTACTCTCACCAAATCCCTGAGTTCGACTCTGGAATTCTTACTTTACTACAGCCGATCCGTACACTGCGGGTTCGCTTTGCTTTGAGTTCTAGATATAAATTTAAGACTTTGACGCACACACCTTTTGAGCGAACAAGTTTTTGGCGCCGTTGCCGGGGATTTGGTCTAGACCAAATTCGGTTTTCGGTTTACTAGCTTGAGAGCTCTTGCTCTTGTGATTTGATTTGTCTACTTGAGTGATCTTTGTAGGTTCTTTAGGTATATGCGAAAGACTAGATCCACTAAAGATCTAGTTCCTTTCGATCCCGAATTGGAGAAAACTTTGAGAAGAAAATTGAAGGAAAAGAAGATGGCTGAGAACAATGAGAGAAATCTCTAGGCTGAACTGAACGAAGCTCAACGCCAACTTCAGTTGAGTGAGAAAGCACGACTAGATGCTGAAACGAGTCATCAATTTCAGATTGATGAACTAAGAGCTATGATGTTGGACATGAAGTTGGAATTGAATGAATCTCGGAAGAAGAAGAAAGTCAAGACGCCGACTAAATCCATTAGGAATGACTCATCCGATGATGAAGAACTTGACCCGGACATGCCGGAGCTTGAGGAGATCGATCCACTACTTTGTCCTATTCGAAACACCCCAAAACCACGGGTGGTTCCTCGCCTCCCAACTAGGGATGTGAGAGTTTCTAATGAAGGTGATAGACCCCAAACATTGGGGCAACGGATGGACCCAATTCAGCAACCACGCCGTCTAGGTGTGGATTTTGGAGCTGAAGACATCCAGGAGTTTAGCTTCTCACCATAAGTCATCACCATGGTTCGCCAAAGTCAATATGGTGGAGCAAGTACTGAATCTCCACATCAACACTTGCAGAATTTCGAGATTCTCATGGAGACTATGAAGCCGAAGAAGGCAACTACAAGCAATTACAAGATCAAACCGTTCTTCTTTTCTTTGAAGGACAAGGCTCTAGCTTGGTACCAAACACTTCCAGCTGCAAAGTTGGCTACATGGGAGGAATTGTCTTCAGAATTCCTCACCAAGTTCTTTCCGCCATCCAAAACGGCGGAATTGAGAGGTAAGATAAATGCTTTTTCTATGAAACCTAACGAAAGCTTGTTTCAATCTTGGGAAAGGTTTCAGGATCTCTTGTTGGATTGCCCACACCATGGCATTTCAAAACTGAAATTATTGGAGATTTACTATAAGGGATTGGATGTGGAAACACAATTCAACCTTCAATCTCTCTCTTGTGGCACATTCATGGACATGAGAGAGGATGACGTTTGGGACTTCATTGAGAAGCAAGCCCAAGTGATTGAGAAGTATTCCCACCGGAAGGTGGACTCAAATAGCCGGAATCAAGGCGATCCGGGAGCTAAGTTGAACCAAGCTGCTCAAACACATATATTCTCCCTTAATAATGAGATCAAAGAGTTGAGGAAAGTGCTCAAAACAAGTCTTCAAAAGACTAAGGAGCAAGAAGCCAACTACATGGGAAGGGACAACAATCAAAGGAGTGATAACCGGAACTCCAATTGGAACAACAACAACAATAACAACCGGAACTCCAATTAGAACAACAACAATAGGAACTCCAATAGCAACAATTGGAGGTCAAATCAGCAAAATCCAGGTAATCCTTATTCTCATGCTGAAAAAGCTCTAACATCTCCATCTTCTTCTACTCCTTTAACAAGCCAGGAACAATCAAGCGGATCAAACAAACCCGATCCCATGCTAGAGACGATCCTAGGCAAACTACAAGAGTTGGAGAGCTATATAACTTCGGTTGATAAAGCTCACAAAGCTTTGGAAAGCCAAGTATTTAACAAGGCCGGAGAGGTTCCAAGAGACCAAGGGAAACTTCCCGGGAAGACGGAAGATAACCCAAAGGGAAGGGTTATGGCGATCACTACTAGGAGTGGCATAACAACTACCGATCCTCAACCTAAAGTAGTTGAAACCACCACTAAAGAAGGAGAGGGAAAAGAGAAGGAAGATATCTATGTTCCTCCCCCGCCTACAAACCACCTCTACCTTTTCCTCAATCTAGAGCGCGTGCACGCCTAGATAAACACTTTGGTAAGTTTATTGAACTTATGAGTAAGCTGCATATTAATATACCTTTTATGGATGCAATTTTAGGTATGCCAGCTTATGGGAAATTCCTCAAGGAGATCCTCTCTAACAAGAAGAAATTGGAAGACATCGGAGAAGTCAAGATGAGTATGGAGTCATCCGAACTCATCAAGACTATGACGGAGAATATGCCACCTAAGCTCCGTGATCCAGGATCCTTTTGCATACCCATCACTTTGGGAGAGACTACTTATGATGCACTTTGGGAGAGACTACTTATGATGCACTTTGCGACCTTGGAGCAAGTGTGAGTATCATACCACTTGCTCTATGTAAAGCAGTTGGTCTAGGAGAGCCTAGACCGGTGAAGATCACACTCTACATGGCTGATTGTTCCACCACTAAGCCGGTCGGGATATTGGAAGACATTCCGGTAAAACTCGGTAAGTTTTACATTCCTATAGATTTTGTCGTTCTTGACATCCCTGCAGATGATCCGGTTCCCATCATTCTTGGAAGATCATTCATTGCAACATCCGGATGCATGGTCGATTGCAAGAATGGCCAGCTATCTTTCCATATAGGTGAAGAGAAGGTGGAATTCATACTCTCTTTCTTAATCAAGGAGCCAGCCTTGAGAGACGATGTCTTTGATAATTTTGATGAAGAAGAGTCTAGAGAGGTAGTAAGTTCAATCTTAATGAAAGACCCTCTTCAAAAGGTTCTTAGTATGAGCATCATGGAGGAAGGAGTGGAACATGATTGCAATGAGGATGTGAAAGCATTAGATCATATGGAGGAAGAACTAGGAACAAGATTTGAAGAACTAGAATTAACTCCGGACACTGTGAAGAAAATCGACCTGCATAAACTAAATCGTCCGATTTTTGAAAAGGCAACCCGATTTTTGACAACAGAAAGAAAAATCGTGCCTCAGATCGACCGATTTACTTCAGGGGAGATCGATCCAGTGGGAAATTTTCTAGATTCTCCAAACTTCACCGCAGCTGACTCGACTCTAATGATACATCACCACCACCTCTAGAGACCTCTCCCACAACATCCGAAGGCCACGAATCATCACCAATCAAGGCACCTCCATCATTAGAATTGAAGCCACTCCCCACGCATTTAAGGTACGCATTCCTTGGCATTAATTCCACATATCCGGTCATAGTCAATGCGAAACTGAATGATGCTGAACTAGAGAAACTTATGCATGTTCTGAAGCAACATAGGAGAGCATTAGGTTATACTATTGATGATTTATTAGGAATAAAACCTTCCCTATGTATGCACAAAATTCTAATGGAAGAGGATTACAAGCCTTCACGCCAACCTCAAAGACGGTTAAATCCGGCAATGAAAGAGGTCGTGAAGAAAGAGATCCTTAAGCTACTTGATGCAGGTATCATCTTTCCTATTTCCGATAGCAAATGGGTGAGTCCAGTACAGGTAGTACCAAAGAAAGGAGGCATTACCGTTGTTGGCAACAAAAACAACGAACTTATCCCCACACGGACAGTTACAAGGTGGCGAATGTGCATCGACTACCGCAAACTGAACGTGGCCACTAGGAAGGACCACTTCCCCCTTCCTTTTATTGATCAAATGTTGGAAAGGTTAGCCCAACATTCTTACTTTTGTTATCTAGATGGATATAGCGGTTTCTTTCAGATTCCAATTCATCCGGATGATCAAGAGAAGACGACTTTTACGTGCCCTTGGGGTACGTTTGCTTATAGAAGAATGCCATTCGTTCTATGCAACGCTCCAGCCACCTTCCAAAGGTGTATGATGGCAATCTTCTCCGAATACGTAGAGAATATCATGGAAGTCTTCATGGACGACTTTTCGGTATATGGTTCTTCCTTTGATAATTGTCTCTATAACCTTTCACTAGTTCTTAAGAGATGTGAGGACACTAACTTAGTCTTAAACTGGGGAAAGTGTCATTTCATGGTCATCGAAGGGATTGTGTTAGGTCATCTAGTATCACAAAGGGGAATAGAGGTTGATAGAGCAAAGATAGAAACCATTGAGAAGCTACCTCCCCCTTCTTCTGTGAAAGGAATTAGAAGTTTCTTAGGGCATGCAGGCTTCTATAGGAGATTCATAAAGGATTTTTCTAAGATTTCAAAACCCTTAACTAATCTTTTGATGAAAGACGCAACTTTCGAATTTTCGAAAGATTGTTTAGATGCTTTTTGCAGGATCAAAGAAGTTTTGATTTCAGCACCAATCATTCAACCACCCGATTGGACTCTTCCTTTCGAGGTCATGTGCACGCAAGCGACGTCGCTATAGGAGCCGTACTTGGACAGAAGAAAGATGGTCGCACTCATGCCATATACTATGCTAGCAAAACGCTAGATGAAGCTCAATATAATTATGCAACCACAGAAAAGGAACTTTTAGCCGTAGTATACGCTTTTGAAAAATTTCGTTCCTATCTTGTAGGTGCAAAGGTGATAGTCTATACGGACCATTCCGCAATTCGCTACTTATTCACGAAGAAGGATGCGAAGCCAAGGCTTCTAAGATGGATCTTACTCTTACAAGAGTTCGATCTAGAGATTCGTGATAAGAAAGGATCGGAAAACTCCGTTGCCGATCATCTAAGTCGTCTTCCGCAACTCACCGACGAGACGGATGAACTTCCTATAGACGACTCATTCCCTGACGAGCAACTACATGAGATCGAAGAGTGTCTTTAACACATCTCAAAAGGTAATGATCCATGGTTTGCTGACATTGTGAATTACCTTGTTTGTCAGGAGATTCCACCCGGACTTTCATATTCTCAAAAGAAGAAATTCTTTAGAGACATCCGGCATTTCTATTGGAACGAACCTCTTCTATTCAAACGAGGTCCCGATGGCATATACAGGAGATGTATCCCCGAAGATGAGGTGGATAGTGTCATCCGCCATTGTCATTCCCTACCATGTGGCGGACATGCTAGTTCCAACAAAACTTGTGCTAAGGTACTTCGTTCCGGCTTCTTTTGACCTACACTTTTCAAAGATGTGCAAAAGTTTGTTGTTGCTTGTGATACTTGTCAAAGGACAGGTAATATATCAAGGAGGAATGAGATGCCTCTCAATAACATAGAAGAAGTAGAAATCTTCGATGTATGGGGCGTCGATTTTATGGGACCCTTCCCATCTTCATGCGGGAACCAATATATACTTCTTGCCGTAGACTATGTATCAAGATGGGTAGAGGCAATCGCTTCTCCTACTAATGATGCAATGGTAGTGGTGAAGTTCTTCAATAGAACGATCTTCCCAAGGTTCGGAACTCCCCGAACCATCATTAGTGACGGAGGAACACATTTCACAGCCCGTCGATTTGAGACTCTATTGGCTAAGTATGGTATGACCCATAAGATAGCTACACCTTACCATCTGCAAACTAGCGGACAAGTTGAGATATCCAATAGAGAAATCAAGGGAATTTTAGAGAAAACCGTCTCTAAAACGAGGAAAGATTGGTCAATGAAGCTTGACGATGCACTATGGGCGTACAGGACAGCCTTCAAGACACCAATAGGTACGACTCCATATAATCTTGTCTATGGTAAATCTTGTCATCTTCCTGTAGAGCTAGAGCATAAAGCATATTGGGCTATCAAGTGGCTCAACTTTGACATGAAAGAAGCCGGAGAGAAGCGGCTCTTAGACATCAATGAGCTGGATGAGATCCGGCTAAATGCGTATGAGAACGCAAAGATCTACAAGGAACGGACAAAGCGTTGGCATGATAAGCATATCATTCCAAAAGATCTGAAAGAGGGAGATCAAGTCCTTCTATTCAACTCGAGGCTTCGTCTGTTTCCAGGTAAGCTTAAATCCCGTTGGACGGGACCTTATGTAATTAAACGAATTTTCCCCCATGGTGCAGTTGAAGTATGGGGTGAACAAAGCGGAAGTTTCAAGGTTAATGGCCAATGGTTAAAGAAATACACACCGGAAGCTCCGGTCGAGGAGATAGCTCCTATCCTCCTCCATTGAAAATAAACCATACACCGTCCAGCTAAAGACGATAAATCAAGCGCTTCTTGGGAGGCAACCCATGATAGTATAGTTTTTTCCCTCCTTTCATCACTTAGTTAGAGTAGATTAGTTGCTTTGTTTTCGCTTTTTATTTGTTCCACGATGCACTCTTGGTTTGTCGTGTCATTAATCGCGGGAAATTAGGTCCAAATTGAGAGATCCATGGAGAAAGGGAGCATAAATCAGTTAAATCTTCAATTTCCATGAAGAACAAGGAAGGAAATCGAGTTGCATTAAGTTAACCGTTCGATTCAGGAACAGAGCAAGTCAACTTTTGACAACAGAAAGAAAAATCGACCTGGAGATCGACCTGCCTAGAAAAATCGTCCGATTTTCCGGTTTTCAGAGAAAAATCGAGTTGCATTAAGTTAATCGTTCGATTCAGGAACAGAGCAAGTCGATTTTTGCCAACAGAAAGAAAAACCGACCTGGAGATCGACCTGCCTAGAAAAATCGTCCGATTTTCCATATGTTCAGAGAAAACGAGAGAAAAATCGCCCCGACGATTAATCGACCCTGAAAATCGTCCGATTTTCTTCACAATTTCTCGACCCTATATAAAGACTTAAACACTCGATTCCCTCATTCCAAACACTTCCACTCTCGATTTCTCTCTCTCTCAAGAACTCCGAAAATCGCCCATACCCTACAATCTTCATTCCTTAATCATTTTGAATGATTCTTGGCCCCAAATTGAAGCATTTTCAACAAGGAACAAGGATATAGCAACAACAAGCACGGCAATCGACTCTTCCATACGGAATTCAGGTTTTTCATTCCAAAACCTAAGTTTCTCATTCGAATTTGAATCTTGCTTAGGAAGTGTTTGTTTGCTGAAATTGATAGAGGAGTTTGCTTAGGAATCACTATAGGGAATTGTATGTGGTGATTGTTGAGACAGAACTTTACAGAATTGTGAGAATCGTAGAAATCGACAGAAAAATCGACCTAACCCAGAAAAATCGTCCGATTTTTGTGAAGAACAGGACGATTTTTTGCTGCAGAAATGGATATTGTGAAGAGAATAACTAGAAATACGGGGAAGAAGAAGGGATCTTCTTCCAAAGCCCCTACCCCACCTCCACCACCATCTCAAAACATTCCTAAGCTTCCCCCTCCCCTATCCAAACACAAGAAAAGATATGAACGTATCCTAGATCGCCCATTCACCCCTCCTCGCTACATTGTGTTAGATGATCTAGATTCCTTGTTTGTTCGAGAGGATGTGGATATGATGCTCGATAGAGTTGGGCTGAGACAGTTTGCTATGATTAGAGAGGATGCATATACCGAGATCACCCTAGAGTTCCTTAGTACATTCGAGCATGATCCTAGAGAAAGGATGGTCACCTTCCGCCTTATGAGCCAAGATCATACTATGTCTATTATACTTTTGGAGACTTGTTCGGTTTTTCTTATTCAGATGCAGGCACATTTGCTAGAGGTGTTAGTGCTAGTGCCTTCTGGGACACCATTTCAGTGGGAGAGTATGGTGGAGACAAGTGGAGACCCGGGAATTCGAAAGAGACTAGCATGTACAACCTTTCCTTTAAGGTAGTACATCGGATCCTTAGTGAGAGCTTATTCGCCCGGACAGAGACCCCACAGAAGCTCAAGGCTGATGAGCTTTTTATTCTATACTGTATGACATCCACCACCATCCCCGATATTTCCTCCATGCTTGCTGACTATCTAGGAAAGATAGCCAACAAAGCTAAGGGCGACATTTGTGCTGGAGGCCTTGTCACTCATGTGGCTAAGGCATTGGGATTAGACTTCTCGGGATGCACTCTAGCTGAGAGTGCCCTACCTTTAGGTTCACAGAGATTGGTTACTCGACAGGTTTTGATTCCTCGAGGGAGAGTAACCCTTCATGTGCCCATGCCATGGCACAAGGATCCAAAGAAGAAGCCATCCGAGATCATCTGGAAGCCCGAATACACTATTCGGAGCAAGAGGAACTGGAAGGAGACATTTGAGTTGATGCTTGAGGAGATATCTCATCCTTTATATTATGATGATGATGCAGGTGACAATGAGGAGGATGAGGATGGAGGCCAGGAGACCATGCTCGAGTTTGAGAGTGACACTCATAGCGGTCATGCTACGGATGCCATGGACACCGACACTCATGGTGGAGGACCTAGCAAGACTAGTAGAGGTGATGAGGACACGGAGGATGACATGCAGCCACCTCGCCGCTCATTTGCACGTGCCCCAGGACATGGACGAGGACGTCGACCTCCCCGTCACTTTAGGGAGCTAGTCTCTAGCTTCCAGAGCCTTAGCACCGACTATCACGCTCTCCACACCGATTATGACACCCTGAACACTCAGTTCAGGAACTACAGGCAAGAGACGGACGCCAAGCATTCATCCTACGATGGCCAGATGAGAGACTTATACTTCCATCAGTTCGGCCACTTCTACGATCCTAGTGCACCGATGTATCCTTATCCACCACCTCCACCACCGACAGAGGATTGAGCTTTCACTTCTTTTACATTGTAAGTATTTTTCTCTATCTTATGCTTGATTTTCACATTGGGGACAATGTGGATGTTAAGTATGGGGTGAGGGTACTTACAATACCTTTTGTTTCATCTTAGCACTTTATGCACTTTACACTACTCTTGATGATTTGGCTTGTAATAACTCTTGCACTACTTGCTTTCCATTACGACACTTGCATTTGCATGATCTTTTTCAAATTCTATGAATTTTCAAAATTTTTTGTGCTTCTTATGATGGAAATGACCTCTATGATGAGAAATATGTATGTGGATAGGCAAAAAGATAGCTTAGTTGTGTTGAGATGTTAATCATAGCATGAATGAGCTTACTTTTGTTACTTGAACACATGAATAAGTTATATGATTTAGATGTTTTGATAAGAGAATGAAATAATAGTCGAAGCTATATTGCAAGTTCTTTTACATCATATAAGGATGACTAAGGCAATTCACTTCTTTTCTTTTCTCATATCTTGATCACGCTAGCCCCTCAATGAAATATGTAAACCTCCTTTTACCATCCGGGAATTAGGATAAGTGAAAGAAAAAAGGCATGTTTGATGTGGGAGGGCCAAAGAAAAAGTATTAAATGAAAGTGTAGCAATTCATAAGTTTGGGGACGTTGAACATGAGGATGAGTAACTCGGCACCATTCACATAGCCGGGTGTTTGTCTCTTGCCAAAGTCCAATTGAACGACAAGTCCTAACGGGATATGGTATGTGCATCAAGGGTTTGAGGCATCTCGAAATTGAGAAACGCCGATCTCCTAGGCTTCGGTTTTTGTGCACCGCTGTCCATACTCTCAAAAAGTAAAGTATAAAGGAAGCAAAGCTTTCTACATGCAAAGCATGTGCGGTGAAGTAAAATTTTGAAGGTACTATGTTGTTCCTCTTTCCCGGATTAGCACCACAATTGCCAAAAAGAATTCCTTCCCCTAATACGTTTCTTGGACCTTTCCTTTGATTAGAAGACCTTGAGACTTTTATGCATGTGTTTAAGGCTTCATGGCTTAGATTTGTTTGACTTTGATTATCTCTACATCTTTATCATGTCCTTTATTTGTGTTTTCAAAAAAGAAAAGAGAGTTAGTTCATCTTATAGTTATCATTGATACACACTTTGTCTTCCTATGCCTTGAAATATCACTTTGAGGGTGATCTAATAAGAAGAAGCACTATCAAAAGAAAAGTTTTTGAGTTTTCATACATATATAATCCATGACATCTTGTATTCCAAATTTGAGTCTTGCTTAGGGACAAGCAAGGGACAAGTATGGGGTATTTTGATGACATGAATTATATACCACTATATTCATGCATATTGTAGAAGATTGTCTCAGTTTACCTTGCATTTAGAGAGATTTTGTGTGCCTTTTATGTTCTATTCAACTATTTGTCGGAAATAGAGGTCTACACGAGTTTTTGATGAATTATAGGTAAATGGAGTGGAATTGAAAGCAAAAGTGGAGCAAGGAGCATCCAATGACGTTAGGGAAGCTAAAGAAGTTTTAGAGGGATCACAAAGAGCTAAGGAGTTGCAAAGGAGAAGCATAGAAGACGAGCCAAAATAAGAGCACTTTCTGTTGAAGAAAATCGTGTCATTATACATATAAATCGGACGATTTTCTTCTTTAGAAATCGAACGGTTTTGTGTATAAATCGACTAGGCCGATTTCCTTTGTTTTTCGGCCAAATGATAAGACGACACAAAGCCCAATTCTTTTGGGCTAGAGGAGAGTTTTGCCAAATGGCCCATTAGCAAGAAACAATAGGTTGGAACCCTGGGAACAAAAACGGGGGGGTCGCAGCGGGAAATCTTTACACGTTTGAGAGAGATTGAAGATTCTTGGAGAAGGATTGAAGGACTTTAGCCGGAAAGTCAATCTTGATCATAGTTTGTGAGATTTCTTTGTCCATTGAAGTAATTGTGGTTTTTTAACACGAATTTGAGTTACTTAAGAGATACATTGATCAGTTTCAAGAATTGTTTACAGATTTGAAGGTTATTGAGTTTATATTCAAGATTCGGTTTTATTTGCGATATTTCACTCAATCTTTAATTTGATTCGATTTTGAAAATGGTTGGCTAAAACCATTATGATTCTGGGGAGAATAGTTGATGATTAACGCATAGATGATGATAGACTGAACTCATTTACACATTAGGACCCTGAGAGTTTAGATTTTAGTTTTGCGATAACAGGAAAATCGAGGTGTTCTTGAATAAATCGGCCGATTTAATGATGAACAGCCCGATTTATTCTTCTGACGAACTTTAATTGAATTAATCTTTAACCAAAACTAATCCTTGCCTAAATCCCAACCTTGTTTAACCTTTTTAACCTCTAATTGAGTGTGTGAAGAGACTTCAAACTTGATTCTATATTTAATAGATTAAGACTATAAGATTTGGGTAATAGAGAGACTCAACATCCTTTATTAAGATTCTAAGTGTGCTTTCTATTCTTTACTTCGGAGAGTCATATCCTGGAGTTTTAGATAGTTAGTTTGAATATAATTCTTGTCTTTAGATCTTTCTATATTGCAGCCTCAACAACCCTTATAGAGAGAACCTTTGGACTAGATAAATAGGTTTCGGAACTTCGCCGTACGATACCTACCTTTGAACACATAATCTTGGCAATATAAACTCTGTCTTTATATCTATAGAATTGTCTTGAATCGAAAGCCGAAGTCGGATACTTGAATCCTTGGAATCATTTTACCCTTATTTGATCACAAAAGCTTTTTGCATTTTCGCTAGATAATTGAAATTGAATTTACTTTCACCAAATCCCTGAGTTCGACTCTGGAATTCTTACTTTACTACAGCCGATCCGTACACTGCGGGTTCGCGTTGCTTTGAGTTCTAGAAATAAATTTAAGACTTTGACGCACACACCTTTTGAGCGAACAAAAACAAAGTAGTAAGATGGATGTTAGCAACACTAGGTGTATCAACAAGTTTGGCCAATGACATTCCGAACCTTGACAACACATTTTTAATGTAGCCTTTTGTGATAAGAAAAGCTTATTATGACCCTTATCTCTAAGAATCTCCATTCTTAGAATTTTTCAAGCTGCTCCAAGATCCTTTATCTCATCTCCTATTATTGCAAACCATTATGCAACTTCAGACGTAGATACAACTTCTCTAGAGGTGGATGGTTCATGAGTATCCACCTCTTCAACAACTTGTAGAGTATAACCAGTTCTATTCTCAAAATTGTGCCTTTGTGGAAGTCTTACTTTAACTCTTTTTTAATGAACCTCAGCTAAGCTCTATTGAATAGCTTCTAGTGGTTGTTTATCAACATAATTACTCTCCCCTGATTCCACTAGCTTCATTGTCGAGTTAAGCATAGAACTCTTATCAAAGATGACACTTTACTCAAAATAAATTTTTCTCAAATGAGACCAAACTCCGTATCCCTTGACACCATCTCCATAGCCTACAAACACTTCTTTCTTTGTTCGAGGCTCTAGTTTACCCTCACTGACATGATAGTAAATAGTACAACCCAAAATTCTAAGATCAGAATAGTCAGCAGACTTACCAAACCACACCTCATAAGGTGTTTTGTAATTTTTCCGGTTTGAGGTCCGTGGTTTTTCAAGTAACATGTTATAGTCACTATTGTTGCCCAAAACCTCTTATCTAGTTTTGCATTAGAGAGCATGCTCTTTGCTTTCTCTAACAGAGTCTAATTCATCATCTCAGCTACACCGTTATGTTGTGGTGTATGTTTGACTGTATGATGACGAGCAATTCCAACATCCTTGCAAAATTGATCAAACTCAGATGAACAAAATTTCAGACCATTATCAGTTCACAACCTTTTGATCTTCTTTCCCGATTGATTCTTCACTCACGTTTTTCCACTCCTTGAATTTCTTAGAAGCTTCTCCTTTGTGTTTCATGAAAATCAGTCAAGTCATCCTTGAATAATCATCAATCACAGTCAAGAAAAACATGTGACCTCTTAGAGACTCAAGGTTATTCGGACCCCAACAATCCGAATTGATATGATCAAGTGTGTCTTTTGTCTTGTGAATACCCTCTGAAAACTTGTTATAGTGTAGCTTCACAAGGACACAATGCTAACAGAAGTCAAGGCTCGTGATCTTATGACCACCAAGAAGATCTTCCTTTGCCAGAATCTACACCCCTCACCTATATGACCAAGTCTCATATGCCATAACTTCATCATATCATCCTTGTGAAACTCTATAGATGCAATATATACAAACTCATAAATAGTAACACCTTGTAGAAAATATAAAGGGCCCTCTTGACACATTTCATAATAATATTAGAACACTTACAGACTTTCAAAACTCCACCTTCACCTTTGAAACAAAAACCCTTACTATCCACTATATTCGAGATATTATATTCTTAGTAATAAGTGGAACATGTTTGACCTCGCTCAATGTACAAAATCTTCCATCATGTGTTTTGATTTTAATCGAGCCAATATCAACCGCCTTGTAGACAGAATTGCTGGCCATGTAAATATTGTCACCATCTACCTACTTATATGTTTTGAACCACTCTTTGTTAGGGGATATGTGATAGGAAGCTCTGGATTCAAGAACCCATACATTAGACTAATAAGTGTGTCCACTAGCAACCAAAGTTATATCATCATTTGATTTAAAATCATCTTCTGCAAAAAAACGTAGAACTAGAATCATACGGCTTCTTCTTCTTAGGACATTCGTTCTTCCAATGTCTTTTCTCCCACTAGTAGTTGTAGACATCATTAGGTTTGTGACCTTTTGAATAAGACGACTTCTTGTCTTACTTCTTCCTTGATTTTTCTTGTCTCTTTCCTCCGCTTGTAAACAGACCAAATGCATGATTGTTCTTACCTACACCACTTTCATTCACCTTGTGGTGTAGTTCCGTTGTAGAAGGGCATACCTGACGTCTTTCAGAGAAATATTATCTTTTCCAACAACAAATGACTGAACAAAGTTTTTGTATAATTACAGCAAAAATACCAACAATATCAACACAAGATCCTCATCCTTAATTTAACATCAATATTACGCATATCTAGAAGAATTGTGCTCAAGTGATCTAAGTGCTTACAAACTTGCGTACCTTCCTGCGTTTGTAGGTTGAACAGACGTTGCTTTAGAAGCAACTTGTTGGTGAGAGACTTCGTCGTGTAAAGGCTCTCCAACTTCAACCACGGTTTGGTTGTGGTATCTTGATCTGAAACCTCGCATAAGACATCACCTACGAGACACAACATGATGGCCGAATGCGCCTTATCCGGAAATTGAGCTCTCAATCGGATTATTTGAGCAATGAGTTTAGCAAATGCCGCATTTATAGTCGATAGTAGACTTACATGTGACCATCTTGTAGATGTGTCAATTAACACCATAAAGTATCGAAATGGGCCACACGGTGGAGCAATTGATCCACATATATCTCCTTGTATCCTTTCCAAAAATGCAGGAGTCTCACTTGTATCCTTAATGTTAGAAGGTTGAATTATTAAACTTTTCAAGTGAGCAAGCCACACAATTAATATGACTTGGGGGCATAACTTTCATGTTCTATAGTGGGTGTCCAAGTGAACCCTTTATAATTTTGTGCATCATTGTTGATCCTAGGTGACCCAATCGGTCATGCCAAAGTGTAAATTCAACTCAGTCATCCGATCTTTTCTTATATCACATTAGCCTCAACCGGATAAATATATGTCTCATATAATCCGGAGGCTTGTCTTGGCATTTTTTCAAGGTTCTATTTCTTATCACATTCATGTGTTGTGATGCACAAATTCTCACTCCCATTTTCATTCATGGTTTCCATATGAAACCCATTTTGACACACATCTTTAAAACTCAATAAATTTCTTCGAGATTTACTCGAATATAATGTGTCATTTATCACTAATTTTGTTCCTTTTGGGAGTAGAACAAGGGCTCTTCTAGAGCCTTCGATGAGTTTGGCTACACTAGAGATTGTATTCAGATTGCCATCAAAGGCCTTCAATTGTGTAAAATACTCTTTGTTTCTCAATATGGTGTGTGTTGTGGCACTGTCTAAGAGGCATTGCTCTTTCCCATCGAATCCTGCTTTATGCGATTCCATGCCTTCTATAAACAACAAGAGAAAGTCAAGATATAAAAAAGGCTTCATATTTTACAAAGTCATTCTAGAAATGGTTATAATACAATGGCAAGAACATTAGATCATATTATACGATATTATATATTAGAGTGACGTTCATTAAACATCATTTTATTTTAGGCAAAGCCAACATCATTCTCATAGTTGAGAAAAACCTCGACGTCCAAGCTAACGTTTGTGGGAGAATTACTCAAACCATCTTTCTAAACCAGGTTGGTCTCCTTAGCCTTTTGTCTTTCGCTTTCGGCCTTGTATGCTTCCACCAAATGTGGTGTTGTACGACATGTTCTTTGCCAATGGCCAGTCATACCGCACATATAACATACACTTTAATCTTTGTTATAAGGTATTTTATGACCCGTTCGGACCTTCTGCTTATCATTCCCCTTTGGTCATGGGTACGCCAACCCTCATTGTGGTTTTGACCACGACCATGATCATCTTGTGGACCACGTCCACCATAGCCATCAACAAAACCTTTAATAGGTAAGAGTACCTCTTAAAGCCTCTCTCGTTGTATTGTTGTAACAATATATTTGAGGCATGCATGGTGGATAAAGTTCTCTCCAGCATCTTATGTTGGGAGATCTCATGGCCACATAGTCTCAACTAGGACTCGACCCTGTGCACAACACTATTATACTCATTTATGGACTTAAAGTCTTGGAACCTCAAGTTGTTCCACTTGTGTAGTGCTTGCAGTAGTAAGACTTCATTTGAGGCCATTTGCCTTAAGGTGAGCCAAGACATCAACCTTCCACTCTAAGTGTTTTTTGGTCCGAAAGGTCAAGGACGTCAAATTCTCTTTAGCAATGTTTGTCATTACTACAGAAGAATGTAAATAAAATATATAGCAAGCATATACTTGTTAGTTATATAAAAGATGACAAAATTGTAAAATTGTTAGTACGTGTTAGTGATATGTTACTCATGTGTTAGTAATATGTTAGTCACATGTTAGTAATATGTTAGACATAAATAAACATAAGAAAATAAAAGTCAATAGTCAATTGTGTTAGTAGTCCGTCATGTGCAACATGTGTGTCATTGTCCGTCAAGTACAATCATGTAAGTCATAGTCAATGGTCTGATAGGAATGTCGTGTAAGTCATAATAATAGTCTGACAATAGTCATTAATAGTCCGTGAAGAGTAGTCATGTAAATCATATCAATAGTCCAAAAAATGTTAATTATGTATCATAAATTGTGATCATAGGGTTAAATTAGTCTAGTGGGAATAGTTTTAAAATCCGATTCCTTTTATCCCCTTTAAATCTTTAATCTCCATCCATTTTTTACTTTCATTTTCACCATCCTTGTCTTCTTCTTCCTTAACTCCATTTTCACTATTCAAGCTCAAAGAAAAAAATCCATGGCCGATGATGATATTACTCATAGACTTGTTGCTAATAACAATCGGTTTTTAATCGAACTTTTCATTTGCCTTGTTCTTATTTACATCATCATCATCATTATCATAATCATTATTTTGGTGGGAAATCTTCGTTCATAATCCAAGTTTTGAAAGCAAGGAATTTAATCTGGGGTTTTGTTAAAAGAGGTAAGCAAATCTCAAATTTGTTTGTATCTTAGCATAAATCCAAAAAACCATGATTTTATTTTGTCAAAAGTTCTTTAGATCTAGGAAATATTAACCAAGAATATGATGTATAAAGTTTCAAATTTAGATAATTATAAGCCGTGTTTCTTAAATATATTTAACGTATGAAAATTTTGAGTTTGTGATATAGAAGATCTCATAATGAGCGATTACAGAGCATAATCCTCAAATAGATTTTGATTATTAAAACTCTTAGATTTTAAAGAGGACTTAAGAAGAGTTTAGTATTACTACCTTGAACTCTTGAAAAAGACCAAAGCTCGGTTAGAAGTTAGAGCCTCGTGATGATAACATGTTGTAATTTGATTGCTTTTGGATTCATTACTCACTTATACTTTGTGGAATGTGTTCAAGAACACTTAGAATGATACTAGAAGAGAAGAGTGAACAAAAAGAGTAGTTTTTTTACTTGCTCTTGGTGCAATTGTTACAATGGATGAATGCCTTTTTATAGGCAAAGTGAAGGTGAATTTCCTAATAGAAAATTAGGGAGGTAAAGAAGGTGAACAATTCACCTTGTACAATTTACCACAAAATATCTAATAATAATTCATTCAAGAATTCTCCTAGCAATGTGAGTAGATATACAAGTATTTATAATTTATGCTTGTAGAACATATGTTTAACATGTATTTGTGATATTCGATAACAGACTTTATATTTTATCTTACATTAAAGAAGAAAAGTGGGCGAGTTTTTTTTTTTTGAAAAAGTAAACAACTTTTTGAAAATAGTACCGAATGGTAGAATTTTTTAATATGAGGTGATTACTGTTAATTTTTAAAAAGATTATAAAAATGTGTAAATATGGTAAATTGTATTCTTTTTTCTGTAAAGTAATTATAAATAAAAAAAGAAATATCTTACTCACATAATCAAAATTTCTATTTAAAGTATATATTACTGTATTTGTGATCTCTTTTTAAATAAATAAAACAAATTCTATTAAAATACACTTATATTTTAATTTTATTATAACCCCAACTTTTATTTAAATTAAATATTACGTCAATATTTTTCTAAACAATAAAAGTTGATTTTTTAAAAAGAAAATTCACTCAAAATGCTTGTGTCAGGCATACTCTCAAGCACCTTGTTGGGCCAGTATTATTACTGGTTAATGGGCTGTACGTCCATATTATCTTGGGCCAATTTATAGGCCCATTAGAGTCTCTACTCGCCACACTGCATTTGGCGGGAAAACTCTATCTGCTTCGGGAGATGGGAACTTGGGACTGCGTACTCAAGAAAGAGGTCTTCTAATCTTCGCAACATTTCTGAGCATTGCAACCCTTCTAGGGCACAGATAATCCCTTGACGCAAACAACGATGACTAGAAGAAGTTCGCCTCCTCCATCGAAACGACGCCGTCGAGGTACAAACGATGATCAGACCGATGAGTCTGAGCCTCAACTCTCGATTCCCGACAAGTTATCTCCGGTGGTGGTCTTTGCTCACGGCGCTGGTGCTCCTTCCACCTCCGACTGGATGACTAGGTTTTCTTTCATCCACTATCCGAAAATTTGTTTTCCATACAAGTTTTCACTAATTTTAAATTCACGGTTTTGATGTTGAAGTTTTTTTTTTCTGAGGGAAAATGTACCTGACAAGGGGCTATTTCATATTCAATCGTGTATCCGTAGGTGGAAGGAGATGATAGGAGAGGCGTTGCACGCCGTGGAGGTTGTAAACTTCGATTATCCATGTGAGTTGAGTTTTTTTTAATTGCAATTTACCTAAGTTTAATCATGAGATCTTTAAATGGTTTTTACTGTCAATTGTTAAATTAGGGGAAGTATAAAGTAAAGCAGATTGTATGATGTACGACCGTACGAGTGCATATAGATCTTATGCTTTGAATAGCCACAACTACAAAAGGCTAATAGGAATCCCATGGAGGAGGAGAGAAATGTGAGCTAGGATATATGGAAAGTGATTGGAGAGTCACTACTACAAAGGAGTGAAAAGACTTATAGCTACAGTTTTAAACCTCAACTCTTGTGAAATTTGTTAAGAAACTCAGTTTATCAGGCAATTGCTCGTGGCTGGTGTTAAGCTATTGAATCTTGATGGCAGATATGGCTGCTGGGAAGAAGGTTGCTCCCAAGGCCGAAACTTTGGTGGATTTTCACGCGGATGTTGTCAAGAAGGCTATGGCCAAGCACCCTGGCCATCCTCTCATTTTGGCTGGAAAATCAATGGGCTCGAGGTATTACAATCATTAAATGGTATACACAGGAATCATGTGTTGTATGTCCTTATTTCCATCTAACAAGAATTAGCTAAGGCCTTATTTTTCGTAACCCGGTGAACAATATTACAGTTTTCACCTTGGATTTTTGATGTTATATTTGTTATTATTTTCTATGATTGTATTTTCAGAGTCAGCTGCATGGTTGCTAGTCGAGAAGACATTAGTGCATCAGCAATAGTATGCTTGGGATACCCACTAAAGGTTCACCAGTCATATCTAACTAGTATTTTGGTGTACTCACTGTGATTCAAATTCAAGGGCCAATTATAGTTGTAGTTATGGTCCTTATCCTCTGCTGTCCTTCTAATTTCCGTTTACATGTGCTTAGGGCATGAAGGGTGCTATTAGAGACGAGATACTAGTGCAGCTCACAGTTCCAATCCTCTTTGTGCAGGTAACAAATGATAACTTACAGAGTTCATTTTTATCTTTCTTTTTCGTCAAATGGTTTGGATATGTCAAAAGTTCTGATTATAAGTAAAGAATGAATACTTACTGGCGCATCAATGCTTCTCCTCTTCTCTCTCAAATGTTGCATGGTTCATAGGATTTTGATGCCACTTATCAAGTGGTGTATAGCATGCTGTTCTCATAAGATTTTGTGAATGTAGGGTAGCAAAGACGGGCTTTGCCCTTTGGATAAACTAGAAAGTGTTCAGAAAAAGATAAAGCCGCTTAACGAGCTGTATGTTGTGGAAGGAGGTGATCATTCCTTAAAGGTTGGTAAGAAGCATCTGCTTGCACAAGGCTCAACCCAAGAAGACGCTGAATCTTCTGCTATCACAGCCATAGCTGCGTTTGTGGCCAAATCTCTTTCTGAAGAATGAAATCGTATTTAATGTGTTGTTGTTTCCTGACATGAATTTGACTTGCCTGGTATGTAACTAGTAACTCTCAAGGGCATCCATGCTGTACTCGTGGGTAATTTTGTTCACCTTGATCCGTAGCTCTGTATCTGGTGTTCTAGTAATTGGTAGTGTTATTTGTGAAGGGTATGTATGAATAGGTAGATTTTGGAAATTAAGGATATTATGAAGTCTGCTCTTGCATTGTATTGTACATGAGAAGCAGTTTTACTGATATGCCTTCTCATGTCTTAGAAGGGCCTTTGCTAATGCCGAGTGTGGATGCAATACCAAATTGCCGAGTGAAAATTTGCTCCATTTTTGGGGGATAAATCTCTAAAAGAATTCAACCTATGGGAATTAGTCCAAACATAATATAAAGTAAGATGTCTATGAGCTGAATTATATTTAAAACCCCAAAAGTTGCGGATAAATAGTGTGTCCAATATTTATATAAATTGCCCCAAACTCAAAAGAATTGCTCATCACAATTTTTTGTTTAATTTAAACTCCGTCATAATTATAGTGATAATTAAATAACAAAGATAGGCAATATATGTATAACTAATTAAATAACAAAGATAGGCAATATATGACGTTATACGTAGTTTATGAATATGAAGAGTTAAATACACGACGTTGGAATTACTATAGTGATAATTAAATAACAAAGATAGACAATATATGACATTATACGTAGTTTATAAATATGAAGAGCTAAATACACGACGTTGAAATTACTAGTGAAAAATTGATGCGTACTGAGACTGCGCGTCACAAATGTAATGTTGATGCGAAGTCTCAGTGCACATCAGCGTTGGAATTTGTGTTATTTTCAAATAATTGACGGACTTAATTAAATAATCAAATATGTGGTTCTTTTTCATTCTCTTGATTGCTTGAGAAAGAGTGTAGTGTGCTTAGTGACTTAGTGTAGTGTAGTACTCCGTATAAATTTTGTTGCATTATAGTCCCTAATGATTATTGAGTTAGGAAATTGGGTTATAATGTTTGTATTAAGTTATTAACGTGTTTCTATAGTCAACTTGAACAATTATTGCAAGGTGGCGTATGGACGGTAAATGGTGGTGGGCCGTCCGAATTTAGACAAGGCGGTGATGGCAAGACGTTTTCAGTGAAGAACGGTTTCGGAATGGGTTTTTGGACATGTGGGACGGGCTGGACGGTTTTCTAGAGGGAGGAACATGCTGAACGTGTTTCTGGACGGACGGATAAATAAGTTTTTTTCTCGCCGATTTTAGGGTTTTCTCATTTAAAATTTCAGTGAATAACTATTTGAATTATATGATATTTTTACGACATTTAGGAGAAAATCCTCGAAAATAATCAAAAAAAATAAAAATATCTTGTCTGTCTTAAATCTGTCTAGACGATCGTCTGACCATGGGACATCCGTCTAGACACTAGATGGTGCCTCAAGCTAGTAAATTAGGTTATAACGTTTGTATTAACGTATTTCTATAGTCAACTTAAACAATTATTGTTGTAGTACCTATTAAAATATATTGTAAATTGGATACGTTTATAGGTATACAAAACATTATGTTAGATGTAGTATGATATAAACAAGGTATAATAAATAAAATTCAACTTACAATTTATTTTAATAGGTACTACAGCAATAATTGTTTAAGTTGACTACAAATTCGTTAATACAAACGTTATAATCTAATTTCCTAGTTCTATAATCATTAGGGAATATAATGCAACGAAATTTATACGGAGTACTACACTACACTAAGTACACTCTTCCTCAAGCAATGAAGAGAATGAAAAAAATTCCACATAAATTGTTTAGTTAATTAAGTCCCTCAATTGCTTAGTGACGCAACAAAGCCAACGCGGAGGCCACGTATGATGTTTGACCAAGTCCAAATTATGACTTTTCAACTTCCGCTTTTACCCTCCTTTTTCATTCCTCACCCAATCATTACTCATCACAATTGAACAATCACAAAGAACACAGATAAGAACACAACCTTAGATTCCTTTGAATTGGTCAACATTCAGCATTACAGTACTTCTCCCAAATTCCCCATTTTACCCTTCTTTGTATCGATTTTTCTAAGACCATTGACCAGTCCACTCTTCTGGATGAATTCACTCGCTTTCTCACAGTCAAATTTTGACTTATCTCTTTTTTTTTAATATAAAAAGACATACTACTACCAGGGGAAGATCACTTATAAAAGCCAATGCCTCACTTCTCTACAAAACCAGGGTGATCTAACTATTACACCTCTTATCTCCAACTCCCAACCATCATCTGTTTCTCCTCAATCATCAATGGAGATCAATGGTTACAACCAGTTTGAACAATCCTATCTGATCAATGAACTCAGCCAGGGAATGGAGCTTGCTAAACAGTTAATGGATCAAATGGGTCCTGAGCATTCAACTCAAACCAAAGAGATGTTGCTGCAACAGATTGTATCCTCCTACGACAAGGCCCTTTTCATACTAGGATGTGGTTCAGATGCTGAACAGCCACATCAGCACTCACCTGCCATGCCCAGCTCTCCGAGCTCCATTGTTGAGAGCCCCAATGGAAATGATCTCAACACGAGATCAAACCGGCTTCAAGATGGCTCATTGAAGAGGTATGGTATAATTTTATATCGCCACTTATCATCAGTATGTTACCTTTCTTAATGTATCCAATAGTAGCAACTATTTCCATGATCTTACTAAGAGATAAAAATAAACTTGCAGAAAATCAACATCTACCTGGACGAAGCAAGTGAAAATGAACCCTGAGAACGGCCTTGATGGTCCTCCTGATGATGGCTACAGTTGGAGAAAGTATGGTCAGAAAGATATCCTTGGAGCTAAGAATCCTAGGTGAGCAAAATACATGCAATTCATTGTCAAATAAATGTTAATGTTACTTTCGGGTTCCACCATAAAACCAATTGCCAATAGTAGAAGTAGCCTAGAAGTAGCCTAGGACTTATATGTTAGGTTCACGTACTATCTCATTATCGATGTGGGACATTTCCACTCTCGACAACTAATGAATATAAAGAAACTGGGGGCTCATTTGGTATTATAGATCAAACACCGAGTGAAAAAGATATCTCATAACAATAAATGTGGATTATTCCTTGTTCTGCAGGAGCTACTATAGATGCACATATCGGAACACCCAAAAATGCTGGGCCACACGACAGGTGCAAAGATCCGAAAAGGATGACACAGTGTTTGACATCACATACAGAGAAAACCATACATGCACCATGGTTCGTCGGTCCAAGTCTGCCCCAGCATCACCAGGAAAACAGCAAGAGACGAAGCAGAAAGACCTTATAAGCACAGAATACCAACAGATTATGAGCTTTCAAACTGCACCTCCACAAAACAATGCTGATATGCACAACATGGATAGTTTCAATTCAATGGCCCTCGCTTCCTTAGAGAGTGCAAGCCCAACTTTCTCGACATCTACCCTTAATAACAATGGCTTCTATGGAAATTTATCTACATCTCTTATATCTCCATCCACGTCAGGTTCTAATTACTTCTCAATGGAAGCTGATCTTGCTGACATGATGTTAGCTGCTACCTCATCTACCAATTCATCAACCATCGACCCAGATTTCTCCCTAGATTCATGGAACTTCAACCAAAATCTGTCTTTCAATGATCCAGGATTTTTCTATGAGCAGAAGGGATCTTTTTGAATAAAGAAGAGTGACTATGAAAACCCACTATTCAGTTCATAAGTTCGCTAGGCAGAGGAGCAAGCAATGAATGCTTCAGCTAATGTAACATAGTTGAGAAGTGGAATGTTGCAATGCTTTTTGTTTCAGTGCAAAAAGCAGGAGAAAGCACAGTTTTTCTTTTTGGTTATTTTGTACAAGGAAGGAACTAGGAAGTGGTATAAAAAATGAGAACCCTATTACATCATATCATAGATCATGGATGTATGTATGAAGAATATTTTCCACTCTAGTTATTCTTTTCAATTTTGTTCTCACAATGACATCCGTGTCAGCTCCCAGTGATATACTACACGGAAGATCCAAGAATTGAAGAAGAAACAATCTAACAACAAAATCCAATCAAGTTGGGGATAATGGATGGTAAAATTAGTAAGGCAAAACTCGAATCTACTAAGATGAAGCACTAATTGCAAGTTAACAATCACCAAGGGAAGCAAGCATTACCATATTTTCCCAGCAGGCACTGCTCAAATGACTTGCAAAGACAGAAACAATTTAAACATGGAAATAGTCATGAAATTCAAGATCTAAAAATGCAATCCTCAATTTCATGAATAATGAGATTCAAATTTACTCCTTAGATTACATTAACTACAAATTCCTACATCAATCCACGCTGAATTGCATTAATTAAGAACCACAGAGTGCATTTGAAGAGATAAACAAGGGATCAGAAAGAGCAAGCGAGGGAGAAAGAGAGCTTAATAGTGATGATTAGAGTGGAAGAAAACAGGTTCGCACACCACACCGTCTTTGCTGTGAGCATCCTCCCTGATTCTGCGAAGAGCCCCGTTTCGTCGTTCCCAAATCCCAACCCATCTCCCAAACATTTTCATTTTCTTGGGGGCAGAAAGTAAGCCCAGGTCCAGATGGCACTAATAGTCGACTATCCATGATTTAGGCCCATGGGCTGGCCTAAATGAGTGTCTCCCCATTAGAAACTGAAATTTTACCTTTTTTATTTTCTTTTTTTAATAGTTTCTTTTGCCGGTTTGTTTCAAATATTTCGAATTAGGTTGAACTATAAATCAACTTTATACTATTTACTTTTATACAAAAGACTTGTCCATTCAAAGATATATTGAGCTTCTTGTGAAAGATAATGGTAAGTATCATTAAAAAAAAAAATATTACGTACACGGCGATGGAATTTACAAACGCATAACAGATTTAGATTTTGTAATCGCACAATTACAGTTTACGGATCCGTGAATAATTTATCACGGATCCGTAACCCATAACCGTGGCGGTTAAGAAATCTGGATCCGTAATGTTTTTTACCGTTGTAATTCGAACGCTATGTAACGGTAATAAATTTGAAATATGACTATTGTAATTCGAACGTTTTATATGTTCGGTAGTATATATTGAGAGCCAAAGAAGAAGTAATCAACGTCCACAAACTCTCCAAAAAATCGGTACCGAAATTGACAACACAAGACGATGATGAGATGTTGATTCCGTTCGATGATACAAAATTTAGTCAGCTAGACGAGTTTCTTCGACATTTTGAGGTAAGAATATTTTAACTTATTCTAAGTTATCATTAAACTGAAAAACAAGAATTCTTATTTCTATTTTATTTCCATTAGGGTCTACCGAATTATTCTCGTGAAGAAGAAACTGATTATACTCGCATATTTGAAATTTGTGTTTTTTTTCCACGATTGCAAGACAATAGTTGATTGAGCTCGATTCATGAGAAGAACTTTGAACATGATGTCAGTCACAAGTAGGTCATCGAGAAATAGTAGGGGATTCGTTACGTTTCGTCTGACATGCGAACGTCTTAGAAACCCCTCAAAAGAAGAAAGACGTTGATCATGATACCGAGCCGTCATATAGTCGAGCACTCAAATCGAGAAAATACCGGTGTTCATTTGAGCTTGAGGGCATACAAAGAATTGGATAAATGGGCGTTGCATGTTATATGTGGGGTGCACAACGATACACTTTTCGAGCAGTTGAAGGGACACACATATGCTGGCCGATTGACGCATAAATAGTTTTGGAGGGTGGGACGTGAACTTGGGTCGGGTTTCAAGCCGATGAATATTTTAAAGTCACTATAGTTGGATGACCCCCACAACATCACCACCATAACGCAAGTATACAATGAGGCATTGAAGATTAGGATGCTACAAGCTGAAGGACGATGTCCACTCCAACAAGCACTCCACACACTAGAGCAACGTCATTACTATGTCAATGTGAGGATATGTCCGCATTCAGATGAAGTTTCAAAATTTTTCATCGTGCATCCAGATTCCAAACATCTCCTCAACTTATTTCCATACGTCATTATAATGGACTCGACATACAAGACGAACGAGTAAGTTTTAATATGAATTCCGTTTACAAGTCTTTATATATTAAATTGAACGTTTTCTTTCGAGTCCAACAAAACTAGGTCTTGATTTTGTGGCCTCTATATGTACAAGATGTCGTTGTTAGAGAGTGTCGATATCACTAGCACGAGGTTGACCTTCGCAATAGCATTTGTTTTCATGACTAAGGAAAACATAAATCATTACGAGGGCATTAGGTAGACTCCGACATGTTTGCTGAAATGTTACACCAGGGGTGATTATGACGGATAGATATCTTGGACTTATAAGTGCACTACGTATCGTTTTTCCGGATGTGAAGCATATGTTTTGCACATTTCATGTCAAGTGAAACATTTAACATAGAATTTGAGAGGTGACACGATCAAAGGAAGCACAAGTAGTTTTTGCATCACACTACCATGCCCTGTTTGAATCCAGAGCTTCTTCTAGTTACGAGATGCATTTGGCTGGGATGAAAGTTCATTGGAAAAGTTATCCGAGTTTGATTGAGTATATGGAGGCTACATGGTTAATCACATACAAGAAGGCAATTGTTCGAGCATGGTGCAACTTGTATCTTCATTTTGCCACGAGGACAATAAATACGTAAGAACTCAATCTTATCTTATTTATAAGCTTTCTAATTCTAAAATTGTAATAGTATATTGATTTGATAATGGTTCTTATGTGTGAGTCCGCACACTCTTTGTTGAGTATTTCATTGTGTTCGAGTGTGCAATGATTTCAGTTGGTGGTGGAGAGCATCGACTTGATGGTAATTGATCAGATTCGAAAGATCCAAGCATCCATAGAGACTTCACGCGAGAGGATGTTGTTGCAAGTCCGGGTTTCAATATTTGATTTTCTCCGGAATAAAGTAAGCATTGAGTGCTTCCTTATATCGTTAGAGATCTACAACAAGGCAAAGAAAATTAGGAGCATAACAACATGTCAAGATTCATATTGGAGGAAAACTCATAGAGTTTCTTCTACGCATGAGTTATTCCTTTCTATGAGGGCTCGGGTGCCAATACGTTTGGATTAGCTCCATCCATATTGGAGGCAAGTACGATGAGAAAGAGTGGATCCAACCGTAGAAAGATGATGTTGTCCACATTGATCCATACATTGTATCACTAATGAAGTTAAGGTTAAAGAGGCCGAACCACGTGAAAAGAAAACTATCTCCCGACGGTTTAAGGGTTACCGATACAAGGATGGTGAGATACAGAAGTTCATGAAACCATTCATCCTCTCGGCGTATAATGTTTAAGGCGATTGGAATTGTGGATTTAGAGCCCTTGTTGTGGTTTCATGATATTCTAATGAAGATTAATTGACCGTAAGAAAGGAACTGGTCACGGAGTTGTTCATGAGAAAGGACTTCTATGGAAGTGTGAGTATCTCTTTTGTTCCTTATGCATTGTCTGTTCATAAAATCGTTCATTCCTTCACCTTTATTTGTTTTCTTTCAACATGTGTCTTACCTTTGGCCTATTTATGAAGTTATTAAGTTTACATTCTGGAACGAGCTTGTACATTGACTGTCGGAAAATTGGATGAAGATACCAACTATCTGTTTGGCAGCAACGACATATTACCGTTGCATTGTGGTTATAGTTGGATGTACTCCTAATACATGTTTACCAAATGATTACAATGGTTGATAACCAAGAACCACCGACGGATATTCGTACAATAGCATTTGTTGGCGGTAATCACTTGGTAGTTATAAGTTCTTCCACTTGCTAACTTGTTCATGAACCTACTACATTGACTATGTGTAATGTGACCTTCATTTTCTTCTCAATTTTGGACCAAACCAGATTCACCTTTGCCGGCCTTGTCAGTTCCATGAAACACCAACATAATTGAAGCGTGAATGGATGGGATATTCCTTTCTGCGATAGGTTTAAACACTACAATGATCTCCGACACCTAGAGTGTCCTAAAAACTAACCATCGATCTTGACCCAATGTAATAATATGTGTGTTATGTATTATTCTTGTTTTATGACTATTATTCTTGTTTTATGACTTAGTGTAGTTCATGTTTTATAACTAATAGTCGATTGTGTCATTATCTTGTCAAGTGTTGTTATTTGGTTATTTTGTAAAGAAAAGAAACAAAACACATAAAATCAAACCAATATACAGAGTGAAACAAGTCAAAACAATACAAAATGTCAAACCAAAATACATAGCACTCTACTCAATGTCGTCTAGCCTACGATGCCCTAACTTGAGACGGCGCTATATGAACCTGATGTGCAACTGACTCGCCAAAAATTGCATGTAGGTCTGATACTGAGTATGACTCACCGCGTGTAATAAGAACTCTGATACGGGCCTGAAGGATGTGCAAACACTGTAATGTAAAATACAGTTGTTAGTAACTATTTAGATATTTAAGTTACATAATAGACAAAAAAAAAATAGGACACACGTACCCAGGTATCTGAAACAAGAACTGAAGGAGGACGATTTGGTGGTGGAGTCTATAAAGCAAAGTTGGGTAATACGAATGGATGGCACGACTCACTGAACCAAGACATGTAATCCTCTGACACAATCCATAGGATTAGGAGCTGTAATCCGACCATGAAGTACTACGCGGATCGTGTCTACATGTTTGGTAGCCCACCGATCATCCGTGGAAGAAAACCAGACCATGTACCCCTTGTTGCCAATAGCTGGTCAGATCTTAAGGTACGGGGTGATCCTCTCCAGTGGGACGGTCTGTACATATTCAAACTGTCTAAGGATCTTTTCCGACATGTATGGCTCTATAATATCTCTAACTTGGATCGTCCCTCTATAGGTGGAAACCGCGAACTCACCCTAAAAATCTAGCACTCGGTCTCCGTAGGGCATGAACTTGATGTCCTTCGTGTAAGATCCTACGTTTTTGCCTTCACCGCCCTTGCGATGAAGAGGGCCGCCCCCGCGGCCAGCCGCCCCTACGGCTGTGAGATCCGCCCCTGCGGATCGTGCGACAGATCGCGCCGATTTGTTTTCGTCGTTTTATCTTTCTTCCATAGATAGAATACCCGATATCCTATCTTATGAGCCGGTTTCCTTGTTTTCTTTCTAACCCTATACGCCCTTTCTATCTAGCGTTCCAACCCTCCCTATATATTCTCTTCCTTCTCTCCTTTTTCCCGTTCCTTGATATTGTCTTCAAACCCTAGAGATCTGCAGCCGTCCTTGCTTCTTGCGATTCCGCTGAACGTGTAAGTACATCTTGTCTGGTTCTTCCTCACGTTCCTATAGCGCTGCATGCCTCCCGTATGTTTTGGTTTCTTCCTTTCGTTCTTTTCTTCCCTTCTTCTCCAAGGATCAAGCATGAGCCTTGATTCTTGTGGAGTGTTCCGTTGTTGACCCTTCGTTGTTCTCAGGCTCTCTGGAGTGGAGTCTCGACGTGTTGGAACCAAAGGTTCGAGCTTTGGTTGCCCCTGCTGTGAGATCTGTCGAAGAGAAGCCCGACGGTAGCTTCCGACGAAGATCCGCCCATGCGCCTGCACAGAGCCGCCCCTGCACCTCTGTTCAGCCGCCCCTGCGCATCTGTCTAGCCGCTCTTGCGGTTTCTCTGCAGTAGCTCCTGTCTTTAGTGAGTTGCTTCCTTCCTTCCTTTCCTCGTTCCTTCCTTGGTTCCTTATGGTTGTTCCTTGTTCCCCTGAGTTGTTGTAAGACTAAGGCTGAGCCCTTAGCATGTGTTGATCTCTTAGAGATCTTTGAGACTAGAAGTCATAGACTTCTAGCAACCGTTCCGTTCCTGATTCATGTTGCTTGTTCGTACAGGCTTCCTTGCTCCTTTTCTGAGGGAAACTGAGCTTCCTTGTGTGTTTCTGAGTTGTTCGCTGATCTCTTGTGTTACCTTCGTGTGAGGTAAGTCCCTTGGACTTACTTAGCTTCATTCCGCGTATTAGTTGGATTGTTTTGGCTTGTTTGTGTTATTATCATGTTTATAACGGATAATTGGAAATAGGATTCACCCTTTGTTACCTTAACTAGCCCAAGTGTATTATAACCGGGCGGTGACCACTTGTCTAGTTCTACAGGAGACTAGAATGTGCTCTTGCAACCCAGACCTGTAGGTAACAGATAGTACTGATCTATTCCTATTGATAGACGGAAGCGGATGCGAGTTTCGAGAGATTCTCGTGTGACAAAAGAAGTTGAATTAGTAATGGATAACCTTAATGAAAGATAATAACCGGTTGCGGTGTAAGCATGCTATGTGTTTTCTTTACCTTATGTGTGTTTGTGCCTTTACACTCTTGCTTATGCCTAGAATGTTAGCTAACGGTTTATACCGTCATTGTAGATGTTCCGCAGGTTCAGGAAGCTGCTGAGTGATCCGGACGGTGTGATCAGCCGGGGTTCCCGTACATTATAGCACAGGATTGGGTTTTTGTTTCGTTTGTTGTTTCCCTTTTGTTTTGACCCGGTTGTGGAGCTTTTGTGTTTTCTTCTATTTGAACCTCTGGCTTTTATATTGATTTTTGTTTTCATTCGTCTGTGCCTTGTTGTAAGATCCATTTGTTGTTACTACTCTGAGGGTCGGGACCCATTGTACGGTCCTAGCCCGTAGCGCTTCAAGTTCCCAGAACTTGGGGTGTTGCAATATGGTATCAGAGCTCTAGGTTGACAACAATGGCACTCGAAATCTTCTACAGGTCGGATGGATAAATAAATAGAACCCGCAAGGGGTCTAACGTTTTCAAAAGGGAGTTTTGTTTTAACCTTTCGGTCTGGGATAGATGTACGGGCGACCACCACCACCTCCGCGGATCTCAGCATTGTAGTTTCTTTTGTGATGGCCTTTATGTGTGCTTTTTTTGGAGTTTTGCTTTAGCTGTAGTGTGGTCTTATATATATATATATAGTCTTATATATTTATCCTTATAGCAGATGACGCGTACTAGAGCTACATCTTCTATGGGGCGAGGAAGGGGTCGACCACCACTTCCACCTGCCGTCCGTAGACGAGGGTGTGTAGGAAGACCTCCACTAGCTAGAGGCCGGGGCCAAGCCCCAGTCGCTGATCCGCCTATCGCCGAGGCGTTTGCTGAAGAGGTTGCTGAGAGCATTGTTCCTGAGGCTGGAAATGAGACCGCTGCTAGGTCTGGAGCACAAAGAGCGTCATCAACAGAGTCCGCATCAGTGTCTATCGGAGCTTCTGCATTTCGCGACTATGTGTAGAGGGTTGAGGAGGCTATCAGGGCTAGAGGACCAGCACCAGTGCCGCCAGTTCCTGCGAGATCAGCTGAGGTTTCACAGAGAGTTACACAAGCTGTTTCCCCGCCTGCTGGAGTTGCTGAGGTTGTTAGAGCGCCGGCTGAGGCAAAAGAACCAAAGCCTGACAGTTGGTTGAAGGCTTTCGACCAGCTGAAGGTTCCCGTCTTCGTGGGAAGGACAGGCTTGGAGGTAGAGCAGTGGCTAGGACAGGTGGATTCTGCTATGGAGGCTATCGGTATCCCCGAGGGACGTCGAGTCAACATAGCACAGACATTGCTGAAGGATCAGGCTCATTCTTGGTGGAGGACCATTCGTAGTAAGGTCACCAGTTATGAGCAGATGAAGACAGTGATCAGGGATTGCTATTTCCCTGCAGCCATGAAAAGGGATCGTCTTCAAGATTTCCTTGAGGCTGGATTCGAGGATTTGCCTATTGCTGAGATCATCCTCAAGTTTCAAGACGAGTTGACGTTGCTAGGTCCGTCCGCACCACCGGAGGATCAGCATGTTTACCTTTTCTCTCGGAGGTTAAGAGAATCGACACGCTCTTATCTTACTGGATTCTGTTGTGAGTCTTTGACGGACAATTAGGATAGAGCTTCTGCCTTTGAGAGAGACCGACCGGGTCAGAGGAGAGCTTCTCAGACAGGAGGTCCTGAGAAGAGACAGAAGACTGGATCAGCCAGTGCTGGAGCTGGAGCAGCTGGTTTTGGGCGTAGTCAGACGCTTGGACGTTCTAGTTTCCAGTAGAGTTCTGATAGAGGACGACAGTGTCATAACTGTGGAGTAGCTGGACACATCCGTGCTGACTGCAAGAAGCCAACAGTGACTTGCTTTTCTTGTGGCAAGCCCGGACACAAAGCTGCGTTTTGCCGTCAGGGCAAGGCGCTATCCCAGCAGGGTTCTTCACCGGATAATGTTGCTAGAGGAGGACAGAGATCGCAATACCAGCAGCAGCAGCAACAACAGAAAGTTTCTGGTTCTACCGCTCCTCAAGGTTCCACTCCAGAACAGGCGAGAGGTAGATGACGGGTTGGTGGATCTGTAGACACCAGAGATGCACCAACCAAAGTTTATGAGTTGAGGAGTGTTGTAGAGCCGACAGCGCCAGCAGCTACAGTAACCATTCACATTAATGGTTTTCCTGTCAGAGTTCTTTACGATACTGGTGCTACACATTCTTTTATATCTGATGCATGTGTAGATAGATTGGCCTTAGTTACTGTAGAGGGTAGACCCTTCTTTATAGGATTACCCGATGGGGATAAGATACGAGGTACGCGAGAGGTTCGCGATTACCCTATTAGATTGGAAGGTCGCGATTGGCCAGCTAACTTCTTCGTCATGTACTTAGTACATGAAGAAGTTATTCTGGGCATGGATTGGACGGATCGACATCGGCAAGAGGACAGTGACAGTAACTACAGATGCAGGTCATGTTGAGATCTTCCGAGGATGGGATCTCAGAAAGACTGGTACATTTATCAGTGCAGTTCGAGCTGCGAGACTTATCAGTCAGGGATGTGAGGCTGTTTGGTGCTATGCCATGAATGATAGTACTAGTCTAGCTTTGGAGGAGATTCTAGTAGCTTGTGAGTTTGTTGACGTCTTTGGAGAGCCATCAGGTTTACCTCCACAATGGAGTATAGACTTTGACATTGATCTAGAGCCCGGTATTAGACCGATCTCTAAGGCTCCTTACCGCATATCGCCTATCGAGATGCTTGAGTTGAAGAAGCAGCTTGAGGAGTTAGTAGAGAAGGGCTTCATCCGCCCTAGTGTATCTCCTTGGGTGCACCAGTTCTCTTCGTCAGGAAGAAAGATGGGTCAATGAGGTTATGTATCGACTACCGAGAGCTGAACAAGGTAACGATCAAGAACAAGTACCCATTGCCCCGTATCGATGATCTTTTGGATCAGCTGCATGGAGCTTCAGTGTTTTCGCGGATCGATCTAAGATCAGGATATCACCAGCTGAGGGTGAGAGAGCAGGATGTAGCCAAGACGGCATTTCAGACTAGATATGGACTCTACGAGTTTGTAGTGATGTCATTTGGGCTCACGAATGCGCTCGCAGTCTTCATGGAGTTGATGAACAGCATCTTCATCGACTTTCTAGACCAGTTTGTGGTTATCTTCATCAACGACATTCTGGTTTACTCCCACAATAGAGAGGAGCATGTTGGATACTTGAGGATCGTTCTTCAGGTCTTACAAGATAGAGAGCTCTACGCCAAGCTCTCTAAGTGCGAGTTTTGGATGTCCGAGGTAGCATTCCTTGGTCACATCGTTTCAGCTGAAGGGATCAAGGTAGATCCGGCAAAGATTGAGTCAGTAGCTTCCTGGCCGCCACCTAAGAACGTCAAGGAGGTTTGCAGCTTCTTAGAATTGGCAGGCTACTACAGGCGTTTTGTTGAGGGCTTTTCTGTTATCGCCCGACCGCTCACTTCCTTGCTGCGGAAGTCTACGAGGTTCGTATGGTCCGAGTCGTGCCTGCGGAGCTTCGAGGAGTTGAAGAAGAGGTTGACCTCTGCTCCTATCTTAGCTCAGCCAGAGGGCATTGAGGATTTTGTGGTTTATAGCGACACATCCAAGTTGGGCTTGGGATGTGTTCTGATGCAGAGAGGAAAGGTGATCACTTATGCGTCTCGACAATTGAAGACGTACGAGGAGAATTACCCTACCCATGATCTTGAGTTAGCTACTGTTGTTCATGCTTTGAAGATTTGGAGACATTATCTGTACGGAGCCATGTGTTAGATTTTCACAGACCATAAGAGTCTGAAGTACATATTCACTCAGCGGGAGTTGAATAACCGCCAGCGCAGATGGTTGGAGTTGATCAAGGACTTTGATCTTGAGATCTTATACCATCCAGGAAAGGCTAATGTGGTAGCAGATTCCCTCAGTAGGAAGACTTCCCGGGAGATGGCGATCACTAGGCTGACAGCTCAGCCACAGTTACAGCGATATTTGGCATGTCTAGAGATGGATATCTACTTCCCAGATTCCGACAGTCAGTTGTCCACCTTGGAGATAATACCTGATTTGTTGGCCGAAATCCGATAGAAGCAGGAGAGTTGCCCAGCTTTGACACAGATCCGAGACCGGATGTCTCGAGGAGAGGCACCACAGTTTACAGTTGGTGCTGACGGAGTTTTGAGACGCTAGGAGCGTGTTTGCGTGCCGTCAAGATCGGGAGTTGAGACAGAGGATCCTTCAGGAGGCTCACTCTTCACCTTACTCAGTACACCCTGGTGCGAGTAAGATGTATCAGGATATTAGACGCTCTTTCTGGTGGGGAGGTCTAAAGCCAGATGTGACGAGATATGTAGCTCAGTATGCGACCTGTCAGCAGGTCAAGATCGAGCATCATAGACCAGGAGGCGAGCTACACCCACTTCCCGTCCCTCAGTGGAAGTGGAAAAACATCTTTATGGATTTTGTGACCGGTTTGAGACCGAGTCGTGGTTTTGATGCTATCTGGGTCGTAGTAGATCGACTGACGAAGACTGCACGTTTCATTCCAATCAAGGAAACGTGGCCGGTAAGTAGATTAACAGAGGAGTTCACGAGACAGATAGTGAGACTTCATGGAGTACCTAGGACCATAGTTTCTGACAGAGACGGACGGTTCACTTCGAGGTTCTGGCAGCAGGTTCATGCCGCTCTAGGCACGAGTCTACAGTTCACTATTGTTTATCATCCTCAGACCGATGGTCAGTCTGAGCGGACCATCCAGGCTTTGGAGGACATGTTGCGAGCCTGTGTGTTAAGTTGGGGACAGGTGTGGCCAGATCACCTTCCCTTAGTGGAGTTTTCGTACAACAACAGTTGGAATGAGCCTAGTAGTGCCAGCGGAGTAGCACCCGAGCAGATTCAGGATGACATGACTCGAGTAGCAGTAATCCGAGAGCGGATGTTAGCAGCACAGAGTCGACAGAAGTCTTATGCTAATAAGAGGTGCAGACCTCTAGAGTTCAGAGTTGGAGCTCAGGTTTGGTTGAGAGTATCCCCAACACGAGGTGTCAGATGTTTCGGTGTCAAAGGGAAGCTGAGTCCCAGATATGTTGGACCGTTTGAGATTCTTGAGCGAGTTGGAGGGGCAGCATACAGACTTGCATTGCCACCGAGACTCGAGGGTGTTCACCCAGTTTTATATGTGTCTCAGCTACGGGAGTACATACCTGACCCGAGACACAACGTTAGTCATGAGGATCTAGTGATCGAGCCAGGCCACACGTATGTAGAGCACCCGGTGGCTGTCTTAGAGCGTAGTACGAGACGCTTGCGTTCGAAGGACATCCCGATGATGAAGATACAGTGGTCGATGCGAGGAGCTGATGACGCGACTTGGGAGACAGAGGATAGTGTCCAGAGGAACTATCCAGAGTTTTACGCTGAGCTTTTTGCACCTTTAGCTTAGTCGGTTATTTGGTTTTTCCTTTGTTGCGTTGTGAACGCTTTTGTGTGACGTTTTGTGCTACGTGTCCCGAGTGGGAATATATGAGCTCAGTTCTGTTTTTGTGCGTTGTTGTAACCGTTTGGCTTTTGCAAGTTTCGGGACGAAACTTCTTTTTAGGGGGAACTGATGTAAGATCCTAGGTTTTTGCCTTCACCGCCCCTGCGGTGAAGAGGCCGCCCCCGCGGCTGTGAGATCTGCCCCTGTGGATCGTGCGACAGATCGCGCCGATCTGTTTTCGTCATTTTATCTTTCTTCCATAGATAGAATACCCGATATCCTATCTTATGGGCCGGTTTCCTTGTTTTCTTTCTAACCCTAGACGCCCTTTCCGTCTAGCGTTCCAGCCCTCCCTATATATTCTCTTCCTTCTCTCCTTTTTCCCGTTCCTTGCTATCGCCTTCAAACCCTAGAGAGCTGCAGCCGTCCTTGCTTCCTGCGATTCCGCTGAACGTGTAAGTACATCTTATTTGGTTCTTCCTCACGTTCCTTTAGCGCTGCATGCCTCCCTTCTGTTTTGGTTTCTTCCTTTCGTTCTTTTATTCCCTTCTTCTCCAAGGATCAAGCATGAGCCTTGATTCTTGTGGAGTGTTCCGTTATTGACCCTTCGTTGTTCTCAAGCTCTCTGGAGTGGAGTCTCGACGTGTTGGAACCAAAGGTTCAAGCTTTGGTTCCCCTGCTGTGAGATTTGTCGAAGAGAAGCTCGACAGTAGATTTTGACGAAGATCCGCCCCTGCGCCTGCACAGAGCCGCCCCTGCGCCTCTGTTCAGCCGCCCCTGCGCATCTGTCTAGCCGCCCCTGCGGTTTCTCTGCAGTAGCTCCCGTCTTTGGTGAGTTGCTTCCTTCCTTCCTTTCCTCGTTCCTTCCTTGGTTCCTTATGGTTTTTCCTTGTTCCCCTGAGTTATTGTAAGACTAAGGTTGAGCCCTTAGCATGTGTTAATCTCTTAGAGATCTTTGAGACTAGAAGTCATAGACTTCTAGCAACCGTTCCGTTTCTGATTCATGTTGCTTGTTCGTACAGGCTTTCCTTGCTCCTTTTCTGAGGGAAACTGAGCTTCCTTGTGTGTTTCTGAGTTGTTCACTGATCTCTTGTGTTACCATCGTGTGAGGTAAGTCCCTTGGACTTACTTAGCTTCATTCCGCGTTTTAGTTGGATTGTTTTGGCTTGTTTGTGTTGTTATCATGTTTATAACGGATAATTGGAAATAGGATTCACCCTTTGTTACCTTAACTGGCCCAAGTGTATTATAACCGGGTGGTGACCACTTGTCTAGTTCTATTGGAGACTAGAATGTACTCTTGCAACCCAGACCCGTAGGTAACAGATAGTACTAATCTATTCCTATTGGTCGACGGAAGCGGAGGCGAGTTTCGGGAGATTCTCGTGTGATAAAAGAAGTTGAATTAGTAATGGATAACCTTAATGAAAGATAATAACCGGTTGCGGTGTAAGCATGCTATGTGTTTTCTTTACCTTATGTGTGTTTGTGCCTTTACACTCTTGCTTATACCTAGAATGTTAGCTAACGGTTTATACCGTCGTTGTAGATGTTCCGCAGGTTCAGGAAGCTGCTGAGTGATCCGGACGGTGTGGTCAGCCGGGGTTCCCGTACATTATAGGACGAGATTGGGTTTTTGTTTTGTTTGTTGTTTCCCTTTTGTTTTGACCCGGCTGTGGAGCTTTTGTGTTTTCTTTTGTTTGAACCTTTGGCTTTTATATTGAGTTTTGTTTTCATTCGTTTGTGCCTTGTTGTAAGATCCGTTTGTTGTTGCTACTCTGAGGGTCGGGACCCATTGTGCGGTCCTAGCCCGTAGCGCTTCAAGTTCCATGAACTTGGGGTGTTACACTTCGCTCTCATCTGGTCTATCCCGGAGCAGAGTGATCTCAATCTATCCAACGTCTGAGGTTGGGTCTTCGGGACATATAGTCTCGAAACCCACCTAACTGATCCATGTCTACTAGGGTCCTCCGCTACAAAATATCTAGTGGCGGAAAGTGGGCATAAATCTAGAACTACAAACATTTAATTATGATATAATTAATATTATTAGGTAAAGATCAATACAAATGTGCATGTATAACAAATGTTACTTGGAGTAATGATGTACATCCAACGATCGTCTTTACCTTCAGACGTGAAGCGTCGTCCATCATCTTATACGACGATTTGTTAAATGAAGATTAATATCAATAAAAATTAAATATCAAAATAGTTAACTAAAGTAATATTAATATGTACCAGTACAAGTATGTCAAGACGTCAATGCCCCATGCATGCCCTTTTGTATATTGGTGATCTCGTACCAAAGAAGCGGCATCCTCAGTTGACTTATCGATGAACATAGATGACCCCAAGAAGAAGAGGAACACAGAAGCGGCATCCTCAGTTGCGGTGGTTGGATCGCGACCAACGGTGGAGAATGTCATCCTCAGGGCATCTATAGATAATACGATCTAGTGTCCCTGTGCCTCGGCCTCATTGATGTGAAAGACAACACTTAACCAAGATGTGCAGTCGCGTGTCGACATCGGTGTCAAGAAGGGATCCCAATCAATCCTCAGGCCCATAATAATGGCTACGTCATGGAGAATGGTGGTCATCTCACCCCATGAAAGGTGAAAATTGTTGGTCTCCGGATGCCATCTCTCCACAAATGCATGGATCAATTCGTGGTCATTACCAAAAAAAGAAACATCGAGTAGATATGGAAAACCACTCTAGGATGCGATAGCAAACCAGGAAGTGGGGTGCTCTCTGTCTGCGTATGATATCCACCGACTCACCGTCGTGATATGCTTTAACCGTCACAGTATTGTAATAGGCTTCTTGAAGTCCACCTCTAGAAATAAATTTTGATTCAGTTAAACATTTTGTTAATTTATAATGTAACATAATTTGTTAAAAGTATCATATAGTTATATACCTCGTTCATCCAAACACCGCAAGCATGGTGATCATCATAGCATATCAGCACCTCGCCGACCAAGAGTGTCCCCATGTCTACAACAACGTGGCCTCGATCTGCCGGGATAAACAGCTTATGCACATCAGCTAGAACATTTGCATGCACGTCAGCTGGAATCTCTAGATGGAGGTTAGCTAGAATATCTATATGGTTGTTCGCTCCAAAAGGTGTGTGTGCAAAAAGCTTTATATTTATATCTAAGAATAATGCTTAACGATGGCGAACCCACAGTGTACGGATCTATCGTAGTAAGGGCTTATATTCCGGAATCGATCTCAGGGAATCAGTGAGAACAAACCATCAAAGCAATTAACTTGTAAAGCAAGCAAATCTATGATCAAAAATAATGAATAAGATGTAAGTATAATTGGGGAACACAGATTCTAGAGATCCAAGTATCCGATTGTGGTTGTCGATTCAAGATGTCTATAGATGTATAGAGGACAGAGTAGGATAGCAAGGGTATATGCCTAAGGTAGGATATCGTACGGTGAAGTTCCAATTTCCACTTATCTCACCCCAAGGTTCTCTAACACCGGATGTTGAGTCTCGATATATAGAGGATCTAAGGATGGTATTACACTCTCAATACCAAACACCAACCCAAGGAAGTCAAAAGGAAGCACAAAGGTAAATGTTATGACAATCTCCACCTTAATAGAGGGTTTTGAATCCCCTATTACCTAAAACTTGTAAACGTTAATAACCAAGCAAGGCCATGGGTAAGAGTGGTTCAACAAGGCTAGGGTTTAGGCAATCTTTAACTTTGATAAAGGTAAAACCAAAACGTGCAAGACAGAAGAAATCACGGCAGGATCTTGGGAAACCACAAACGTGAAACTCTAGAACAAGCCGTGAAAACTCTTTTGCGAGGGTTTCGAATCACAACTCTCAGGGTCCAATCTGTTTACAAGGTTCAATCTATCATCATCTAGACCACAATCATCAACCCATCACCCTAGAATCGTAGGGGGGGTTTAGCCAACAATCATCAACATATTCAAATCAAGGTTAAAAGAAGAAATCAAGAATACCATGCAACCAAGAAAACACAAAGAAGAACTATGATATCTTAACAATGAATCTCCAAATCTCAATAAATGAATCAAACAACAAATAATCGCAGTTCTTGTTTTCTCCAAAGATAAATCAAAACCTAAAAAAATCTCACAAATGTCTCCAATCTCCAAATCGCAAATCCAAAAGCTTTTTTTCCTTCCAATGATGAAGCAAGGGAATCTCGAACGCGGAGTAATCCGTCAAACCTAAGTGTGAATGTGTGTAAGAGAGTCCCCCAGAACGCAACCGTCAACCTTTTTTTATAGAATAAAATTAGGTCTAAAAGCTCTTCCTTTGTGTTATTGACGTGGCAATAACGGAACGGCTTTTTCCCAAAAAAACCACGGGTGACGTCATCAAAACCACGGCTGTGGTTTGTCCCGTGATGCCTCTTGACCTTCTTTTCTACGTGTGGAAATCAAAGATTTAACAAAACCTCGGTCGTGGAAGTATGTTCTTGGGCCGTGGTTCTTCCTTTTTGACGTCTTTCTTCTTTGCTTCACTTCATACTCCTTCCTAGACTTCTCCAATGTTTCCTAATAAGGTCCACTTTGATCGATACTCCATGATTACTCTATTTCCACTCCAATTCAGCGCCAATTCATCTAAAATCACAACGAAGCTTGTGTAGATCTTCATTCGAACATAATAGGCGAATATGCTCATAAATGCTATGAATATACGTCCATGTACTCAAAAGAAAGGGAAAAACTACCTATATGCACTTATAAACTAATGTCATATTTCATGCTATGAATGGACATCAGCTAAGATATCAACATGCTCATCAACAGTGATATTTTCATGACCCTCAACATGCTCCTCGTCTATAGTAGGAGTCACATCATGAACTAGTAGCTTTGGTTGTCCACTAGAAGTGTCCTCCCCCATCGGACTTTTTCGCGTATAACAGGTCTCGTAACACATCCATACGAACAATAAGGGACGACTCTGATATTGACGGTCTCATTGGCCACGACCACGATGATGGTGGTCCTGCCGCCTGGCCAGCAACTTGAGAGCTAGTATCAATCGCACATACTCTAAGATGCTGGTTAATTCATAGATTGGTAAAAGTGTCTACTCCCATGTCTACGACATGCTTCCGGCTACAAAACGGAAAGGTCTAAACGAGGCAAACACACACAAAAACCCATCAACATAGGCATGACATGTCAAACCAACAATAAATACAACAACTAAAGCCAAGACCAAAAGGCTATCATAGGTCATAAAGAACAATGTCATACACCATGGCAAACTTCTACTTCAATAGTCACCCTCCTAGGCCAATGTCACTCAAATATCCTGGAAAGTTTTCGTGTAGGAGCCTGAACACGTGCAACTTCGGTCGCACGTGCTCTATCTCTCCAAACCGAGGCCGTAAGATGCATCCATCTCTCCATACCCACTAATATCTGTAGTAGTAGTAGTAGTAGTAGTAGTAGAGGCGTTACATAATTATATTTAATACGAATACTTAACTGATTTTAATTAATTAAATATAATTTTTACTAAAATTAATTAAATACAATTTGATTGATTTCAATTAATTATTCTTGTTCAATTTACTATAATTACATTTAAAATTTTAATCAAAATAAAATTAATTTTATTATATTTATTAAGTTTAATATAATTACATTTAAAATATATTTTAAATTTAATATAACTTAATTTCATAGATATAATGAATTTTAATTTTATTTATTTTAATTCAATAAAATATATATAATTTTAATTTTATTTACTTTATTTTGATTCAGTTTAATTAAATTGAATTAATTATAATTTAATTTAATTTGGTTAAATAAATGAATTACATTTAATTCAATTTAATTTGAATGTAATTCAATTCAATTTAATTTAATTCAATATGATACGAATCCGGATTAATTCATTATGAATAGCTGCACCCAGGATCCGGAACTTGTGACCGTGGTGCCATTGTTCATCGTCCTCTATCAACCCTTCAATGGCTATTCATGCTTCGTTTAATTCAAACGTTTTTCCTCGATTCCAAACCTAATATAACCTAATCAAGTCCTATCTAACCTAAAAAAACTTCATTCAAACAAAAAAACACAAAATCATCCACATTTACGATTCCGAAAAACCGAACGTTTACCTCGCTTGGGGTATGTTTCCGCTTTTGGAACGGCCGTCCTTCGTCACCACCTTGATCCATTGTTTGGTTTCAAGCGTGAAAGTTTGGGATTGTCTTCGTCCTCCTTCGTCGCTTTTGTTTTTTGGAAATGAATGTAGTGACGGCTACGGGTTACAAGTTTGTGAAGTAGATTCAAATTGTTCATGGATCCGGATTCCGTAACCGTCACGGTTACGGGTTCCGGATCCATGATGGTTATGGCTTACGTGCTCTGTCACGGATTTGGAACCCGTAACCGTGACGGTTACGGGTTCCAAATTTGTTGTGCGTTTGTGAATTTCATCACCGTGCGTTTACGACTTCCGTAAAGAAATGTAAAGTTAAATCCTTTTTTATTCAAAAATACTGTCATCTCACCTCATCTACTTTTGTGAACTAAAGAGTGAAGAATATATTCGTTGTAATTGTAATTAAACTTAACTAAGGTTAAACAAGAATTAAAACCTTTATGTTATACGTCTCATCTCACCTCATGTAAGGTGATGAATATATTAATTAATGGAGAATCCTATATGCACGGAGAAAAAAATGGCAAACGCTTAGTACCAACGCATGCCGGCTGCATTAAAAATTTTGACACTCAACGCAGGTTGACTGCGTTAAGAATCTTGAACTTCAACGTAGGCCGACTGCGTGAAGTTCAAAATATAGTCGTTGGTTTCGAACGTTGCCCAATGACTATTATTATATTTGTGGTTATAAATAGAACCAAAAGTTCCAATGTACATTTCCCATTTGTTTCGTATCTTACTACTCAAAGTTCCGATTAACGTTTGTGAAGATGGAGGAAAATGAAGACAAAATCATGTTTCCATTTGACATTTGCAAATACAACGATCCCGATGAGTTTCTCTCTCACATCCAAGTAAGTTTGTAATTTGATATTTTTTAATTCTGAATTTGTTATTAATTGTTAGTAAGTTTGTAATTACAGTATTATTCGGAAGTAGTCATTTTAGTATTATGATTTATCTGCAAAATATCAATTGTTAGTATCCGAAAATATTAGTTTTTTAGATAGACATTAATAGTAGGTATTTTTGTTTGAATTAGGGACTCCCGGAACATTTACACAATGCCGGTACAAAGAATATTCAGCTATGTTTGAGCTTCATGGATTTTTCCATGATAGGGAGAACCTAGTCTATTGCCTTGGTTCATGGCGAGGTCAAAAAATATGGTGTCAGTAACGGAATCATCATGGCTAAATAGCAAAGATATGTGCGTGTTTTGCTTGGCATGCGAACGTTACGGGTATCGTAGAAGAAAGAAAGACGTTGATCCGGAGGATGAGGCATCCAGTAGTCGAGAAACTAGTTCGAGGAACATCGGGTGTCCGTTTGAGTTAGAGGGTTATCAAAGTGTTCATGGTAAATGAACTTTGAGGGTAATTTGTATTGTCCACAAATACGGTCTCTCTAAGTGACTGAAGGGTCAATCATTCACTGGTCGGTGACACCAACACAATATCGAAAGGTGTGTCATGAACTTGGGTCGGGTTTAAAACCGAAAGATGTACTAGAAACCTTGAAGTTTGATGACATGCACAACATCACATCTATCCAACAGATATACAATACCGGATTGAAGATGAGGAAGGAGATTGCTGAAGGTCGGGGTTCAATCCAACAAGCGCTCCATTTTCTTGACCACAGAGATTACTATGTCCACATTAATAAATGTCCTCACATAAATGAAATAGTCTGTTTGTTCATCTTTCATTTGAGTTCTAGCCATTTGTTGAGCTTATTTACCTATGTCATTGTCATGGATTCAACATACAAGACATACGAGTAAGTTCTATTCATTGAATTTAATTGTGTTATTATTCATGATATTGTAATTGAGTGAAGTGATAATGAAACGTTTCAATGCATAGGTACAAAATGCCTTTTCTTGAGATTGTTGGGATCACCAACACCAAGATGACGTTTGCTATTGCATTTGTGTTTTTGGCAAAGAAAACTTTGATTTCTACGAGTGGGCTTTAGGGAGGCTTCGACATTTATGCAACAATAAAATTCTAGGTGTCATTGTAACTAATCGAAAGTTGGGCCTCATCAAAGTATTGTGCATTGTGTTTTTTGATGTGAAACACATGTTGTGCTTGTTTCATATCAAGAACAATCTTCAAAATCGATCTTCAGCGGTGACACATTTGAAGGAGGCACAAGCAACTTTCACGTCTCAATACAATGTCTTGTTTGAATCAAGGTCAAGTGAGAGTTATGAGCGACGTTTGAAGGAAATGAGAACATATTGGCAATCAAAACCGTTGTTGATGTCATACTTCAAGGAGACGTGGATTATCCCATTCAAGGAGGCAATATTTTGAGCTTTGATCGACCCTTATCTACATTTGGGCACGAGGACAATAAATCTGTAAGACTTGTTTATTCATTTCAAGTATACTTGTTTTATAATAATATGTCCTTTTGATTTGGTTGCTATTTTGTAGGGTGGAGTCGGCACACCGTCTTTTGAAAAAGACCTTGGGTATGAGTGTTGGTGGATTCTCGTATTTGGTTGATAACATGAAATTCACGGTGAATGATCAGGTTTCTAAGATAAAAGCTTCATTCGCTAGTTCGCGGGAGAGGATCTTATTTTCTGTTTGGATAGATATATTTGACAAGCTTCGGGATAAAGTTAGCACCGTGCGTTTCGAGCTGTTGTTGGGGATCTATGAAAAGGCGAAAAAGTTGAAGGACAATAACACTTGTCTAAATTTCTATTGGAGGGATTGCTTTGGACTTCTGTGTGCTCATGAGTTCTATCTAGCTATGTAGCACGTGTTCCATTAAGTTTGGATAAAAAAATATATCCGTTTTGGAAACAAGTGTATTAGAGTTTAGTGGATCCAACAAAAAAGGGTCAAGACACGAATTACATCAACCCGCACATAGAGACGTTGAACGAACTCAGAGAAAGGATGGACTCAGGGGCTCTTACCACCTATGGAATTGAGCGAATAACATCGTGTTACAAGGATGTTTATGGATCTAGGGTGCACTACATTGAGGGAGCCGGAAAATTTAAGGACAAAGAGAAGACCTCATTTTGGTAGAGAATCAACAAAGAGAGAGCCAAATTCGTTTGGGCAAGGATAGGGATCTAGGACATCTGGAATAGGTAGTAGAAGGGATCGTCCACCAGGTTCGGGACGTGAAAGAGGGGGCCGGGCTAGAGAGACTCCTAGTAACGGTGAGGCAATTGAGTTGACTCCAACAAGCCGTAGACGTGGTCGGCCCTCGGTTTCGAGGCGCGGAAGAGGGCCCCTAATTTTAGAGAGCAAGGAGATGGGGAATATAATTGGTCGCCCGGTGAGATTCATTGGTTCATGCTTTCTTACATACATTCTACCAGGGATGTCACTGGAGACGGTGTGGATATCGCTTGTAGTGGTTTCCGGATATTTGGGTGATGACTATTACTTGATTGCCCGTAGTGATCTGGCTATGGAGTTGCAGTTTCGTGAAACAATATACAAAAATGTAATTATTTTGAGTATATTTGACATAACTTTTAAGTTTTTCCTTCATTAAATTGTTGAAATAATTTGTAATTTTGTTCTTGTTGATGTGGATTCGTGACTTGCCTTTTGACGATCTCATCAAGAACGTTTACTATGTCTTACCCGGCTCTTGTCCGACAAGATGTTGGATGCCGACACATATCATGGGCTTAGCCATTGTAATATACTAGTATAATACCCGTGCATTGTACGGGTCAAATATTTATATTTATTCTAAATATATGAATATTTAAGTTTTTTTTTCTTTCTTTCAAGTTTCATATAAGTTCTATAATATCAATTTAACTTTTGTTTAAAATACATATAATTTGGTAACAAATTCAAGCACATATTTACACCTTCAATATATTAAATTGTATATATTGTAGTTATTTTCTATATTTTATATAATATAAAACATAAGAAAAATATAATTCAAATAATGTGAATATCATGTATAAACAATATAATTTTTAAATCTTCAACTTATTATAAAGAAGTATAACTTATTATAAAGAAAAATATCTTCCCACAAAAGAACGTTTTTTTTTTTAATAATTTGGATTGCTAGAATAGATTAATCTAGAATTCGTAATTAATAAAAAAAAAATGGTAGAATTTGACATACTAGGCTT
>BSUD01000002.1:121505358-121692919 GCA_033239045.1 Fagopyrum esculentum
TTTTTTTTTAAGAAAATGTACCCCAAATTTTTTACCACTTTCATTTAATAGTAGGTAAAAATTATTAACCCTTCTATTAGAAAGAAAGAATAAATGATGTTTGTTATTTGTTATATAAGTATAATTTTTAATTTTTAATTACTGAATTTAATTTATTTTATTATTTTTATTGCCTTTTTTTATTTATTTTTTATTTTCTTTTTTATTTTCTGGACTGAATTTCTCATACCGGAAATTCTCATACCAGAAATTTCATACCAGAAATTTCATACCAGAAATTATCATACGAAAAGTTCATACCAGAAATTTCATACCAGAATTTTTTTCATACCAGAATTTTTTTCATACTAGAATTTTTTCATACCAGAATTTTTCATACCAGAAATTTCATACGAAAAGTTCATACCAGAAATTTCATTCCAGAAATTTCTGAATTAAAACTAGCGGCACAATCAGCACTTGATCCTTGTGCTTTCCGTCCGCTATTTATTTTTGTTTACATAATACTTTTATTTTGAGACAATTTTAACATATAATTCTCCACTCAAATAATGCTCAACTCCTCCACGTCTTGTCAATTGGGAAAAAGAACAAGTCTTTTGGAAACCAAAAGAGATGGTGATGGACCCATTTTTGCAACCCGTCATCATATACGCAAATTACAATAAAAAAAATTGCAAAATTACAACGAGCCCCCTAAAATTTGCAAAATTAAATATTAGACAATTAAAAATTCATTCCGGTATGTAAATTTCGGTATGTAAATGTCCGGTATGTGAAATTCTGGTATGTGAAATTCTGGTATGTGAAAATCCGGTATGTGAAATTCCGGTATGTGAAAATTATGGTATGTGAAAATTCCGGTATGTGATAATTCCGGTATGTGATAATTCCGGTATGTAAAATTCCGGTCCGGTATGTGAAAATTCCGGTATGTGAAATTCCGGTATGTGGAAATTCCGGTATGTGATAATTCCGGTACGTGATAATTCCGGTGTGTGAAAAAATTCTTCATTCTAGAAAATAAATAAAAAATAAATAAAATAAAAAAGATAAAAAAAAATTAATAAAAGAAAATAAAAAAAGAAATTCAGTTTTTAAAAAGCATTTGGAAGAAAGAAGAAAACAAGAGGACGGAGAAGGTTTGATGGTAAAAAAAATAAGAGGGGTATATTTACTTAATTGAAAAACAAAAAAGCCTACTTACTATCACTATTTCTCTAAATAGCCTACTAACCAAATTTGTCCAAAAAAAAATTAGATCATTCCGATTTAAATTATTTATTATAAATTAAGCAAACATGAAATTAGAGTTTCATATAAGTTATATAATATCAATTTAATTTATTTTAAAATACATAGAATTTGGTGACAAATTCAAGCATATATTTACACATTCAATATATTAAATTGTATATATTGTAGTTATTTTCTATATTTTCTATATTTTCTATATTCTATAGATACGTGATTTTGATATATTTTTTTATTGTCATTTTACTTCGTAAAAATAAAACAAAATAAATTATGCCTTAAAAATTAAAACTAAAAGGATTTGTTAAGATATGATTGTTGGAAGCATTGGTGGCAAACGAACCGTAAAATGTAAAAAACTATTTTTTAAACTATTTATTCAAATATTTTTATAAAATTTAGAAATTATTTTCCAATTTATATTAATATTTAGAAATACTTTTTTAAATAATTTTTTTGGTTTTCGAGAAATGTGGCGTTGACACGTGGCAAAGAAGCTTCTGCTTTAATATATACTAGTATACTAGTATACTAGTATATTACCCGTGTCCTCCACGGTTTTTTTAAAATATCTTTGGGCTAATTTGGTTAATAGGCTTTTGTATTTTCTCTCAAATTCTAAACACTCTTCTCTCAAGGGGTACATTTACTAAAACTAAAACTCAAAAAAGCCTACTAAACTAAATTGTTTCAATATCTTTTTATATAAGATATTGTATTTAATTTTAAATTTATTAACTAACAATAATAACAAATATATTAGAAAAATATGATATATATATATATATATATATATTATGATAATCAAAATTTTTAATTTATAAGTTTTATTGTAGATAGTGTCCATTTCTCTTTACAATATTAATATAAATTTTTTATAGAGATAAAAAAAATACTAACAAATTAATAGTAAATCATATTTTATTACATTAATTAAACTTAATATATAATTTATAGTTTTTATAAATAACTAAATTAAGAGTTCTACTACCTGATAACAAAAAATGAATGAACATAAATCCAGTTTTAATCAAGTATATATAAACTAAATTAAAAAATAAAAATAACAATTATTGTATACATTTTTATAGCTTCAATTTACGTTGTAGTATTGAAAATATTAATTGTTTTTAATTAAATTTATATTCAATCATAATAATATTTTTTTAAAGGCTATCATACAAGTATCAATGTTAACAACAATTACATGTATATAATATTAAATATTACTATTATAAGCCTATATTTGTATATATTTAAGAAAAATTTATATTACAAAAATTTTGTTTTTAGATAATAGGTATGAATGAAAAAACAAATATATACAGCGAAAAATATAACAAAAACATTAACTCCTATATAATTAAAAAAATTCATATATAATTATTGAGTTAAGTGGTAGAATGTTAACGTGATTCTCATTTTTAACAAATCTTGTTAAGTTTTAATACTTATTTATATTAAAACTTCCAATGTACTCATTTATTTGTAGATTTTTATACGGTTTGTTACAACTAAAAAAATATCTACGTTAAAGTTTTATTTATATACGTTTTTTATAATTTCCAATTTATATTATAAAAAATTGGAAAAGATGAGATAAGATTTATGTGGCAAAAGATTTACTTTTTTAAGATTTAATTTTTTGTGATATGAAAGATTGATTAATAAATAATTAACTAAATAATTAATTTTAAAAAATATTTTGGTAGGCTTAGAGAAACCTCGTGTTGACACGTGACAAAAAGCTTCTGCTTTAATAGATATAAGATAAGATTACCATGTTGCGCTTGTCATTCTCGGAAACAACCCGCAAACATGCTTACCAGCAACGAAGACCGCTCCAGATCAAGGCCCACCTACCACGATACGTATTATTGCATGGGTGGAGGCAGAACACATTATGTAGCGTTCAGTGAAAAATATAACATTTACTTGTAATTTATTGTGTTTTTCTTTACTCCAATTAACCATTTTATATCTGCATTAATAGGTTTGGCTTAAACTGGATGCGTCCTTTACCTCCGTTTATAGTTATATGAAATTAAAAAAAACTAGCAATTCCTTATAAAAACGTTAAAAATAAAATTAAAAAAAAGCAAAAAAAAAAAAGAAGGAAAAAGGCAAAAAAAAAATATACACGAAAACTAAAAAACATACCTCGTGCGCACTCAAAGCCCATTTTTGGTAAGGACCTCTTGGAGGATCCATCGAATAAAGGTTTTTTGGTTTTTTTTCTCGTTTGAAATGAGAGCTTTTCGGATTTTTCTTTCTTTCGAAAATTTGGATTGTGATGAAGAGCGACGATGGTAGGCGCCTTCGCTTCAAGTAGGGTTTCAACTTCAACGTAGTCGGTCTGTGTTGAAGTTGAAACAACTCAACGCAGTCGGCCTCAGTTGAGTTTCAAAATTTTCAACGTAATTGGACTGCGTTGAACATATGCGTCTGTTATTTTTATTGTCGTGTCTTTAGCAGTTCGGTAATTAATTTGCCCATAAATTGTGATTTAAGTTGATTATAGTGTCACAGTTTATGCATCTGTTATTTTTTTTTTATCAGCATCATACAAATTTCAAGATTAAACATCTCTCTAGATGATTCCTAGATAGTAGATAGTAATACTACACACAAAAATTATCATATTGAGCAAATAACCCAATTGTTCCTTTGAAACAATTTGGTTTACTAGGTTTCTTCTAGTTTTGTGTTTAGTAAATGTACCCCTTGAGAGAAGAGTGTGTAGAGTTTGAGAATAAATACAAAAGGTTGGGGTATATTTACTTAATTGAAACATTAAAAAGTCTAGTTACTACTCTAGTTTCTCAAAAAGGCCTAGTTATCAAAATTTCCCTTGTTCTTTTAAAAAGCCCTTTTTTGGGTGACCCGATTGTGTTAATTGTAAGTTTGTAATTAAATCTAAGGACATGTTCGGCGTAGCTTTTTCGTAGATTTGATTTTAATGAAGCTTTGTGCTTTTAGAAAACTTCGCGGTGTTTGGGAAGAATTTTTTTTAATTAGATTTATCTTTTTCGTGAACTTTTTTAAAAGATTTTTAGAGGTTTTTGAAAGCTACAAACTAATAGCTTTTTCTTGAGTTTTCTAAAAAAAATGACAATTTTGTTCTTGTTATATTATGAAGTAGTTATTATATTTATAAAATGTGTTTTTTTTATAATTTTATCCCAAAAATTTTCTTTTATCAAAATTATTAATTTTTTCCGTTAAACTTTTATATTTTATAAAACTCTACAAAAACTACCGAACAAACTACACCATAAATTAAAATTATCAAAACAGAACTGATATTACCCAAAAACATTGTCTTAACGAACATTTAATTAATTTTTTTGTTACATAGTTTCTTCGGTCAACAGATCCATATCCCCTCCATACCGACTTCCCAACTACCCTAATACGTTATCTTCAAATTAAAAAAACACCCCTCCCAAGAAAAATCGTGTGAATATTTCAACTACTTTTCGTTTTTACCTTTTGAACCCACACACGTGAATATGAAAAATATAATAGTGACCTCAATCTCAATCTACTACCTATCATCTCCATTGTAAGCTAAGATATATAATGCTGACGTTAATTAACAAAACATAATTACCACAATACGCCATGTTTCTCCAAGTTTAAGATCTTCTTCATAATATCCAATATCATTAACACAATTATCTACGCTACCTTTAAATATATTACTTCCATAGCTCCCGTCAAATTTGACAAACAATCAAAGATTAAACTTAGTGACCTCACAATTACTGCGCATTAACAACTCTGACAAGCATGAATGTTGAGTTCACAACTTTTCCCAATTACACAACTCATTAAATGTATGAACCATGATGAATTTCATGTTCCAATAATGGTAGCGTGTTACTTGTCATCCAAGTTATAGTTCAATGTAAAAAATAATCACGACTTTTAGAGTTGAATAAGGCTTCATAAAAAACGTACTATTTTACCTTATCTAAAATAATAGATCTATAAAATCATAAGATTAAGATGACAAGGCAACAAGTTATCAATCCTGGCTGTCATAACATCAAAGTAATATCAACAAAGGTATGCTGTATTTTTTTAAGCTGCAGTGCAGGAGTATACATGCATAATCTCTACATAACATTATTCCACGTATATGTAACAACTGTAACTACTTCATTCCAAAACTATATTTCAAAGAGAGGGAAAAACGACGCAGATAATTCATTTATTTGAAATTTTGGAGAGAGAAGTAGCGATTAGTTTTCAAGCACAAGAAGAAATCAGATTAACACGATTACTAACAGAAGCAGCCGAGAATCGCTCAGACATCGTCTTCCTCACGACCGCTGAAATCTCCGGCGATTTGAGGCCGGCCTTCTTCTCCACCTCCGGGACCTCTGCTATAGTCGACAGTGCAACTCCCTTCTCCTTCCGATCTCCGAAAACGACGTCGTCATCTTCGTAAACTACAAACCACCTCGCCTTCTCATTCTCCATCAACTTACTATCCAGATCTCCCCCTCCACGCTTGGCCTTCTCCTCACCGGAATTTGCGTTACCTTTAGTCGTCGCCTTGGATTTGGTAGGGAAAAAGACGGATCGAAAAATCTTCTGGAACGACCTCGAGATCTTGGAAGCGGAGGAGTTTGGTTTAGCGGCTGGGGCCGGATCCTTGCGGAAATCGGTGCGATGCGGCATGGAGAGAGAACGAGCAGAGGTGGCGGTTATGGCGGAATCGAGGTGGCGTTGGAAGGAGGTGAGCTCGAAGGAGTCGTAAAGAGCGCTATTGCAGTCCCAAACCGCTCGCCTGGAGGAATTCGGCTTGGGCGACGGCGATGATTTTGAAATTGGCTTGGATCTGTAGGGTTGGAGAGGAGGAATTTGAGATTTGTCCATTTTGAGGGTTTTGTGGAATTGGAATGAGACGGTTTGGTTTATTGCAACTACAAAATAAAGCGCTAGCGGAGTTTGAGGGTCTCTTCGTTTATATTCTACTTATAAGCCAAAATAAATATATGCTTTGTTGCGTTGTCTTCCTAGGATATGAATATTTCTTTTTTCTTTTTCTTTCTTGAATTAGTTTCTTCCAAATAACTCAAGATTCGTCGTTTTATTTTTCTTCATATCAAAGATATTCCATATATCCATGTGCCTCTCCTTTTGTTACATTACTTATTAATCATAGGATTACTAATTTTAAATATTTTAATTTTTGGCTAATTGAAACTTGAAATGTAGTCATGTTCTAAATTATTCCTAATTTTATTTTTAATTTTAAATTTGAGGATGTGTTGCGAATACATCCTGAATTCTTTTATTATTTAGTATGACAGATGTGAAAAATGGATGTGTTATACAATATTGAGGTAATGTCAATGTGTTACAAAATTGAGGTAATATAATGTTTTTTTTTTCTTGGAAAATAGTTGGATTCAGGGTCTGTTCGGTTGGTCGATTTAAAGATGAAAAAAATGAGAATGAATGTAATGGAGGTGAAATATAAATTAAGTGGTTGAGTGTTTGGAAGAAGGAGAATCATTGAAGGTATGAAATAAATTTTTATGGGCAAAATTATGAAAAAAAATACAAAAAGTTAAAGAAATATAAATATATGAGTAAAAGAGATTTGTGGGCTATTATTGTAACAATGAACATATTATTGTAATAGTGAATATAATAAGGGCTATTATCTTTTGATGGATACAAACTAGACCCCTATAATTTATTCTCATTCGAGTAAAAGCACATTTGAGTAAAAGAGATTTGTGTGCTATTATTGTAAGGGTAAAATGAATGCGTATGTATATTTTGTAATCATGAGCATAAACCTCTAGTTTTTATAAAAAAAATATAAATAAAAGATTGTTAAATTTATGATTCAAATTATAGATGACAGAGTTTCTCTCACATTCTTATATCAGTTGGACTAATTAAACTGTGTATTTTTTTATTATTGTAGTTGAAGTTGTTTAAGTTTTTTGTACGAATATTACTATAATTTATTTTGTGTAGACACTATAAGAGCAATCGGGCAAAATCGTCAAGGTGATGGTTATCGATTACATAGCTTACGATTCATGTGTAACTACAATTTTATGCTTATGGTAAAGTGTTGTAATCTAGACTTTGTCTGGCCCAATTAAGGTCATCAGAGAGTATATATAACCCTTTCCATGCATTTGCTCCAAATACATGTTGCTCCATGATTTGGTTACATCCAGTGGGTCATCCAGGGCAGTAAGGCTAGGGGGGAGGGGTCCTTCCTGTGCCGTTCCCACTTAGATGGGGTGGCGTTATCAAACCAATATTTTCAGAGAAGTTACTTTGGAATCACTAGAGTTTTGCGACATAAAAAACACTATTTTTTCATTTCTATTCATTCTTAGTTAATAACGTAAAAATCTAAAATGACACTGAAACTTAAATAAAAACTAATGTTAAAACGATATTTTTCGAAATCGAAAAAAATAGTTAAATGCGAAAAAATGATGTTAAAAGCAGTTATTATAACATCAGATTTAGAGTGAGATTAAATGATTGTTATCACTCCAACCACTGAGACTTAAGTGTTCAACAACACATTAACTAATTTGCATAAATTTTTATTTATTTATTTTTTTGCAAATTAATTATAAAAATCTGGCTAAAATTTATGGCCAAATTAGTTAAATAATTTTTTTTTTAGATTTCTTTCAACTAACTAAACTCGTGATATAAATATGTTTAATAAATATATCTCTAATTAAATCACTTACCTTTTAATTTCAATTTATTGAAAGGGATAAAAATTGAAGGGTTATACAAACCTAATAGAAATAGAAAAGGGCATACCAAACTCTTTCAAAATTTAATCACACAACGTAAAATTGATTTGTTTTCGTTTTAACGAAAGCTTGTTAAACGGTAGATGGGCCACTTGAGACGAAGAACATTTGATAGTACGTTACATACTCGATCACATCTGGCTAAGTAATTCGAAATTTGAAAATAGAAAAGGTCCGTTCATGGTCACGTACGTATTAATGGAAGCCAATATATTTGAAACATAAGCTCTACGTAATTTAATTTGATATAAGTGGCAGAGATGGAAATATGTGGAAGCAACTTACAGCCCCACGTTCAATGCACCATTACCTCTCGTAAAAATAAGGTACGTTTCCCAAATCACATTAAATGACGTTATTAAATGACCTTTCGACTCGGTCAATTATTGCATCTAAACAACTTATGGTCCTCATTCATCAACGATTGCTATATACTGCTCCTACTCATACCTACATCTTTATATTCTCTTGTAATTGCAATAGATGTTACTTGCAGCCTTGGCAACTTAAGCTAAGTGATCATGCGATGAATAATCAGGCTAAAATATGATGCCACTACTTTGCGTATAGAGTAAATTTGATTAATGAATAAATGTTGAGCATATCTACGGAATCATATGTATACATACGTGTAAGGTGAATAAGCCGGCAAAGTGAAGATAAGGAGGGTCAAAGCTATGACCAATTAAGTGCAATTTGGGTCTGAGTTTGGACATGTGTGTCACATGGGCTGTTGGCAGGCTAGAGAGTTGGGCCTGTTGATCCAAGTCTCAGATAAGCCATGTTCCATGATCTGATGCAGTCCAATGCGTGAACCACGTTTGTGTTTAAATAAAGATAGACACGCTTACCTTGGACCGGGTTTTGTATTTGGCCGTTGGTTCATTAAGTTAGACGACGTCGTTTCGGCAATGATAAGAGATATATAAGGTTAGCAAGGATCACCTCAAACCTAATCTGAATCACTTTTTTTTTCCTCTCTTCTCGTCGCCCAACTTCTCCAGCTCTGCCCCTGGTGTTCTTGAGCGAAGATCATCCTCTCCTCTAGAGAGTTACTTTGTGTGTGAGTTTTAGCTTCACAACAGAAAGTGAGATCGAGCGCCTGAGTCTTCGACATCTTATGGGTTGAAAGAAAACTTTGAACCACCTCTGTGTGGACCACAAAGGATATTTTGGGATTTCTAGACTCGTGTGTTTTGTTGTTCGTGTCTGTTTCATTTTCTACTCTTTTCTTTGTATGTTTATGGTTTTACACTTACATGTTTATCCTCTGTAATTCTTGTTTCTCTTTGGCTTTTGAAAACTATAGTGGATTAGATCGATATTGAGATCCCGGGAATGTAGGACTTGATCCGAACAACGTAAATAAATCTCTTGTGTTCTTTGATGCTCTTGGAAGCAATCGCTCTAGATTGTTCTCTATATGAGTTTTACTTTAGAGCTATTAAATATTACATTTTCAAATTGGTATAAGAGCTTGTTTTCTTGAGATCTCTCTAATATTTGAAGTTGGATCTTTTTTCTTGAGATCTCTCTAATATTTGAAGTTGGATCTTGTTTCTTGAACATAAATCGGCGTAAACCGCGTGTCCCTTGACCAGATGTTTATAATGTTTGTGACTTTGTAATAAAGTTTCAAGGCAAGAACACTCAAATATGAGGGTTTCTCAAACTAAATCTTTTCGATCCTATAAACTGTGTTATTCTTTTATAGATCTTGCTTCCGCTGTCCTTATTTTGTGTTTAGATCTTTATGACATGGTTTTATTAAAGAAAATGTTTACTTTACCTTGAAAAAGGGTTTTTTATGTGACTTAATAGTCATCAGAAACCTAGATCTAAGTTCTTATTATTATTATCTTTACTATTCTTGTGTTCAATCTTACAAGATTTAACCTTGAGCTTACAAATCTTAGTGTAGCTAGGCTTTATTAAGCTAGTTGCCTAGATCTAGTTAACAAACCTCATAAACTAGCTTTCTTGACACTTCTAAGTCTAAACTTACAAAGACGGTCAACAATCCTCTTGTCCTCACTTCCCCTCTTCATTTTCTTTGGAGATCACCAATCCGTGATTGAGACGCATAAAAACTTGACATTCCAAGAGTGTTACAAGGGTTAAATATTGTTGCTCTTTCGGTGATCCTTGATTTTTGGAGTCTAGATCCGGTATACAATATTTCCAAGATACTTGTTGAGAAACTAATAGTGATTGTGACAAAGGATAAAAACTTAGAGAAGTCTTCTTCACTTTATGCTTTCTCTTTGTACTTGTACTTAGTATTTCCTTGATAATGCTTGTGGTACCAATATTTTTCTTCTTCAGTCCTAGGTATGGGTGACACTACTAAAATTAAACCATTCGATGGCAACACTAACTTTGACATGTGGAAAGTCAAGATGAACCATACTCGTAAGAGAAAAACGATAGAAGGCAGTGAAAAAAACCTATCCTGAAGGAACTAAGGAGGATGAGAAGGAAGAGCTAGACCAAATAGCTCACTCTAAAATAATGCTTCGCTTCACTGATGAGGTAGGACGTCAACTCCTAACCCATGTTACCTCCAAACCTCTTTGGATATTCTTGAATCTCTTTTCTTAGTAAAAAGCATGCCTAGTCATATATCTCTTCTATGCCGTTTTTCATTTTAAAATGGACACTTCTTTGACCGTGAATGATAATCTTGATGTTTTATTACGCATGACTTTTGATTTGGAACGCTGTAAAGATAAAATTGATGACTGTTATACTGATTTTTTTCCTCCCTAGTGTAACACAATTAAAGATGTTATTTAATATGGCCATGAAGAACTGACTAAGAAGTAGCTAGATGTAACACCCCAAATCCTAGAGGACTCGGAATGCCACGAGCTGGGACCTCACAATGGGTCTCGGCCCTTAGCCTGACAACAACTTCATCGGACCTTGCAACACGACACAAATAAAAAGGCAAAACAACATAGTTTTATTTCATGAGCGAAAGCAAAAGTACAAACTCAAAACAATCCAGCCGAGTCTCAAAAATCCCGAATAAAACAACATAAGTCTCAAAGACATGAAATAAGATAAACAGTCCTGTCCTATAATGCACGGAACCCCGGCTGCCCACTACTGCCAGATCACTCGATCGCCTCTCTAACCTGCAAGGCATCTACAAGGCGGTATATTACCGTTAGCTAACATTCTATGCATAAGCATAAAGGTAAAAGCACAAAAACACACAACATACACAACCAACATGCAACACTCAATTCGTTTATTATCTTTAGTTAGGTGATAAGCCATTACTAATGATACTTATTTTGTGACACGAGGGATTCCCAAACCTCGCCCATGTCCCCGTTTACCAACGAGATATGGTACTAATGCATCTAACCGTCTACGTGCCTGGGCTGGTCGCAGGGAACCTCCTAGCTCTCACAAGAGCTAGGTAGTGATGTTACGACCTGTTATCATACACTTGGGTCAATTACGTAATATAATAAAGTCGGTCAAATCCGGTTTCGTTGTTATTCTAACTAGCAAACACCACTCATACACATTACACTCATACAAGCAGCCAACTAAGTAAGTCCGTGGACTTACCAGTCTCCAAAGCGCAAACGATCACCTCACTCTCAAGTTCCCTCGGGAAAACACACAACGCCTGTTCAAGACAAGGCACACAAATCAAACCACACTCTAGTCCACTAGACGTCTGTAGACTTCTAGGCTCAACCTCCTCACCAACCTAGTACAAGAAGACTACACTCTCAGTCCACAACCTTTCCAACTCTCAACATAAAGATCCACACAAGGGTTGCTTCCACAAAGTTCTAATTGAATACCACAACAACATACCACCAACGAGACGTACACAACTCACACAAGACCTCTAAGGTCCAGCCACTATATGGCATTCAAGTTCAACTACTCTAAGCCAGCCTAACATGCCTCTAAGCCATAACCAACCTAAGGAATGGAAGAAGGAAAGGAAGGAACAAGATTCGGGACTCATTGGTGCAAAACCACCCCCGCGCCTGACTGAGCCGCCCCCGCGCCTATCTGGGTCCGCCCCTGCGCCTGACTGGGTCCGCCCCTGCGCCTGACTGAACCCGCCCCTGCGCCTCTATGAATCCGCCCCTGTGCCTAACTGTGCAGAACGTCCGTCTGTTGAGTTCTTCAATTGTGCAGCCGGTCTCTTCGAGTCTTCTTTGGTGCTATGGACGTCTTCCACCTCTCACACTAGGTCTTAGCCTCCCTCTAAGGTCTAGATTCATCACCATACCATCAAGACAACGATTGATCGTTGAGCATAGATTCTTAAAGATCTTCCATGCAAGCCATGAAAGAGGAAGGAAGAAAGAAGAAGGAAAGAGGAAGAGGAGAAGCCTTACCCTTGTCACGTTACTGCAGTTACGGCCTCAAGAAAGGTGGGTTGAAGCTGGAGCAAGCAAGGAGAAGAATGGAGGAGAAGGATGGAGAACAAGAATGCAAGAGGGTGAAGTTTAGAAGAGGTGAAGCAAAGTAACGTGAATGAAATGAGGGGTGATGAGTAGTGACTGCATAAAGGAGAGGAATATCAAAATACCCTCAGCCACCCACTCCCCACACATTTATAAGATGAATTAAAACATAGGAAGGCGAAAGGTTGTTCGAAACCGCTACTATCTCGCCCTCGCGTGTCACCGTCCCTGCGGGAATCCTAGCCGCACCTGCGGCCTGCTCGACTGCGCCACCTAAGCCGCAAGGGCGTGAGCCCTTGTGCACGGCTTCCAAACTCCTCTAACACTATCAAAGCGTAACGAAAAAATCCGGTCATTACATCAGATCCCCCTCAAAATAAGTTTTGTCCCGAAACTTAGGGAGTACTAACCGAGATCATAAGACGTAGACAAGCCCTATGACTAAATAAGTTACTACATCAAGACCACCTAAGGGTCATACTCAAGCACATCAGACATATCACACACACAATCACTGAAAGCAACCAACCAATACATGGATGTAGAACTAACATGACAGTCCTATAGACGTCTCTAGACCTACATAAAACTCGGGATAGTTCCGCCGGATACTATCCTTAGTCTCCCAGGTGGCATCGTCAATCCCTCGTCTCGACCACTGCACTCTCATCATGGGTATTACCTTCAATCGAAGGCGTCTCGTACCTCTCTCCAGAACTGCTATCGGGTACTCTGCAAATGTATGATCCGGCTCGACCACTAGGTCGTCGTGGCTCACTATGTGTCTCGGGTCATACACATACTCTCTCAGATGAGACAAACGGAACACTGGATGGACTCCCTCCGGTCTGGGTGGCAATGCCAATCTATACGTTACCTCTCCTATCCGTTCAAGGATCTCAAAAGGCCCGACATATCGGGGGCTCAACTTTCCCTTAATGCCGAAACGTCGAACGCCCCTCATCGGTGACGCCCTCAACCATACCTAGGCTCCAACCCTGAACTCCAGAGGCCTGCACCTCTTATCAACATAAGACCTCCGACGGCTCTGCGCGGCCAGCATCCTCTCTCGGATCAATGCTACCCGAGCCATATCATCCTACACCTACTCGGGTGCCACACCACTCATCCTCCCAGGCTCATCCCAACACAAGGGTGTACGACACCTCCGTCCATATAGTGCCTCATAAGGAGTCATCCAAATAGTCGCATGCAAACTATTGTTATAAGAGAACTCCACCAAGGGGAGGTGGTCGGTCCATACCTGTCCCCAATCAAGCACAAATGCCCTTAACATGTCCTCCAAGGTCTGAATAGTTCCCTCCGACTAACCATCTGTCTGAGGATGATACGGCGTGGTGAACTGTAAGCTTGTGCCTAGGGCGGCGTGTACCTCCTGCTAGAACCTCGAGGTAAAATGCCCATTCCTATCCAAAATGATCGTCCTCGGCACCCTATGGAACCTCACTATCTGACGGGTAAACTCCTCGGCCAAACGAGACACCGGCCACGTTTCCTTAATAGGAATAAATCGTGCCGTCTTCATCAACCGATCCACCACAACCCATATCGCATCGAATCTTCTACTCAACCTCAAGCCGGTAACGAAATCCATAGAAATGTCCTCCCACTTCCACTAGGGAATCGGAAGCGGTTGGAGCTCTCCTCCAGGCCCGTGGTGTTCGATCTTGACCTGTTGACATGTCGCACACTAGGCTACATATCTAGCCACGTCGGGCTTAAGCCCGCCCCACCTATTGGATCGCCGTATATCCTGATACATCTTACTCGCGCCCGGGTGGAAGGAGTAAGGTGTAGAATGGGCCTCCTACAATATACGTTGCCTCAACTCTCTGTCAGATGGTACACATATGCGCTCTTGGCGCCTCAAAATCCCGTCTACACCCACCATAAACTGTGGTGCCTCACCTCGGGACATCCTATCCCTAATCCTCACTAGTGCGGGATAACCCTCCTGTTTCAACTGGATCTCCTCTGACAGATACGGTGAAACCTCTAACGCTGACAAATGGCCGTCAGTATCCGGGAACCGGATGTCTACCTCCAACCAGATCAAATCTCTCTGCAACTGTGTTTGTACGGTCAATCTAGATATCGCAGCCTCACAGGGTGTCCTCCTACTAAGGGCATCGGCGACCACGATTGCCTTTCCCGGGTGATAAAGGATCTCTAAGTCAAAATCCTTAATCATCTCTAACCGTCTCCTCTGGCAGTTATTCAACTCCCGCAGAATGAATTTGTACTTCAAACTCTTGTGGTCTGTGAAGATCTGACAAGTGGCCCCATAGAGGTAATGCGCCAGATCTTCAATGCATGAATGACTGCGTCTAGCTCGAGGTCGTATGTAGGATAATTCTCCTAATACGCCTTCAGTTGTCGAGACGCGTAAGCAATGGCCCTACCGCTCTGCATCAGAACGCATCCCAAGCCTAGCTTGGATGCATCACTGTAAACGACAAATCCTCAACGCATTTTGCCTGTGCTAATACGGGAGTGGCAGTCAATCTCTCCTTCAGCTCCTCAAAACTCCACTGACAAGACTCGGACCATGTAAATCTGATGGACTTCCTTAGCAAGGAAGTGAGTGGCCTGACAATCATAGAAAAACCCTTCACAAACCTGCGGTAGTACCCTGCCAGACCTAGAAAACTGCGCACATCCTTGACCGTCTTAGGGAGCGGCCATGATGCAACTGACTCTATCTTCGCAGGATCCACCTTGACACCCTCGGCGGAGACAATGTGACCAAGGAAGACAACCTATGGCTTCCAGAACTCACACTTAGAGAGCTTAGCATAAAGCTCTCTATCCTATAAGACCCGCAACACCGTTCTCAGGTGTCCGGCATGCTCCTCCCTACTCTGGGAGTATACTAAGATGTCGTCGATGAAAACTACCACAAACTAGTCTAAGATTTCAATGAAGATGCCATTCATCAACTCCATGAAGACAGCAGGAGCATTGGTGAGCCCGAAAGGCATCACCACAAACACATAATGACCGTATCTGGTCCGGAATGCCGTCTTCGGTACGTCCTCCTCTCGCACACTCAGCTGATGGTACCCTGACCTCAAGTCAATACGCAAAAACACAGTAGCGCCCTGCAACCTGATCCAGCAAATCATCAATACGCGGTAATGGGTACTTGTTCTTGACAGTGACTTTGTTCAACTCTTGATAGTCGATACAAAGCCTCATAGATCCATCCTTCTTCCTGACGAAGATGACTAGTGCACCCCTGGGAGACACACTGGGTCGGATGAATCCCCTCTACCAAATCCTCGAGTTGCTTCTTGAGCTCAAGCATCTCGACTGGTGCCATGCGGTATGGAGCCTTGGAGATCGGCCTCGTGCTGGGCTCCAACTCAATCCCAAAATCTACACTCCTCTGCGGTGGTAGGTCAGACGGCTCGCCAAAGACATCCTCGAACTCACAAGCTACAGGGGTTTCTGCTAAAGATGATCTCGTCTCCTCCTTCATGGCGTAATACCAGAAGGCCTCACACCCCGGACCTATGAGCTTTGCGGCTCGGACCGCACTAATGCCCGTCCCGATCTTTCCGAGGCCCCACCCTCGAAAGACCTCCTCCTACCCAGACTCCGTAGTGACCGTCACTATCCTCTTACTAACGTCCAGAACAGCTCGATGGCGGTCCCTCCAGTCCATCCCTAATATGACCTCGCGCTTGACGTGGAAGTCAGCTAGCCAGTCACAATCTCCCAGGCGGATGGGCAACGGTGAATCTCTCGAGTACCGCGAACCTTACTCCCATCGAGTAACCTTATAAGGAAAGGTTCCCCCTCTACTGTATCTAAGTTCAACCTATCTATGAAATCATCAGATATAAAAGAGTGCGTCGTACCCGTATCAAAAAGTACTCAGACTAGAAAGCCATGAATCGTAATAGTACCTGTGGCTGCGGGAGCTGCTGGCTCTACGGCGCTCCTCAACACGAAGACTCGAGCCTGAGTACCCCTAGTCTCTGAAGTGCCTCCACCACACCCTCTACCTCTACCCGGAATCTGAGCATAACCTTGAGAATATGCTTGACCAGAGCTCGTTGTTGCTGACCTCGAGCCTGATACTGAGACTGCCTGTGTCCACCCCTTGAGGTACCAGCAAGCGAGGACCCCTTCTGTGATGATACCTTGCCCTGTCGGCAGAAGGTAGCCCTATGGCCCAGTTGGTTGCAAGTAAAACATGTCATTGGTGGCTTCCTACATTCCGGCTTAATGTGTCCATACTCCCCGCAGCTGTAGCACTGACGTCCCCTAGAAATAGTCGGCGGTACAACCTGGTTACTAGAACGGCCCTGAGACTAACCACGTCCCTGACCTGCACCTCCTACTCCCGTACTGGGTGGCCCGGTCCTCTGTCTCTTTTCTGACCCTCACGACTACATAGTTCTCTTAGGACCCAGTCGGTCCCTGTCATACGCGGAAGCTCAATCTTGGTAATCGGCTAAGGACTCACAGCGGAACCCTGCCAGATAGGAGCGTGTAGTCTCCCTCAGTCTCCAAGAGAACAAATACACGTGCTGGTCCACAAGTGGCGTAGCAGGACCTAGCAGTGACAGCTCCTCCCGGAACCTCTTGATCATCTCAGCTATCGGAACATCATCAAATCCTGCCTCCAAGAAGTCCTGCACTCGGTCTCTCCTCAACGAGGTAGGACAAAAAATCTCCCACACAAGACTCAACAACTGCTCAAATCGGGACACTCCGCCCCACACGGTCTTCCACCAGAACTGTGTCTGGTCTCTAAACAAGGTCTGAACCAGCTCCACCTTATGACCCTCAGAACAACGGATCGCCTCTAGTGCGGACTCCATGTGACTAATCCAATGGTCTACCTCAAGTCCAATGTTCCCGTCGAACATGGAGACTCGTTGATGGTTGAAAGTCTTCAACCAACAATCCGGCCTCGGTGCCCTCAGCTCGTCTCTCACTCGAACATCCTCAACAACTCTCACTAGTGCAGCTACCACCGGTGGGACTACCACCTGGGTCACCCTCTGAGAGACCTCTGCCGACCTAGCTGGCACCGGCGGTGCTGGAGGTGGTGCCCTGGTCCTGTATGCCTCTTGCACTTGCTGGACATACGCTCGATACTCCGATACTCTAATCGATACTCATCCAGAATCAGCAGGCCCTAAACTCCGTACTCCGGACCTAGCAGCGGTCCCATCCCTAACCTCGGGAACAATACTCTCAGCCACCTCCTCAGCAGGAACATCCGCAGCTGGCGGATCTACAACGGGAGCACGTCCCCGACCTCAGCCCCTCGGAAGCCTACCCACACGTCCCTGTCTCGGAGCTCTTGGAGGAAGGGGAGGTCGGCCCCCTCCTCGTCCAACGTAAGCTGTCGCTCTCGTGCGTGCCATCTGGTAGAGATGTGATCGATATAAGACTATTTTATTTGCTAATAAAGACATAACTAACTTATTACTCTAGGTCACTTCTAAAGTTCAAAACATAAGTAACAAACACATGCTATAACAAAAGTCCAATAAACTATGCCATCGAGTTCTGCAAAGGTAGTGGTGGTCCGTGCATTCTATCCCAACCCGTTGCGGTTTCCGTTTGTTTGTTTATTCGGCCTTTTTAAAGATAGCGAATGTCGTTGTTGTCAATCTAGGGCTCTGATACCATATTGTAACACCCCAAATCCTGGAGGACTCGAAATGCCACGAGTTGGGACCTTATAATGGGTCCCGACCCTTAGCTTGACAACAACTTCATCGGACCTTGCAACACGGCACAAATAAAAAGGCAAAACAACATAATTTTATTTCATGAGCGAAAGCAAAAGTACAAGCTCAAAACAATCCAGCCGAGTCTCAAATCCCGAATAAAACAACATAAGTCTCAAAGACATGAAATAAGATAAACAATCCCGTCCTATAATGCACGGAACCCCGACTACCCACTACTGTCGGATCACTCGATCGCCTCTCTAACCTGCAAGACATCTACAAGGCGGTATAATACCGTTAGCTAACATTCTATGCATAAGTATAGAGGTAAAAGCACAAACACACACAACATACACAACCAACATGCAACGCTCAATCCGTTTATTATCTTTAGCTAGGTGATAAGCCATTACTAATGATACTTATTTTGTGACACGAGGGACTCCCAAACCTCGCCCCTGCCCCGTTTACCAACGAGGAATGGTACTAATGCATCTGACCGCCTACCTGCCTAGGCTGGTAACAAGGAACTTGTTAGCTCTCGCAAGAGCTAGTTAGTGATGTCATGACCCGTTATCATACACTTGGGTCAATTACGTAATATAATAAAGTCGGCCTAATCTGGTTTCGTTGTTATTCTAACTAGCAAACACCACTCATACATATTACACTCATACAAAAAGCCAGCTAAGTAAGTCCGTGGACTTACCAATCTCTGAAGCGCAAACGATCACCTCACTCTCAAGTTCCCTCGGGAAAACGCACAACGCTTGTTCAAGACAAGGCACTCAAATCAAACAATACTCTAGTCCACTAGAAGTCTTTAGACTTCTAGGCTCAACCTCCTCACCAACCTAATACAAGAAGACTACACTCTCAGTCCACAACCTTTCCAACTCTCAACATAAAAATTCACACAAGGGTTGCTTCCACAAAGCTCTAATCGAACACCACAACAACATACCACCAACGAGACTTACACAACTCACACAAGACCTCTAAGGTCCAACCACTATATGGCATTCCAGTTCCACTACTCTAAGCCAACCTAGCATGCCTTTAAGCTATAACAAACCTAAGGAATGGAGGAAGGAAAGGAAGGAACAAGATTCGGGACTCACTGGTGCAAAACCGCCCCCGCGCCTGACTGAGCCGCCCCCGCGCCTATCTGGATCCGCCCTTGCGCCTTACTAGGTCCGCCCCTGTGCCTGACTGAACCCGCCCCTGCGCCTCTATGAATCTGCCCCTGCGCCTAACGGTGCAGAACATCCGTATGTTGAGCTCTTCGATTGTGCAGCCGGTCTCTTCGAGTCTTTTTTGGTGCTATGGACGTCTTCTACCTCTCACACTAGGTCTTATCCCCCCTCCAAGGTCTAGCTTCATCACCATACCATCAAGACAACGATAGATCGTTGTGCATAGATTCTTAAAGATCTTCCATACAAGCCATGAAAGAGGAAGGAAGAAAGAAGAAGGAGAGAGGAAGAGGAAGAAGCCTTACCCTTGTCACGTCACTGCAGTTCCGGCCTCAAGAAAGGTGGATTGAAGCTGGAGCAAGCAAGGAAAAGAATGGAGGAGAATGATGGAGAAGAATAATGCAAGAGGGTAAAGTTTAGAAGAGGGGAAGCAAAGTAACGTGAATGAAATGAGGGGAGATGAGTAGTGGCTGCATAAAGGAGAGGAATATCAAAAGACCCTCAGCCACCCACTCCCCACACATTTATAAGATGGATTAAAAGATAGGAAGGCGAAAGGTTGCTCGAAACCGCTACTATCTCGCCCTCGCGTGTCACCGCCCCTGCGGGAATCCTAGCCGCACCTGCAGCCTGCTCGACTGTGTCACCTGAGCCGCAAGGGCGTGAGCCCTTGTGCACGCCTTCCAAACTCCTCTAACACTATCAAAGCGTAACGAAAAAATCCGGTCGTTACACTAGATGCTATATTATAGAAAAATGAAGCGATGAAAGTGTTTAAGACCAAACCTAATGCTAAAAAGGTTAAAAATGAGCTCATATATTTTAAAGGAAAGAATAAGGATAATAACAAGTCTAATAAGAATTTAGATAAAAATAAACAAGGTTACAACAATTCTGGCAATAACAACTCCAAGAGTAAGGATAACAATGATAACAAAGAAAAAGGATACATTTGTTACCTTTTATTATTGTGGTAAGAAAGGACATAAATGACCCGATTCTAGAAAGAAAAACCATGATGAAGGTGAGAAACCAACTAACAATCATGGAACTTCTGCTGTTCGTGAATATATGTTTTACCATGGTAATGAGTTGCTTCTATTATCTGATATGTTACATGTCTTATATGATTATGATAAAAATGCTTGGATTGTTGATTTTGGATGTACAATGCATGCTACTCCTCATGAATGTCATTTTGATTATTTGAATAAGCATGATGAGGGTGAAGTTAGACTTGTAGATCATACATCTCTAGATATAAAAGGGGTTGGATTTGTTCCTTTCGTATGCATGATGATAATGTTAGAGTCAATCAAAACGGTAGATGGTTTCCTGATCTTAGACGTAATATGGTGTTTGAAAGCATGTTTGATGATTCAAATTGTGATATCTATACTCATTTTGGCATTAGATCCATCTCTAGGGATGGAAGATTTATTGTTAATGGAATTAAAAGAATGGTCTCTATCATGTTGTTGGAAAACCTGAGTTGAATCATATTGATAATGTTGTTACTCTTTCACCTAAGCAAACCCAAACTTGACATTCTAGGCTAGGACACGTAGGCAACAAGGGATTTTACTATGTGTTTAAACATGGTAGCATACCTAGGAAACATGGTGACCTACAAGAATGTGAAACATGTATCTTAGGTAAAACTATTAGAGTTGCCTTTGATAGATACAAGTTCCTAACCAGCAAACCCCTGGAATATGTCCATTCAGACCTCTAGGTCCGTACACCTGTAGACACTATAGGAGGTAGAAAATATTTTATATCTCTTATAGATCAATTTTCTAGAAAAGTGTGGGTGTATCTCCTTAGAAATAAGAGTGATGATCTAGAGAACTTTAAGCACTAGAAAACCACATTAAAAAGGGCAAACCATCTCTAGGTTAAAATTTCTTAGGATTGACAATGGGATAGACTTATGTAATGTAGAATCAACACCTTTTGTCATGAACAAGGCATAAAAGGACACCTAATTGTCCCTGGTACCCCTTAGCATAATGGTATAGCCGAGAGAATGAATAAGACCCTCCTAGAGAAAGTCAAATTTATGCTTATATCCTTTGGGTTAAAACGCTCCTTGTGGGGTGAAGCCATAATCACTATTGCTTATTTGAACAATATGTCTCCTGCTAGTACCTTAAACCTCAAACTCCTCTAGAGTTTTGGTCTGAAAAACTTCCAGACTTGACGCGCCTTAATTAATTCATTTGGTTGCACAACTTATGCCAAACAGTCTGAGAGTAAGCTCAATGTCAAAGTTCAAAAACGTGTTATGCTGGTTATCCTAAATGTGTTAAAGCATATAAACTGTTAATTCTTCAACCTGGTGGATATAAAATGAATATAAGTAGAGATATGACTTTATATTGAAAATGAATTTCCTTTATAAATGTCATCTAACATTTAACTAAGTGTGATAAGAGGGATACATGTACATACATGTCCTTTTATAACCCCAGTGAGGACAATGATCTCATTGAGGAAGATGTTGACAATGATTTTGTTACAAACACACTACTAGATAATCGACATATTGTAACTACATATTTATAACATAATTTTTATTGTGTTACTATAAGTAATTGGCAATGATTTTTGTAACGGTTTTACAAGATTGACTTATTGTAATGCCATGCTTGTAATGAATGTTTACTTATATTACTATAGGTGTGCTATGGTAATGGTCATGTGTAACGGTTACAAAAAGTTACAAAACTAACCCATAATGTAATGATAATTGTAATGGTAGGCTCTAAAATATTTGACGCAAATATAAAAAATGAAATACCGCGCAATTGGATGCAAAAATAGAAATTTGGCTAGCAGAGAGAATAGCTAGGGCTCCAAGCGTTCGTCTTCAGTTTACCTCCGTTCACTATCATCGAGCTCTCCTTCTTCACCATTTCTTGGCTCTCTATCGACATAGTGATTACCCCCATCGAGAGCTCCTCCTTTTGGCAACCCTCGCTTTATTTCCGGTCGACTCCTTCCAAATCCCTCAAGTCATTTTTCTTTTTGTTTTTGATTTGGGGGTAACTCGTGGTTGACCATGCTTGGACTGGATTTTTTTGGTATTTGTGGTTCATGAATGTCGGGTGTTGTTGTGAATGTGATAAGATGGATACATGGAAATTTAGTTGCCCTTGAATGACATGAAAATTGGAAAGTATCTTTGCATGTTGTTGTAGGTACATTAAAGTGTTAATAGATGGATGCTTATAACTCTATATGTTGTTATGAAGAAGTCTAAGCTCATTATTTTGAGGTTGACCCATAATATCATCTTTCAACTTCGGTTCATTTGATTAGTTATTAACTCTTGATTATTTGCGAAACTCAAGATTGGTGTTTTTGGTTGATTGTTTGCAACACTATGGTGCATATGTTAGTATGGTTATTGAAGTAAAAGCTATGGTGTCATGGATTTATTACATTATTTTATTTAACTATTTTGAATAGGAACTTCTCGCAAGGTAAGTAAGCTAAGGGATGATAGTAGCTAGTATTTTTCTAAAAAAATGTATGAAGTTTCTTGCAGATGCTATTTGACTGTTGTTGTATTTGCATTTATAGCCGTGTTGGTAAGCTTTCAGACTCCTACAAGTCAGAAAAGCTCTGTAAGGTAGAAAAAAAATCATGGTTTTAGTTTGAAATTAAGAAACTTCATGAGAAAGATTTTGCAAATACTTTCTAATAACTTGGAGAGAACAACCTTTTATTCAAGAGAAATTGTTTCTTCAGTGTTGATTAATTATAACTATGAATAATATTTTGTGTCAGGTTCAATTAAGTCATGATTTGCTTTGAACCAAATATTATAATTTTAGGTTGTCATAAATTTGATCATATCTCATGTAATATAATCAGATTTTGGAATCATCCTAACTAAACTATCTAATGTAATAGTTAATCTAGTTCTATAATACATTTTCTAGTTCCTACAAAAATTAATTATTCTCACAAATACTAATAATTTTAATTTACACAGAGACTAACACTTCTAACAATGACAACATCAAGAATGTTGAAGAACTAGGCCGTTTGACCCGTAAGAGAAGGCCATTATCTTCTTATGTTCTACTTTTGTGTCAATATAGGGTCACTCTTTGCAGTCACGGTCCTTGTCTATATACTAGACAACGTGGTGGGAGGATGAGAATTCCGGCTGGTGCTATGGCGATCTAGTCATGATGCTTTGCAGTCACATACCATGGTTCACGCAAGGTACACTACGAGATAAATGGCTGGCCGGTCAAAGTTGAGCAGTATTTGCTGGAATAATTACATCGAAAGCCATATTGCCTCAAGCAACTTTGAAGGTGTTGTACAGGTATTTTCGGTAACATATAGATACTCGCACAAACCTTCCAAGAAAGGACTAGTGTTCGCCCCTAGAGGTGTGTGCAAATAAGTTTTAAATTTATAAAACTAGAATCAAGCAAGCGAACCCGCAGTGTACGGATCGACGTAGTTAAGCAAGAATTCCAGAGTATCGAACACAGGGATTTGGGTGGGAACGAACTCGATTGCAGGTTATCAAGCAAGTATATATGAGAGTTTGCAAATATTGGGAAAACAACAATCCTAAAGATCCAGGTATCCAGCTGTGGCAATTGATTCAAGATATACTAATGATGTAAAGACAGAGTTGAGATATGCAAAGGTATACTAAAGTAAGGTAATCGTACGGTGAAGTTCCAAAAACCTTTTATGACTCACCTACAAGGCACTCTCTATACAGGTTGTTGAGGCTCAATATAGAAAGATTCTAAAGGTGAGAATTAGTATCAAATACCCAAACTTATAACCTAAAGATCAAGACTAACTTAACCGATTGAGGTTGTTGAGACTCACAATCGAGGTAGAGGTTGTTGAGGCTCACTACCACCTAGAAAAGACAAGTCTAAACTAAGCTAAAACAAATCTTTAACTTTAGATTGAAGTAAAAGAAAGTTCGTAGATTTAAGGGAAATCACGGTTAGTTCTTGAGGTTCCACGGCCGTGGACTCAAGAACAGCCCGTAATTTGGGTTTGTCGACGATGTTTCTCTAACTCTCAGGGTCTAATCTGTTTGCGATCAATCTATCATCATCTATGCCACAACTATCAACCCTTCACCTTAGAATTGTTAAGGGTTTTTAGCCAATAACGGTCATATTGATTTCAATTCAAGAATTAGAAGATGAAAAGATGAAAACTTTCAAGAACTTTCAATAACCTTCAACTTAATCTCAAAATCACAAAGAGAACAAATAATGTCAAAAGATTCACAATAGAACAAATAAGTGTAATCCTAGGAAAGAAAAGAAAACGGGATGTCAATCCGTTTTCCAAATCAAACCTAATCAAGAAGAGAGATCTTCTTGCAGAATCTTCCAAGAACTTCGATCTTCCGCAATTCCGAAGATCACCACAGCAATCTCCACTAAAAGTGCGAGATTTGAGCAACTTTCCGATGCAAACTTTGATCTCCAATGAGATCTCCCATATAGTTTCTTAACGAGGATCAGCGAAGGTTAGCGGGCGTTTTTCTCTATAACGGAGGTGTAAGCGCCGATGATGAAATCTCTTTTCGGCCGTCTTTTTATAGGGCAAGACGAAGTATCGGCCCGGCCCAATCTTCAAAAGATCGTGGCTTCGAAGTGTGGCGAAAAGATTCGCCAAAATCACGGTCGTGGAAGTGTTCCACGACCGTAATTTAGAGCGTGGAAACAAATACGGTTTGCAACATATGTTCCACGGCCGTGTAATCCCCTGGAATGAACATGGTTTTCTGACTTCAATTCCACGGCCGTAATTCTGAACGTGGTTTGTGATACGGCCGTATTTCAGGGCGTAATTTAGGGCAAGAACGTGATTCTTCCCTAAACTCGTGCATTCCTCAATCTAAGACTTCAAATTGCTTCCAAAGAGTGTCCTCGATCTATGGATATATCAACTCAACTTTCCTTTGCTCGATTCCGTTCGGAAATAGCTCCAAATCACCTATAATCAACATAGAACTAGTGTAGACATCCATATCGACAATATAGGTAATACTAGCTCACTTATGCATAAAGATCAATCGAAGACTATCAAATATGAATCAAATACGTTTAGAAAACGTGCCTAAAATATCACAATATTTCATGCTAACAAATAACCCCATACTTAACACTTGCTTGTCCCCAAGCAAGGTCTTTCAAAAGGCTTTAAACAAGAGTTAGGATGAAATATGTGTACCTTCTTTTGGATGAATGTGACTTCTAAGAAATAGATCATTCTCAAACCTTGCTTCAATCGTTCATCAAACTTTCACACACTCAATTAGAGAGTAAAAGGCAAAGAAAACTCATGAATAAATTTAACTTCCAAGCAAGCATTATAACCTTCAAACATTATCAAAATCAATCATAAGAAACTTCAATTTAGATCACAAAGCCATATAACATTCTTTTGATCTTAAGGACTTTCAAAGAAAAGGTCTAGAATATGGAAAGGGAAGGGAAAACTTTAAGGGAGAGTGGTGCATAAATCCGGGAGAGTGGACAACTACCTTCTTCTTCTTTTGCGGTTTCCGCAACACTTCACTTAGAGCTTCGCTCTCTTCTTTTCATTTTTCGACTTTACTTTTGGAGTTATGGATAGAGGTGCACAAAAACCGAAGCCTAGGAGATCGGCGTTTCTCAAAATTGCGAGATGCCTCAAACCCTTAGCGCACATACCATAATCCGCAAACCTATAATTTCTTTCTATTCGATTGATTGCAAATAATTGCTCTCATGGCCCTCCCACATCAAACATGCCTTTTTCTCATTTACTTCTTCCAAATTCCCGGATAGGTAAAGGAGGCTAATATTTCAATGAGGAGTTAGGTGATCAAAGAAAGAAGAAAGAAAGTATCGAATTGCCTTAATCATTTCAACAAGAAGTATAGGAACTTATAATGTGATTTCAACTTCAATTTCCTAACATGATTTAGGTAACATTTCCACATTATAAAACTTGCAAAAGAGGTAAAATTTATTCATTCGAATCCTTTTCAATTCACAATCCTTTTAAGCATGTAATTGTCATAAAACTCAATTCACAAGTAGTGATTATCATGGAAATCATCTCAATTCATTAGAAGCACAAAATTTTCAAAATTTTTCAATTTTTATGGGTTTTTAAAGTTCTTTTTCATGCAATGCAATAAGGAAACGTGTAACACATAATGAACATGCAACGATAGTCTCAAATGAAAGCAACATAGAGAGTAGAGTTATTACAAACTTTTTAGTACATCCCACCCCATACTTAGGACGAACATTGTCCCTAATGTTCAAAAAAAAGAACAAAAGAAAGAAAAGAAACTCACAAGTGGTGGCGGGAATGTCTAAAACAACGATCATGCGTCCAATCACTGCGGCGGCGGTGAAGGTGGGAATGGGGAGAAACTGGAGTCGTATGGTGTGGTTCCTATGGGAGTCTTGTACGCAGTCCGGTAAGCCCATAATGCATCATCTAGTTTCAAGGACCAATCCTTCCTAGTCCTCGAAACTGTCTTCTCTAGAATTCCCTTGATCTCCCTATTTGAGATCTCAACTTGTCCACTTGTTTGTGGATGGTAAGGGGTAGCGATCTTGTGAGTAACCCCATACTTGGCTAGAAGAGCTTCAAAGCGACGGGCTATGAAGTGAGAACCTCCATCACTAATGATCGTCCTTGGTGTCCCGAATCGTGGAAAAATGGTCTTGATGAAGAACTTGACCACCACCATGGCATCATTTGTGGGAGAGGCAATTGCTTCCACCCATCTAGAAACGTAGTCCACTGCCAATAATATGTATTGGTTTCCACAAGAAGATGGGAATGGTCCCATGAAATCGACTCCCCAAACGTCGAAAATCTCCACCTCTTGGATGTTGTTGAGGGGCATCTCGTTCCTTCTAGAAATATTGCCTGTTCTTTGACAAGCATCGCAACAAGAAACAAAGGACTGCACATCTTTAAATAAAGTAGGCCAATAGAATCCAGATTGCAATACCTTTGCGCTAGTTTTGTTCGAACTAGCGTGTCCTCCACAAGGTAGTGAATGACAATGGCGGATGACACTTTGCATCTCATCTTCCGGCACACATCGCCGAATGATGCCATCCGTACCTCTCTTGAAGAGGAGAGGCTCGTTCCAATAGTATTCCCGGACGTCCTTAAAGAACTTCTTTCTTTGTGCGTAGGATAGTCCGGGTGGTATCTCCTGGCAAACCAAATAGTTAACAAAATCAGCAAACCATGGTTCGTTACCTTTGGAGATCTCGTTGATGCACTCCTCTATGATGTGTAGGTGCTCGTCTGGAAAGGAGTCATCAATGGGTAGATGGTCGTCCTCTAGATGTGTGAGGCGACTCAAATGATCCGCAACAGAATTTTCCGAGCCTTTCTTGTCGCGGATCTCAAGATCGAATTCTTGTAGGAGAAGAATCCATCTAATTAGCCTTGGCTTCGCATCTTTCTTTGCAAGGAGGTACCGGATCGCAACATGATCCGTGTAGACAATCACCTTTGCACCTACAAGATAAGAGCGAAACTTGTCAATAGCGTAGACAATGGCTAGAAATTCTTTTTCCGTAGTGGCGTAGTTGAGCTGAGCTTCGTCTAGCGTCTTGCTAGCGTAGTATATGGCGTGGGTTCGTCCTTCTTTTCGTTGTCCAAGAACAGCTCCAATGGCTACGTCACTAGCATCGCACATAATCTCGAAGGGGAAAGTCCAATCCGGAGGTTGGATAATGGGTGCTGAAATTAGAGCTTGCCGGATAGTGTTGAACGCATCTAAACATTCCTGTGAAAACTCAAAAACCGCATCCTTCATCAATAGATTAGTGAGAGGTTTTGATATCTTAGAAAAGTCTTTAATGAAGCGTCTATAGAATCCAGCATGTCCTAGGAAACTTCTTATCCCTTTCACCGAAATTGGGGGAGGAAGTTTCTCTATGGTCTCTATTTTAGCCTTGTCTACCTCTATCCCTCTACTAGAGACTAAGTGACCTAATACGATTCCTTCTTTAACCATAAATTGACACTTTTCCCAATTAAGAACTAGGTTAGTATCTTCACAACGTTGTAAAACAAGAGAAAGGTTAGAAAGGCAATCGTTGAAAGAGGAACCGTATACGGAGAAGTCGTCCATGAAGACTTCCATGATTTCCTCTACGTACTCGGAGAATATGGCCATCATGCATCGTTGAAAGGTGGCTGGGGCGTTGCAAAGCCCGAACGGCATTCTCCTATAAGCGAACGTACCCCAAGGGCACGTGAACGTGGTCTTCTCTTGATCATCCGGATGTATCGGAATCTGAAAGAAACCACTATAACCGTCAAGGTAGCAAAAATGTGAGTGTTGTGCTAATCTTTCAAGCATTTGATCAATGAATGGTAATGGAAAGTGATCCTTCCGCGTTGCGTTGTTGAGCTTGCGGTAGTCTATGCACATTCGCCATCCAGTCACTGTTCGGGTAGGAATGAGTTCGTTGTTCTTGTTGGTGATGACCGTCATTCCTCCCTTCTTTGGAACTACTTGAACTGGACTCACCCACTTGCTATCGGAGATAGGATAGATGATACCTGCATCAAGAAGTTTAAGAATTTCCTTCTTGACAACCTCCTTCATGGTCGGGTTCAACCGCCTTTGAGGTTGTCTTGAAGTTCTAAAGTCCTCCTCCATTAGTATCTTGTGCATGCATAAGGAGGGTTTAATTCCTACTAAGTCCTCTATAGTATAGCCTATGGCTTTTCTATGTTTCCTAAGGACAATCATGAGCTGTTCATGTTCATCTATGCTTAATTCGGAGCTAACGATAACCGGGAAGGTAGAATTAGATCCAAGAAAAGCGTACCTTAGATGAGCGGGAAGTGGTTTGAGTTCCATTGCTTTCGGAGCTTCCAATGATCCTTGAGGAGCTTCCGATGTTTCCTTAGAAGTTTCTAAGGGTGTTGAGTGATTTGGAGAAGCATTAGAAGAAGTTGAGGAAGTATGCCGATCACCTTCTTCCACGGTCAAAATTACGGTCTCCTCTTGTGTTCCACGGCCGTAATATCCTCTGGAATGGAGATCGATTTTGGTTGTTAAATCCACGGTCGTGGAATACAGGGTATGACCGTGGATTCTTACATTCTCAGCCTCATCGTGGAGTTTCTCAAACTCCTCTTCATGGATCTCCTCTTGTGCTTCTAAGGCTTCAATTTCCTCTTTGCACTCTTCTTCTTCCCCTTCATTGGTTAGACTCATGGTGATAACCTTTTGTAAAGGATCGTTAAAGAGAATCGCACTTACCTCCTCCCTAGACAAACCTTCTTCGTCTTGGATATCGTAGATGTCCTCGTCAAAGATTGGTTCCTTCACTAGAGTGGAAAGGACGAACTCTACTTTCTCTTCTCCAATATCAAAAGCGAGTCTTCCATTCTTGCAATCGACCATGCAGCCGGAAGTTGCAAGAAACGGTCTTCCGAGTATAATCGGGACCGGACTATCTGCAGGAATGTCAAGCACGACAAAATCAATGGGAACAAAGAATTTACCTAGCTTGACCGGGACGTCTTCTACAATGCCGACGGGGCGAGTGATGGATCGATCCGCCATGTATAACGTCATCTTTACCGGTTTAGGGTCGCCTAAACCGATATTCCTGCACAACGCAAGTGGTATGATGCTCACACTTGCTCCTAAGTCACATAAAGCGTCATATGTGACCTCTCCCACTCCAATGGGAATGCAAAATGACCCCGGATCTTTCAGCTTTGGGGGCATTTTCTCCTTCATCGTCTTGATGAGATCCGAAGAATCCGAACTCATCTTGACCTCTCCAAAATCTTCTAGCTTCCTCTTGTTAGAGAGGAGCTCCTTCAAGAACTTGCCGTAAGCCGGCATACCTACAATAGCATCAATGAAAGGTATATTAATATGCAGCTTACTCATGAGTTCTATGAACTTACCGAATTGTTTGTCTAGGCGCGCTCGCGCTCTAGATTGAGGGAACGGTAGGGGAGGTTTGAAAGCTGGAGGAGGAACATAGACATCTTCCTTCTCTTTCCCTTTTTCTTTGTCCTTCTCTACGGGGACTTCGACGAACGTAGGCTGCGGATCGGTGGTAGTCACTCCGCTCCTAGTTGTAATCGCCATTACCCTTCCCTTAGGGTTGTCCTCCGTCTTTCCTGGAAGCTTCCCTTGATTTCTAGGAACTTCCTCCGCATGATCGAACATTTGATTTTCTAAAACCTTTTGAGCTTTGTCGATTTTAGAAACTCGATCATCAACCTTAATGAGGTGGTTCTCCATCCCTTGAAGCTTTCCCAAGATCGTTTCCAACATGGGATCTGGCTTCTCCTTTCCCGTATTGTTTCCTCCATTAGATGATTGCTCCTGGCTTTTCAAAGGAGTAGAGGAAGAGGAAGGTGGAGTTAGTGAGTTAGAATTGGAAGGATAAGAGTTACCGGAATTTTGTTGATTGGGACGCCAATTGTTGTTGTTTGAACCCCGATTGTTGTTCCAATCATTGTTCCGGTTGTTGTTGTTTCCATTCCAGTTGTTATTCCGGTTGTTACCCCGGTTGTTGTTGTTGCCGCCATTGTTGTTGCCCAAATAGCCAACATCCTTCCCTTGTTGCTTTGGGAAGTTGGTCTTGATAGCCTCCTTCAACTCTTTGATTTCATTGTTGAGGGAGAAAATCTGATTTTGAGCTTCATGTGTGAGCTTCGCTCCTTGCTCCACACGATTTCCCTCCACTTTCCGGTGGGAATACTTCTCTATGACTCTTGCTTGCTTCTCAATGAAGTCCCAAGCGTCATCTTCTCTCATGTCCATGAACGTTCCACATGAGAGGGATTGGAGGTTGAATTGCGTTCCCGCATCCAGCCCTTTGTAGTAAATTTCAAGCAAGGCAAGCTTGGATATGCCATGATGAGGGCAATCCAAGAGCAAATCCTGAAACCTTTCCCATGACTGAAACAAACTTTCGTTAGGTCTCATAGAAAAAGCATTAATCTTACCTCTAAGTTCCGCTGTTTTGGAAGGCGGAAAGAATTTGGTGAGAAACTCTGCGGAAAGGTCTTCCCACGTGTCTAGTTTCCCATTAGGAAGATCTTGGTACCAAGACAACGCTTTCCGTTTCAAGGAGAAAAAGAAAGGTTTGAGCTTATAGCTGTTGGTAGTAGCGTTCTTCGGTCTCATTGTCTCCATCATGCACTCGAAGTTTTGCAAGTGTTGGTGTGGAGATTCAGCACTTGTACCGCCAAATTGGTTTTGGCGAACAAGGGTGATAACTTGAGGGTTAAAGCTAAACCCTTGAACATCTTCAGCATCAAAATTCACACCTAAGCGGCGTGGTTGTTGTGTTGGATCCATCCGTTGGCCAAGAGTCCTTGGCTCATTATCTACACGTTCGACTCTCGCATTCCTTGGTGGGATGCGGCGATTAGTAGTTCCTTGTGGATGGAAGGGATTTATGTTGATCGTGGGATCAATCTCTTCTAACGGCGGCATGGAAGAGTCACTATCATCAGCGGATGAGTGGCTTTTTCTTTTAGACCTTGATCTCCTTCTTGAGGACTTCTTGCCAACCTTATCTTCAAGGTCGCTCATCTTTATCCTCATTTGGAAAAGCATGTCTTGTAGACCGTTAACTTGAGATTGATGACGATCCATCTCATCCTGGCGGAGAGTCTCATTCCAACGGAGTTGAGCCTCTTTTTCCGCCAACTCCGTTTGAAAATCACGTTCGTTTTCTTCGGCCATCTTCTTTTCCTTACGCTTTTGCCTTAAGGTTTTCTCTAACTCTTGATCAAGAGGCAAGAGACCTTCGGTGTTCCTAGACCTGCGCATGCACTCAAAGAAAGATCAAATAACGAGAGCAAGCTCCCAAGCTTGACAACCGGTTACCGAATTCGGCCGAAACCAAATCCCCGGCAACGGCGCCAAAAACTTGTTCGCCCCTAGAGGTGTGTGCAAATAAGTTTTAAATTTATAAAACTAGAATCAAGCAAGCGAACCCGCAGTGTACGGATCGACGTAGTTAAGCAAGAATTCCAGAGTATCGAACACAGGGATTTGGGTGGGAACGAACTCGATTGCAGGTTATCAAGCAAGTAAATATGAGAGTTTGCAAATATTGAGAAAACAACAATCCTAAAGATCCAGGTATCCAGCTGTGGCAATTGATTCAAGATATACTAATGATGTAAAGACAGAGTTGAGATATGCAAAGGTATACTAAAGTAAGGTAATCGTACGGTGAAGTTCCAAAAACCTTTTATGACTCACCTACAAGGCACTCTCTATACAGGTTGTTGAGGCTCAATATAGAAAGATTCTAAAGGTGAGAATTAGTATCAAATACCCAAACTTATAACCTAAAGATCAAGACTAACTTAACCGATTGAGGTTGTTGAGACTCACAATCGAGGTAGAGGTTGTTGAGGCTCACTACCACCTAGAAAAGACAAGTCTAAACTAAGCTAAAACAAATCTTTAACTTTAGATTGAAGTAAAAGCAAGTTCGTAGATTTAAGGGAAATCACGGTTAGTTCTTGAGGTTCCACGGCCGTGGACTCAAGAACAGCCCGTAATTTGGGTTTGTCGACGATGTTTCTCTAACTCTCAGGGTCTAATCTGTTTGCGATCAATCTATCATCATCTATGCCATAACTATCAACCCTTCACCTTAGAATTGTTAAGGGTTTTTAGCCAATAACGGTCATATTGATTTCAATTCAAGAATTAGAAGATGAAAAGATGAAAACTTTCAAGAACTTTCAATAACCTTCAACTTAATCTCAAAATCACAAAGAGAACAAATAATGTCAAAAGATTCACAATAGAACAAATAATTGTAATCCTAGGAAAGAAAAGAAAACGGGATGTCAATCCGTTTTCCAAATCAAACCTAATCAAGAAGAGAGATCTTCTTGCAGAATCTTCCAAGAACTTCGATCTTCCGCAATTCCGAAGATCACCACAGCAATCTCCACTAAAAGTGCGAGATTTGAGCAACTTTTCGATGCAAACTTTGATCTCCAATGAGATCTCCCAAATAGTTTCTTAACGAGGATCAGCGAAGGTTAGCGGGCGTTTTTCTCTATAACGGAGGTGTAAGCGCCGATGATGAAATCTCTTTTCGGCCGTCTTTTTATAAGGCAAGACGAAGTATCGGCCCGGCCCAATCTTCAAAAGATCGTGGCTTCGAAGTGTGGCGAAAAGATTCGCCAAAATCACGGTCGTGGAAGTGTTCCACGACCGTAATTTAGAGCGTGGAAACAAATACGGTTTGCAACATATGTTCCACGGCCGTGTAATCCCCTGGAATGAACATGGTTTTCTGACTTCAATTCCACGGCCGTAATTCTGAACGTGGTTTGTGATACGGCCGTATTTCAGGGCGTAATTTAGGGCAAGAACGTGATTCTTCCCTAAACTCGTGCATTCCTCAATCTAAGACTTCAAATTGCTTCCAAAGAGTGTCCTCGATCTATGGATATATCAACTCAACTTTCCTTTGCTCGATTCCGTTCGGAAATAGCTCCAAATCACCTATAATCAACATAGAACTAGTGTAGACATCCATATCGACAATATAGGTAATACTAGCTCACTTATGCATAAAGATCAATCGAAGACTATCAAATATGAATCAAATACGTTTAGAAAACGTGCCTAAAATATCACAATATTTCATGCTAACAACTAGCCCATCCACTTTCTTCATCTTCACTACACATCTCTTTCAGGATGAACACAATAGATCCCCTTGCTTTAAGTTTGCCTTAACTCTTATCTGTTGGTTTTTTTTAGTATGTCTTTGACAGGCAAGAAATTTGACCCTTGAAGACTTCATTCCTGGTCATAATATTTCGAACATATAGTATATTTATGATCTTTTTTGTTATTTGATTATTTTTACGGCTGATTTGTGGCGTTATTTGTGAGAATAGATGTGGAAAAGAAGGTGTTCCTAACCTACAAATTTTCTCGCTCTTTTGTTTTATCTTTTGTGATTTATACTCAGATTTGGAGTTTCATTTCTTCATCATCTCTCAATCTCTGTTTCTCGAGTGCACTGATCTCAGTCTCCGGTATGCCCCTAAATGATTGACATGGCCGCACTCCTTATGGTTTAGTTACTAAACTGAAATATCTTTAATTAACTCTTACTTCAATTTTTTTTGCTAGCTTTGACAGGGCCGTATTCCGATTCAATTATGAACTGTTTATGTTGGTTGCAAATTGGTTCACTCCTTGTAGCTAATTAGTTTTAGTTTTGATTTATAAACTATCCTTGGTCTGAGGCCAAATATGACCTTCCCTTTGAAATTCTTCATGGCTTAAATTTCAGCCCAGTGTGGTAGAGATGGAGCTAGAGAGAAGAAGAAATTTCCTCAGTAGCCTAATTCAAAAGAAAAAGGCAATCGAACAACAACAACTTCAGTTTCTTAATGTACTTGTTATGCCTTTGGATTTGAAAAATAAGACATTTCAGTGTGCAAGAGACCATCTTGATTTCATGCCTCCCAAGAAGCTTGATAGTATACGCTTAGCCCTCGCTCTCAAGAAGGTTCCTTTCTCTTTTTAATTACTTAGTCTTTAAAACTTTTTATATTAAGTGAATTTTAGTGTGTCTTGCTAAAAAATCTAAAATTTCTAAGTTAATTGTTCAATGATTGTGCTTGTTATGTGATAGCTTGGTGTCACATTTTAGGTATTCAGACGCATAATGATGCTAAACATTATGCAATTTCGGCTAAAATATCCGAGTTTAGCAAGAAGAACAAGACATTGGCGGTGTAGTATTCGGTGAGGTTTGAACATTATATTGAATGTGGTGGCGGCTATATGAAACTTCTTTTTGGTAATGTTAACTAGAATAAATTTGGTGGTGATACGCCTTACAGGTTTGTTCCGAAAACTGAACTCTAATTCTTCTGTTTTGGAGTTATGTTTGATATTGTTGATAGTCTGTATATGAGAAATTTGGAATATGATATTTAGACTATTGGCTCAACACAAAGATTGACATTTGTATGAATACAATCTTGTGTATGTGATTACCAAGGCAACCCTTCCAGTCTCCTGTTAAGGTTGGTCGTTCTAGATTTTTCATTTTGCATGTGCATCTGTTGAGATTTTGTGCAGCCGGAATTGGTTGCTGTGATTTTTGTCCATCCTTGTGGTTATTGCTTAAGTTTGTTATTTTGTAATGGAGTTTGCTTAAGTTCATGCTTAAGTTCTTGCTTAAGTTTTGTGCTGCCGGAAATTGCTTATTGTTCTACTTTGACTTTCGGATGTTGCTTAAGTTTTTTTATTTTGTATCAGTTTGACAATTTGAGTTGTTGTTGTTGTTGTTGTTGTTGTTGTTTTAGGTTTGGAATAAAGTTTGCTTACTATTGTTGAGTTCTTGTTGTTGTTATAGCATTGGGATAGTGTTTGATATGGTATTTTTTGAACTATTGCAGGACGAAGATAACGAATGATGAAGTTCATGCCGGATTGATGGCTAACTTTTCTTTTTGCAAGTAATTTTTGGGTTGATTATGTGATGAACGGTTAGGTGTTTGGGAAAATATGGAAATTTGTGTAATTAGGAGACTAATATACCTTTGTTGCCTATACTTTTGACAAGTACTTCGTATTATTTTGGGAATGTTGATGTACACTTTATGCCTTCGTATTATTTATCTATGGATTATCATTAGTATTTTGTACTAAATTTGTATAATTTATAAATTATCTAATTAATTGTACACATCAGGTATTGTGGTAACAATTGTAGATCATATGGCAATGGTTTTATATGTAAGGTGATCGACAATTATCTACGTTTTGTAATGGTTGTCCCTTGATAACGGGTCTATCAATATTGTAATGGTAAGATCTATTGTAATACTAATTTATTTTTGTAATGGTTTCACCTATAGTAATAGTTATGTGTCTATTGTAATTGTTTTGGACTTGATTCTTTAAACCGTTACAGTAGAGTTCATCTTTATTGCTACATACCTATTGCAAGGCAGACTATTTTAGCGGAGCATAATCCATTACTAAAGCCTTACTGTATTGAAGCCTTAAGTAACTAATTTTAACAGTTACAACAGGCCATTTATTTAGTAGTGACACTGCTACCCATTCACATTTTTTTACAACTAACTCGAGTCACTCTAGTGACTCACTTTCTTCTTGTGAAACACCTCCACCTCCCCAATTAGGTGGGATAGGAGGCAATTTTACTTCTACTACTTCTTTCAATTCACACCATGCTAGCACTTTTGAACATGAATTACCTTCTTCTGATGATGATGTAATATGTCTGATGTGCATGTAGTTGTTCTTCCCATGTCTGCTTTACCTACCTTATATGATTATCAATTAACTAGAGATAAGGAACCTAGGTAGAAGAAACCTAACCCCAAATATGTGAATCTGATTGAGCATGTTGAGAATAAACTTGATCATATTGTTGAATATGCTTTCTTAATTGCTAAGGTGATTTCTACCCCCGAGTTGTATGAGCTTACTATTAGAAGTGTCTATTGTAATGAGAGGAAATTTGTTATGAATGAAAAGATAGCATCTATGCATGTTAATAAGACATGAACTCTGATACGTAAACCCAAATATGCTAGACTAATAAGATGTAAATGGGTGTACAAGTTTAAAGAAAGTCAAAACTCAAGTGATCCTCATAGGTCTAAAGCTAAATTGGTTGCTAATTAAGGGTTTTACTCAAAGGGAAGGGGAAGATTATAATGAGATAAATAATTTAACTCTTACATGGTAAATTGGATGAAACTATATACATGAGATTTAACTCTTACATCGTAATGTTGATCCAAGTCACAAAGAAGCTCAGTTCCATGATTTAATGCGATCCAATGCTTGAACCGGGTTAATTTGTGTGTAAATGAAGATAGACGTGCTTACCTTGGACCGGGTTTTGTATTTAGATATTTGTTCATTAAGTGAGACAATGTCGTTTCATAAATGAGAAGAGATATATAAGGTTAGCAAGACTCACCTCAACCCTAATCCGAATCACTCTTCTCCTCCTCTTTTCTCATCATTCCTCCTCTTCAATTCTAATCCTTGTGTTCTTGAGCAAAGAGCATCTTCTCCTCTCGAGAGTTGCTTTGTGTCTGAGTGTTAGCTTCACAACAAATAGTGAGATCAAGCGTCTGAGTCTTCGACGGCTTCTGTCTTGAAGGAAAACTTCGAACCACCTTTGTGTGAACCACGAAGGAGATGTTGGGATGTCTAGACTTGTGTGTTTTGTTGTTCATATCTGTTTTGTTTTCAACTATATTCTTTCTTTGTTTTTGGTTTAACAATTTGATAGGTGATGGAATCACTATCATTTAGGATAGTTTTTAGAGTCTTTTTATTGCATTAGTGTCGGTTTATGCTACTAACTTCTTGGTCCAGAAGAAGAAGATCAAAAGAAGCTAATGAAGGAGTTATAAGCACTTAGGAGTGAAGATCGATCACGAAGCAAAGCTTCTGTTGCTCCACCGCCCCGCGGGTCCTTGCAGCCGCCCCTGCGGTGACTTGCCTTGACGAGACAAAGACCAGCTCCCCTGCGCCTCCCACTGCGCCCTGCCTGTGCCTTGCCTTAGGAGCTGGAAAGTGAAGAGTTTGTGTCACCGCCCCTGCATTGACCTCAAGGCGCCCCCCCTGCGCCTTGTCATCAGTAACGGCAAACAGTTGAAGAGTCAGACGTTGAAGTGCATTAAAAATCCGCCCCAGCGGAGTTGTGTAGCCTCCCTAGCGGTTCTGAAGAAGGTCAACCGATTCTGCCTAAACCGCCCCTGCGGTTCTTGAAGGCCGCCCGTGCGGTTTAACGTCAGAAGCTTTACTCCGGCTGTTTACACCACCTTTATGGCATTAAATGTGGTTGTTTTAGGTCGGCTATTTACTCCTAATTAAGTGTCTTATGTAGTATAAATAGTCCATGGCTGATTGCTAGAAAAATACATACTTTTCCCCACAAAATCCATTTTAGACTTGAGTTTTTCCATTGTAATGAGTTGCTAACTCCCTTGCTACATTGGGTTGGTTTGACGCTGCTTTGTTACTTTGGTTGTAAGTTCTTTTAATATAAGTTTTTATTCAGTAATGCTTTGTGTTTCCTTGATCTCTATTGTCTAATTGCATGTTAACTATTACTTAAGATTGATCACCTTAGGTTCTAAAGTGCATGTAAACAACTAGGATTAATAGGTTCCGGGTTCGGGTCTTTAATCTAGTAGCAACTTTAAGTAATAACGGGTTGTAATTACTTACAGAAAAGGAACACAAATATAAAGATAAGTTTAACGGTTTTAATCTTCTCTTTATATCCCTTAGTCTTTGCTTGAATGCTAACTTGTTATTTGTTCTTGTAGGTTTACGGAACTTTAATAGGTTAAGTTGTGTTGATGCCGGTTGGCTCAACACATATGTATGATCGAGACGGGAGATTACTTAAAAACTTGTAAAAGGAACACACCAAAGTAGCAATTGCATGCTTAGAATCAACCTAGTGTAGATTCATCCATTATTGTCTTACTTGTCGCATTTATCGCTTTTATAAGTTTTTGTGCATCAATTCAACCAACCCCCCCCCCCCCTTTGTGTCACTTGTCATTATAATCAATAATTGCATCTAAAACACCTTAACTCTCTTGGGTTCGACCCTTACTTAATCACTATACTTGTTCTTAGTGCTAAGTCGGGATTTACTTTTGATTGGGTATAAACGACCATAGAAATACCTTCGGTCAAATTTTGGCGCCGTTGCCGGGGAGTTTTTGTGTTTTATTGTTATTATTGATTATTGGTTTGAACCATTTTTATGGCTCAAACCCGTGCTACTAATTCCGGCTTTGCTTCTTTTGATCCAGAAATTGAGACGACGCACATCCGGCAACGAAGACGACAACAACTTCAACAAGAGATGGCTGACCGTACTCTTCGTCAACTTACGCAGCCCACCTTGGCTCAAAACCCTCTTGCGGTCGCTATACCGGCACTAGGGGAAGGAGTCAACTTTGAGCTCAAGCCGGGCCTTATTCACTTACTTCCACCCTTCCATGGGCTAAGTGGTGAAGACCCCATCAAGCACCTTGGGAAGTTCCATACTGTATGTATGAGCATGAAGCCGGCCAACATTACCGAAGAACAAATCAAGATGAGGGCATTCGGCTTCACACTCAAAGATTCGGCGGATGATTGGTATTACCACCTTCCATCCGGGAGTATTGACACTTGGGAGAACCTTCACAAAGCGTTCTTGGAGAAATACTTTCCAGCTAAAAAGGCCAATAGCTTGAAGAAAGCTATAAGCAACATCGAGCAAGAGGCAACCGAAACTCTCTACGAGTACTTCGAAAGGATTGCACGCCTCCGATCCAGCTGTCCTTTTCACGGATATTCAACTCAAGATCTAGTCTTGTACTTGTACAATGGCTTCCTAGACCATGAAAGGAGGATCGTCGATGCGGCTTGCGGAGGTAATATCCTTAACTCTACTCCTGACCTTGCTTTGGAAAAGATACAGGAGCTAGCGGAAGGAACTCGGAACTTTGGAAGGATCCCGGCTAAGAAAGGAGTTCAGGCTGTGAGTTCCGGAAAGAGTGAGATTTCTACCAAGCTAGCAGAATTGAATGAAATGGTGAAGAGGCTAACACTTATGGGAACACCGCAACAGCTCAAAGCTTGTGGAGTTTGTGCTGACCCGTATCACCCAACGGACATGTGTCCACAAGTTCAAGATGACGATGCTGAAGTAAACGCAATGGGTTTTGGACAACCACATCAGCAAAGACCTAGGAACGATCCCTATGCACAAAATTTCATGCCAAATTGGCGTGACCAACAAAATTTTCGTTGGAGGGATCAACAAAACCAACAACAACCCCGCCAAGGTAAGTATCACTCAATTGAAGATATGTTGTAGGTTTTGACTAAACACTTTGCTACTCATGTCCAAACAACAAAATCTAGCATCAAGAACCTTGAGCAATAGGTTAGTCAAATGGCGGAAGCTATTTCAAGGACCGAATCAAGGCTTTCCGGAGGATTGCCTTCCCAGACGTTTATAAACCCCAAGGAGAATGTTAGTGCCCTAACATTAAGGATCGGGAAGCAAATCCAATAAGAATCAACAAAAGAGTCACAAAGCGAACCTTCTGTCGTTATTTCCGTACCCACAGCCGCCCCTGCGGCTGCAGCTGCACCCAACCCAGAAGGAAGGACGCCCCTGCGACTGGCTGCCCCCGCCCCTGCGGTGACAACCCCTGAGCCGCCCATGCGCCTTCAAGCTGACGCCCCTGCGGAAAACACAACAGAAGGTCCTGTTGAAAAGGATACTTACGTCCGGCCTAACTTTCCGCCGCTGTACTCCGAAAAGCCACCGGCTCCTTTTCCTGAAGCATTAAAGGAGCAAAGAATTATATAGGACAAGGACCTCTTTGAGACTTTCTCTAAATGCGAGGTAAACATTCCCCTCCTTAAGTTGGTGAAAAGTATCCCTAAGTATGCTCGTTTTTTTAAGGAACTTTGCACTATCAAGAGGAATCAAAAGCTAAAGGGGAAATAGAAAGTGCAAGTGAGTGAACATGTGTCGGCAGTTTTCCAACGGAAAATGCCCAAGAAATGCACCGATCCGGGCATGGTAAGCATTCCTAGTGTTATAGGGGAAACCCGCTTTGACAAAGCAATGCTTGACCTCGGTGCTTCTATTAATGTCTTGCCATATTCGATTTACAAATCACTTGGCCTTGGGCCACTAATGGAAACCAGGATTGTAGTACAACTTGCTGATAGATCTAATGTGTACCCGAAAGGGATAATCGAAGATGTATTAGTGATGGTAGACAACCTAATTTTTCCTGCTGATTTATTTGTAATGGATATGGAAAATGACTCGCATGATGCACCCATTCTGTTAGGTAGGCCATTTCTGAAAACGGCTAGGACTAAAATTGATTATGTTAGTGGTAAATTGACCATGGAGTTTAATAGAGAAGTAATGGAATTTGACATTTATGATGCAATGAAATTTCCTAGCGATGATCATTCTCTATGTACTATTGACATTGTTGAACCTTTTGTGCAAGATGTTTTTGATAACTCTGACGTGGATGAATTGAGAAATGTGATTGAACATGACATTGATGGTTTCAAATCAGATTATGTGTTAACATCTAGCATGAAAGAGGTCCTAGCCCAATTAGATGGGCATAAAAGGCTACCTATTTCCAATTTGGCCATTGGGCCCACTTTACTAACCCTAAGCGAGAAGCTTGTTCCGTCCATAGTGCAGGCACCGGAAATAGAATTGAAGGACCTTCCGTCACACCTCAAGTATGTTTTCCTTGGAGCACACAATACCTTGCCGGTGATTATCTCCAACAAGTTGACCACCGGACAAGAAGATAAGTTGGTACACGTACTAAAGGAGCACAAGACGGCCCTTGGATGGACTATTACGGACATAAAAGGGATAAGCCCTTCCACTTGCATGCATAGGATTTTACTTGAGGACGAAGCAAAGCCCTCTAGTCAACCTTAAAGGAGGTTGATCCCACCAATGATGGATGTGGTCAAAAAGGAAGTGTTGAAACTCCTCCAAGCGGACATGATCTTTCCTATCTCGGATAGCACTTGGGTTAGTCCAACCCCAAGTAGTCCCAAAGAAGGGAGGCATCACCTTGGTAGAAAATCAACATGGAGAGATGGTCTTAAGCAAAACACAAACCGAATGGAGAGTTTGCATTGACTACCGCAAGCTCAATAAGGTAACACAAAAAGACCATTTCCCATTACCTTTTATTGATCAAATGTTGGAACGTCTTGCAGGTCATCAATACTACTATTTCATGGATGGATATTCGGGCTATTTCCAAATAGCCATCGCACCAGAAGATCAAGACAAGACGACGTTCACTTGCCCATTTGGCACTTTCGCATATCGTAGAATGCCATTTGGACTTTGCAACGCACCAGACACTTTCCAACGGTGCATGATAAGTATTTTCTCCGAATACATAGAAAACTTCATTGAAGTCTTCATGGATGATTTTACCGTCCATGGAGACAGTTTTGACGCATGTTTAAGGCATTTAAAACTTGTTCTTGAAAAATGTGTTTAAACAAATTTAGTTCTTAATTCGGAAAAATGTCATTTCATGGTTGAAAAAGGAATTGTGCTAGGACATGTAATATCCTCAAAAGGGATAGAGGTAGATAAGGCAAAGGTTGATGTTATTCAAAATTTACCTATCCTACTAATGTTCGGGAAATCCGATTTTTTCTTGGTCATGCAGGTTTCTACCGATGGTTCATCAAAGACTTCTCAAAGATCTCAGCACCCCTGTGTGAATTGCTCAAGAAAGATGGCACCTTCATAGTGGATGAGGATTGCAAGAAGGCTTTCGACACTTTGAAGGCATGTCTCACCACTGCACCGATCATCCGTTCTCCGGATTGGGAGAAACCTTTTGAAATCAGGTGTGACGCTAGTGACGACGCCGTCGGAGCTGTCTTAGGACAAAAAGACGGACGGGCATCCCATGTGATCCATTATGCATCTATGACACTCAACGGAGCACAAAGGAATTACTCCACCACCGAGAAGGAGATGTTGGCGGTAGTTTTTGCCCTTGAGAAGTTCAGGCAATACTTACTTGGGGTAAATGTAATTATTTTCACTGACCATGCAGCCCTTAGGTACCTCATGGCAAAGAAGGAGGCGAAGCCACGATTAATCCGTTGGGTGCTTCTTCTAAGCGAATTTAACCTAGAGATAAGGGACAAAAAGGGAGCTGAAAACCTGGTGGCAGATCATTTGAGCAGACTAGTACAAGAGGTGGAAGAACCAGGGAAAGAAAGAGAGATAGCCGGAAGCTTTTCAGACGATACATTCTACACAACTCTCTGTTGTGTAACCGCCCCCGCTCCTCACACCAGCCGCCCCTGCGGCCAGCCGCCCCTACGGCCCCGTCTAGGCGCCCCTGCGGAGTTGTCGACAGAGGTTTGTCTTAAGCTTCAATCTTTTAAGCCTTGGTTTGCTGACATTGTGAATTTCATTGTCAGGAAGGAGTATCCTCCAGACTTCACCAAGGCACAACGAGAGAAAGTAAAAGTTGTAGCTCGACACTACGTTTGGGACGATCCTTATCTTTGGAAGCATTATAGTGACCAAGTGATCCGCCGTTGCATTCCGGACAATGAGGTACAATCCGTCCTAACTTTCTGTCATTCTGAGGCATGTGGGGGGCACTTTGGAGCAAACAAAACTGCAAGAGAAGTTTTGGATGCCGGTTTCTTTTGGCCACACATTTTTTGAGACGCTTTTGCGTTTTGTAAAGTGTGTGAAAGATGCCAAAGGGTGGGAAATCTTTCAAGGATACATGAAATGCGCCAATCCTCTCTTATATTTTGTGAGATATTTAACGTTTGGGGAATTGATTTCATTGGACCATTTCCTACGTCATTCGGGAACACATATATTTTGCTTGCGGTGGACTATGTTTCCAATTGGGTGGAAGCAAAGGCCATCAAAACTGATGATTCAAAAGTGGTTGCAACATTTCTTAAGGAAAATATCTTTGCTAGATTTGGAATTCCGAAAGCCTTAATCAGTGATAGGGGTACCTAATTCTGCAACAAGACGATCACGGCTTTCCTTAAGAAGTACTATGTTCACCAATGAGTATTAACAGCTTATCATCCTCAAACAAACGACCAAGCTAAGGTATCCAACCGGAAAATAAAGACCATCCTTGAAAAGACGGTTTCTCCCGGGCGGAAGGATTGGATTGCAAGGCTAAATGACGCTCTGGGCATATCGGACAGCCTACAAAACTCCCATCGGAATGTCCCTTTTTAGGCTCGTGTTTGGGAAAATGTGCCACCTCCCGGTGGAACTAGAGCACAAAGCTTGGTGGGCGGTAAAGAAGTGCAACATGAACATAGAAGAAGTGGGAGAATTTCGGAAGCTCCAATTGCAAGAGTTGGAGGAACTAAGCCTAGACGCATATGATCATGCTACCACATACAAAGAAAAGACCAAAGCATGGCATGACCGGAACATCCTCCGGAAGGACTTCAAGGTAGGTAATAAGGTACTTCTCTTTCAATCCTGTTTGAAACTCTTTGCAGGTAAGCTGCGTTCAAGATGGACAGGGTCGTTCATAGTAGCCGAAGTATACCCTCACGGTGTTGTGGATCTCTATGACCCCCAAATGCACAAGGTGTTTAAGGTGAACGGACAAAGCCTAAAGCTTTACCTTGAAGGGGTCAAGAACGATCCGATTGACGAGGTGGTGCTAGAGGAGGCACAGTTAGAGAAGTAGAGATCTTACGTCGAGCCAACGACGTAAAACAAAGGCACTTCTCGGGAGGCAACCCGAAGGAATAAAAAGAGGAGTTTCTGTCAAGGAAACCGCCCCTGCGGTTTTGTTTCCCGCCCCTGCGGTGACACTCAGGCAAGCGCCTGCAACACACCTGTCACCGTCCCCGCGGTGACAACCCCACGCCCTTGCGGCGGCCACCCTTGACACAAATTCCAACACCGCCCCGGGCGCTAGGCCTGCGTGCCCCTCTTCCTTGTCGCCGCCCCTGCGGTGTCAAACCCCGCCCCTGCGGGTTTACCCAGAAAAGAAAAAAAAAATAGGATCTCGAAAAACGTCTATACCTACCACGCACCACCCACCAACCCTCCTCACCAAACACCACCACAATCCCTCGCACCTTCTCTCTCAAAGCTGCGAACGCCCCTGCGCCCTCAGAGAAACCTCCCAACCACCCTCTCCGACGCCCCTGCGCCACCAACACCAAGGAAGCACACCTCCAACGCCCTTGCGCCACCTGCCCTCGTGCCAAACGCCACCTCCCTTCCATTGCAACGTCGCCTGCACCTTCAACGTCGCCTGCACCAAAAACCACCACCGGAGCCACTCCAAGACGCCACCACCTTCGAAGCATTCGAAAAATCGCCTTCTGCAGTTCTCCCGCACCTGCGGCTGCAAGCATCCGCCCCTACGCCTCACCGTCACTGTGCCTGCATAGCCGCCCCTGCGGAAATCACAACAGGAAGGTCGTTTTCTTTTCTTCATTTTAACATTTGCTAATCCTTTGCTTCAAATACTTTCAAGAATGGAAGCCCCAAGGAAATACAAGATGACGAAAACAAAGAAGGACCGATATAGGATTGTGCAGGATCGAGTTGTGTATGCAACTCGATTTCTCCATATCCCGACTTTGGAGAAACTGGGCATGCTAGAGCGCATGCAAACATATTTGGCAAATGCTGGGCTCAGAGACTTCCTCCAGAAGAGTGCTCCGACATATCCGGAGCTCAGCAAACAGTTTATCTCCACCTTCACAATGTAGAAGGAAGACCACGTGTGTACCGGCCTCACCTTCAAGTTCAACAAGGTGAAGTACACTCTTGACTACAACGATTTACGGGAGGCTTTTGGGGTGACTCTAAACCCCTCTGAGAACTGGTGGGATCCAGTCCCGGCCCCGGACCTATGTGAGTTTTGGCGAGCAGCTACCGGGTCGGACTTTCATGTTGGGGGTGAGTACTCCAACAAACTCACTCACCCCAGCTTGAGGTTGATTTCAAAGATCCTCATGAGTGTCTTCTGTGGACACAAAGAAGAAAACAAGGTCGCTCTCAAGGACCTCCCACTACTCTACTCCTGCCATCCACATAGCAAGAAGCTGATGGATTGGCCCTCTCTCTTCCTCGCCGCTTTGAAGCGGATTAGGAGGGATGAGCCGAGGGATATTGTCGGTGGTGGGGTGATCTCTTTGATCGCCTCACAAGTGATAGACTTGTCCGAGTTAGAGGATGGGATGGCGGCTCCTCTCTACACTAAGGGGATGCTTAGGAGGTGCAAGCTCCTCCAGCGGGACGGGGAGAACCTGTTTTGGATCTCCCTTGCAGATGGGAGCCACCTCACCTACTTCCCCCGACCTTTACCACTAGGAGGTGAGCACTCCGAGCTCTACATACCGGCAGATCCTTTCGTGCCGAGGAGGCCACTAGTGGCCATTGTGAAGAGGCATGCCGCCAGCTCCAGCCGGGCCCATCAGGAGGAGCACCTGCCCATCCCAGATGACGAGGAGATGCCCACAGCGGCACCAGAGGAGGACCCGGCCCTTGCGAGCCTTCAGGCTCAAATGGAGGCTATGACGACCCAGCACCGGGCATGGCAGTCCGGTTACCAGCGGACTATGCTGGATCAGCAATAGAGCTGGCAGGACACTTTTGCCACCTCCATGACCTCACACTTCGACCAGAGGCAGGAGGCCTGGCAGGCAGCCCAACAGCAGCAGTTGGAGGCTCAACAGCTGGCTTGGCAGGCCAGTTTTGAGGCCTCTTTTGATCGCCGGATGTCTGCCCAGCAGGACCGCATTGATGACATCTACCAGCGCTAGGAGCATTTTTTCCGCCACTTCGCTTACCCACTAGAGGAGGGTCCAGGTGGTCCATCCGGACCACCCCAATGAGGGGTACATTTCTTTCCCTTCTCCCACATTTATCTTTGACTCATTTTCACTTTGAGGACAAAGTGTACTACAAGTATGGGGAAGGGATATATCATTGCTTGTACAGTTTATTGAGTAGTTTTTGGCATTTGTTTTTGCATTGTTGAATTCAGTTTTTTTCAGTAAAAAAAAAGGCATGAAAATTCTTGGATAAACCGAAAACCCGAAAGGGCGGTTTAGGTAAAAAGAAGGTAGTCCGACCAACCTTAGGTTGGTGCAAAATTAGACTTGAGGGATGTGAGTTTAAGTGAGAAAAGAAGAAGAGTGGCAAGGTGAAAACCCGAAAGGGCGTCTTGGCAAGATGAGCGACACCGAGTGTAGGTTTCCCTTCCGGCGTTTTGACGACATAAGAAGGGGAGTCATAAGGAGGTTGTCCGGGTAGGTCAATCTTGGAGCAATAAGGATGGTAGTATTTTTTTTCCTTTTCTCACATTTTCTCTCTTTTCCTTCTTTCTTTCTTGGCTTTTCTCTTGTTTTCCATTATTTTTCTTTCTTTCCCTTGCTTCTTGAGACCTTGAGTCTAATGGTTGTCATTTGTTTTACTCGGGACGAGTAAAAGGTCTAAGTATGGGGGAGTTTGATAGGTGATGGAATCACTATCATTTAGGGTAGTTTTTAGAGTCTTTTTATTGCATTAGTGTCGGTTTATGCTACTAACTCCTTGGTCCAGAAGAAGAAGATCAAAAGAAGCTAAGGAAGGAGTTATAAGCACTTAGGAGTGAAGATCGATCACGAAGCAAAGCTTCTGTTGCTCCACCGCCCCGCGGGTCTTTGCAGCCGCCCCTGCGGTGACTTGCCTTGACGAGACAAAGACCAGCTCCCCTGCGCCTCCCATTGCGCCCTTCTTGCGCCTCGCCTTGGGAGCTGGAAGGTGAAGAGTCTGTGTCACCGCCCCTGCGTTGGCCTCAAGGCACCCCTGTGCCTTGACATCTGTAACGGCAAGCAGTTGAAGAGTCAGACATTGAAGTGCATTAAAAATCCGCCCCAGTGGAGTTATGTAGCCGCCCCAGCGGTTTTGAAGAAGTTCAACCGATTCTGCCTAAACCGCCCCTGCGGTTCCTGAAGGCCGCCCCTGCGGTTTAACGTCAGAAGCTTTACTCCGGCTATTTACACCACCTTTATGGCATTAAAGGTGGCTGTTTTAGGCCGGCTATTTACTCCTAATTAAGTGTCTTTTGTAGTATAAATAGTCCATGACTGATTGCTAGAAAAATACATACTTTTCCCCACAAAATCCATTTTAGACTTGAGTTTTTCCATTGTAATGAGTTGCTAACTCCCTTGCTACATTGGGTTGGTTTGACGCTGCTTTGTTACTTTGGTTGTAAGTTCTTTTAATATAAGTTTTTATTCAGTAATGCTTTGTGTTTCCTTGATCTCTATTGTCTAATTGCATGTTAACTATTACTTAAGATTGATCACCTTAGGTTCTAAAGTGCATGTAAACAACTAGGATTAATAGGTTCCGGGTTCGGGTCTTTAATCTAGTAGCAACTTTAAGTAATAACGGGTTGTAATTACTTACAGAAAAGGAACACAAATATAAAGATAAGTTTAACGGTTTTAATCTTCTCTTTATATCCCTTAGTCTTTGCTTGAATGCTAACTTGTTATTTGTTCTTGTAGGTTTACGGAACTTTAATAAGTTAAGTTGTGTTGATGCCGGTTGGCTCAACACATATGTATGATCGAGACGGGAGATTACTTAAAAACTTGTAAAAGGAACGCACCAAAGTAGCAATTGCATGCTTAGAATCAACCTAGTGTAGATTCATCCATTATTGTCTTACTTGTGGCATTTATCGCTTTTATAAGTTTTTGTGCATCAATTCAACCAAACCCCCCCTTTGTGTCACTTGTCATTATAATCAATAATTGCATCTAAAACACCTTAACTCTCTTGGGTTTGACCCTTATTTAATCACTATACTTTTTCTTAGTGCTAAGTCGGAATTTACTTTTGATTGGGTATAAACGACCATAGAAATACCTTCGGTCACAATTACACGTTCAGTGTGTGTAATTCTTGTTTCACTTTGGCTCTAGACTCGTGTGTTTTGTTGTTCGTATCTGTTGTGTTCTTTGATACTCTTGGAAGAAATCTCTCTTAATTGTTCTTTGATACTTTGCATATAGAGTAACTTTAATTAATGAATAAGTGTTGGGCATGTCTACGGAATCATATGCATAGAAATGTGTTTCAAGTTGTGTAAAGTTGTGTTGGTTAATATGCATTCTTAGGGTCTTTGAGTATTTGATTAGTGATTGTTAGATAAAGTTGTATACGACTTCTTTAAGTACTTTCAAGAACAAGAGCACTACATGAACATAAGTTAGAGTAGGTTAATTAAGGTATTGCGTGTTATAGGATGGTAATTCTGGGAAAGGGTTATGTACTTGTTTAAACTGCCATTGGCGGATTTGTATGCTCACACACGCAACATAAATTGTTATGTTTAAGTTATGGAAACAAAGGTTGTTAGAGTATTTAGTAAAAATGATATGTCACTGCATATGTCATAAGCTTCTAATATTCTATTCGCATTCTCTAACCCTCACCTTCATAGTGGGAACTAATTCATCCTTATCACTCTCAAGTAATATAAATGAGATATATCATCCCTACATCTAGCAACTTAAGGACCTTTTTTTCTTAACTAGCACCTTCATATTAAGGTTCATGATGAAGAATGAAGCGTGAGCCTCAGATCTCGCAAATAAATACATGAAACAATAGTAGTGTAAAGTCATGATCAAACACAAGGAAAATGTGTAAAGATTCGAATGATTAAGAGTAAAGTACATAAAACAAAACACATAAGACAAACAAAAAGACAAGTGATTGAGTCGATAGAGAAGGGAAGTCGACACGGTCAAGACAATAAGCATGTGGATAGACTAGATTTTAAAAAAAAAAAAAAGCATGTAACTAAACCAAACAAATTCAAGTCGGCCCAAGGTATCAATCGACTCGACTGGTATTATTAGTAGGGAGAAGAAAAAAGTTTTTTTTATCGGATATTCTAGAATCGCATAAAGCAAGGGATATCAACAGCAATAGGTTGATATTAAAGAAATTCCAAAACTCGAATTACAACAACAATGCATAATCAATCTTGATTGATAATATCCATATCAAAAATCACATATACTCGTGATATTAAAAAGAAAACCCTACACAACTCTCGCATCTTGTAGGACATGAAAAGTATAATTTACGTAGCTTTTGTATCTTGTAGATAACACCTTGAAGAACAAATATAATAAAAGAATGTATACGCGCATCTTTCACATTTTGCTAGACAAACCCTAGACTACCATAACACATATATTAAGACATGAAACAGAGGATATAAATCTTTATCAACATCATCGATATATCATGCAAAGTCAGGCTCGTCAAACCCTAGAATAGAAGAACTTAGCAAGACATAACTTAAAAAAGTTATCCTTTATTAATAATGGTATAAAGTTGTGATCGATTCGACCAAGGGGTTGATCAAGTAGATCTCGGTGTTTGGAAGTTTACACTTACAAAAGGTTTCCGGTGGATTATTGATGAAAAACTTGATGCAAAACCTAATGGGAAAAAGGAGAGACTCAATATGCAGAATGCAAGAAACTAAATTCCATTAGGTAGCCACTTCAAGGTTTCTAATAGGGACTCACCTACAAATCAAAGAGAATGGGTCCAAATGTAGAGAATTTTGTATGCTCCAATGATTAGAAAGTTGATGTATGAAATGGTGTGCATATGCAAGGTCTATGGTGGGAGTTGTTAGTCGCTTCATGCACAATCCAAGAAAACAACATTGAGAAGCAATGAAATGGATCCTTATATACTTGAAGGGTATTACAGAGCATGTCTTGTGTTTTGAAGGCAAGAAGGTCGAGTTAATAGGGTATGTTCATGCCAATTTGACATCAAGTGATCTTGATTAGAGAAGAAGTACAACCGGATATGTCTTCACATTGGTTGGAACTAGGGTCTTTATGGCTTTTAAATTACAGAAAATCGTGGTTTTATCTACTATGGAAGTTGAGTATGCTGTATGACCGAGGCTAGTAAGAAGATGATATGGTTGCTGAACTTTTTAGGTGAGTTGGGAAAGTAGCAAAGCGGACATACTCTCTGTAGTGATAATCAAAGCGCCATTCATTTGTCCAAGAATCCAACATTTCACTCAAGAACAAAGCTAATAGAGCTAGAGTACCATTATATACGACATCTCTTGAAAAGAAAAATTTTGCAATTGAAGATGATTCCAATAAGTAAAGATTGTGTAAATACACTAACTAAGGTGTTGACCTTAGAGAAGTTGAACATTTGCATAGCTTAAACAAGCCTTGGTAACCGAGTTCCATGCTGGACACTACTATAGATGAGGGTTGCAGGTGAAAAAGACGATTATGATTGAGATTAGTCTCCAGGTGGGAGATTTTTGGGTTTTGGAGGTTGATGAACCGTGTTAGCTTAGGACCATTGGCCTTAGGGGTTTTTTAATCATAGAATTCTATTTTTTAAGGGTTTATTCTAACCCTAACAGAATTATAATTAGGGTTCTAATTCCTAACCCACATTGGTTATTGTAATTATTATCACAAAACATAGTGCAAAACCCTAGCTTAATAATTCCCCATACTTGATCACATATTCGTGACGAACTAACCAACCAACTTTTGTATATTATTTTTTTTAATGCATTTTAATCATAAATGTTCTCTCTCTCGATATATATATATATAGGGTTGAGTTTAAGTGAAAAGGGGTCTTATGGTCAAAAGTAGGATGAATCTACAATTGTTCAAATATAACATTTTTTTCAATTAAAAATTATTCAAATATATTCGTAAATGTTCAAATATGTCAGTTGCTTGACTATATTTGAAATTGTTCAACTTTATTACCAATTCTTCAACTATACTTGAAATTGTTAAACTATATGACTATTTCTTCAAATGATAATTTTTATGTTTAATTGTTCGACGAAACTTATGTTCAAGTATATGACAAGTGTTAATTAATTTGAAGAAATCACAACCCTTCATTATTTTGATCCAAGAGTTGTGAGTCCTTTCCACTTTTAACCCCAATGTTATACATATATAAAGGTTGTCACCTACTCTTTTTTTATGAAGAGTTGAGATATAGTTTAAACATCCATATTGTTGTGATTTTCAACGAGTTAATCAATGAATAGAGAGAGAAAACAAAACGTTTGTGGGTTTACTGCACAAACCTTGCAGCTAGGGTTTTCAATATACTTTCGTGGATAAAAGAATACAACCCTAAGCCTATCTATTTATAACGAAATAGATAGAATCCGTACCACGGGGGGCTCCGCCCCCCGCACCCCTATCTCCCCGGGCCCATTAATTCATGGGCCCAAAATATGTTTCCCCGCTTACCCGGCCAGGACCTCACTCGGTCATTTGCCCATCGTATCAATATACCTAGATTTATTGTCTTATTATAACAATCTCCACATAGACAACATAATCTAATATAAAAAATTGGAAACACACATACAACTTCAGGATCTTGTCGCCAGATCCTCCTTATCTCTCTTGATAGGGGGCTTTCTCACTCATCTAACAACGAGTACATGAACCAAATCCAAGCAATGCTTGAATTTGTCCACGGTAACCGGTTTGGTCATCATATCAGCTGCATTTTGAGAAGTGTGCACCTTCTCCAAGATGATTTCACCAGAAGCTACTAGCTCTCTAATCTTGTGAAATCTCACATCAAAATATTTAGTCCGAGCATGGTACACTTGATTCTTAACCAGATATATATCACTCTGACTATCACAATGTACCTCAACTCCACCTTGCTCAACAATCAATTCCTCCACAATTCCTCTAATCCACAAAGCCTCCTTAGTTGCCATTGCTAAAGCCATGTACTTTGCCTCAGTTGTAGACAAGGCTACTACAAACTACAAAACTGATCTCCACATATAGGCCCCCAACAAGAGTAAAGACATACCATGTAGTGAACCTCTATTTGTCAAGATCACCGGCATAGTCTGAATCAACATATGCTATAACTGAAGGATCACCTTCCTTGCCACCAAACATAATTCTACGGTCAACAGTACCCCTCAAATACCTGAGAATCCACTTGACATTCGCCCAATGTTCTCTCCCAGGATTAGACATATATTTGCTCACTTGGCTAACAGCTTGGGCCAAATCAGGTCTTGTACACACCATATCATACATCAAGTAAGCAACTGCACTTGCATAAGGAACTTTGGACATATCTTTGATTTCTCCATCAGATTTCGGGCACTGAGCTGAGAAGAGTTTGAAGTGATTCGTTAGAGGAGTGATAACAGATTTGGAGTTGGCCATATCGAATTTGTCAAGCACTTTTTCAATGTAAGTTTTATGAGACAACCATAACCTCCCAAAACTTCTCTCCCTACGAATATCCATACCAAGGATGTTATTTGCAACACCAAGATCCTTCATGTAAAATTCTTTGCTCAACAATATCATCAACATTCGTTCCAACAATCAGCATATCATCAACATATAATAGCAAGTATAAGGGAGATCCATCATCCAAGTATCTCACATAAACACAACAATCATACTCACATCTCTGGTAGCCTATCCGAAGCATGTAAGAGTCAAACCTCTTGTACCATTGCCTAGGAGCTTGCTTCAGACTATACAATGACTTTGTTGTTCGCTCCAAACGGTGTGTGCAAGCTTTAAATTTATAACCTAGATGTAAGCTTAAAACAAGGATGCAAACCCGCAGTGTACGGGTCAATCGTAGTAAAAAGCAAGAAATTTCAGGGGTCAATCACAGGGACTTAGTGAAACAAAGTCGGAATAGGTAAGCTTTGTAAATACTAACCACAAAAGCAATTAAGACAATCAAAGATGATAAAAGTCAATAAAGGAAATATGCAATTCTAGGGATTAAAGCATCTAGTTGTGGTTCCAACTCAAGATCTAAAGATAAGCGGACAAAGCTGAGGTTTTTGCAAAGTGAAGGTGTTACTAAAGTGGAATAGATCACCGGGTAAGTCTCACTACTCACTAATCCCAAACCGTAACTCCTATTACCGGGTAAGTCTCAAGGAATTAAGGAAAAGAACTATAACCTCAAACTAACACTCCAACTAAGGGAATAGAATCAACCTTTACCGGGTAAGTCTCAGGCTAACTCACAAAGATGAAATGAAAGCACACTCAAACCCCAATAAAGGATAAACCTTTATTACCTACACTTATGATCTTAGGTAAACAAACAAAGGAATTACCGGGTAAGTCTCATCCTAGGCTTGCTTTGAACCAGGAAAGGTGTAATAAGAATAAGATTTGGCAAACTCTATCACTTAACTCTCAGTTTTGGATCAAATAAGTCACCTCGGTCAGCCAAATTCCACCCCGGCCGAGATGTTCATCGACTGAGCGAGATGCTTAGGGTTAAGGTTAAAGACTCGAACTTTCAGGGTCCTACTGTGATTAAGATTATTCTATCATTGTTTTTCCCACAATCTTCAGCCAATCACCCTAGAATCACACAAAGAGATTAGCCACTCATCATCATGAAAGTATTAATCAAATGTATGGGACGAAAGAGAATAATTGAACAAGAAAACCTTAAGAGAAAGGCTTCGATAACTGAATCAATTATCAAAACAACAAGCGTTCCTTGGATAGAAATCCAACAAGACAACAATGAGGAAGGGAATCTAAGATGATCTTACAAAAACCTTTCAAAAGCTATTAAAACTATAAACTTTCTTCCTTCAACCTTCAAAAAGGTTCTTCAAATCTCCCAACTGGAGTATGGCTGCTGCGGTGTATAAAACACAATCGGTGGTATAGCATGCTCCCGATTTGTGGAAAATCCAACCCTTTTTATAGGAAAATTACTCTCCAAAGATAAGATATCTTAGAAAGATCTCTTCCCATAAAAATAGGTAAAATATATGATCTATCATATCTTCTTCCTTCCAGGAGCCAAGCCCAAAAATATAAGATCCTCTTTCCAAAATATAAGATCTCAGCCAAGAATAAAATATTCTCGCCGCGTCCCAGGTGTTCGCCTCGGTCGAGTCGACTTCTCTGGATCACCTCGGTCGAGGTGACTCTGTAGTCAACCGAGGTGAATCACAACTGAATGTAAAATCTCTCAAATCTGGTCCAAAGTGAATCTTTAATCCATGTCTATGCTTCCTGGATGTTTCCTTATGTTCCTGAATGTAGCTCCAATGACTCCATAGCTCCTTTTGCTCCTTTTTGATGCAAAACGTGCCATTTTACCTACGATTACAACAAAACTAGGTGTAGACCTCGATTCCCGCAAAGGTAGATGAAATGACAATATAATCACATAATATACATACTAACATGCAGATTATTGAAGATAAAACGTCTAAACAAACCCCAAAATATAGACTATAATTCATGTTATCATTTGTCAACTTGCATACAAGTTTTTCCTCTTTCGGCTGGAGAAAACCCTCTAGTTTCTCCATGTAGATCTCCTCCTCCAAATCACCATGAAGGAAAGATGTTTTCACATCCATATGCTCTAGATGCAAATCCCAGCTAGCTACCAGTGCCAACACCAATATGATAGACGTGTGTCGGACCACAGGAGAAAAAATGTCATCATAATCAACCCCCTTCTTCTGTGAGTAACCCTTTGCTACTAGTCGTGTCTTGTATCTTATGCCTTCTTTCTCTGAGATGTCTTGTTTCTTCTTGAACACCCATTTGCATCCTATTGCCCTCTTTCTTGCTGGAAGAGGAACCAACTCCCACGTCATGTTCTTATGAAGAGATTCCATCTCCTCAGCCATAACACCTACCCATTCTTCTTTCTCTTGACTATGAATAGCATCTCGAAAGTTGAATGGATCATCTCCGCCAATAAATAGAGTATAATTAACCATCTCCTCAAAATCATATATAACGGGGGCCCTTGTGATGCGTCTACTTCTGCCAAAAACAAGACTCTCTACATGCTGCTAATCTAAATCATGCTCATCACCTGCTGGTGTATGTGTGCTAGAATCTGAAAGCTCCCCCTCCACTGCTGATCTGGATTCAGTCTCTGTAACTGCAGGTTTCTTAACTTCCTTGGCATGTAGAAGCATTGTCTGCTCATCAAATACAACATCTCGACTGATCATCCATTTCTTTGCAACAAGATCCCAAAACTTGAAACCCTTCACACCTTTCTCATAGCCTAGAAAGATGCACTTCTTAGACTTTGCATCCAACTTTGTTCGCTCATCACTTGGAATCAAAACATATGTTGGACTACCAAAAATCTTCAAATTTGATAAGTCTAAATTTGAACCAGTCCATACCTCTTCTGAAACCTTCCCGTCAAGAGAAGTCTGGGGTGATCTATTTATCAAATAGACCGCCATACTCACTGCCACTGCCCAGAATTGCTTTGGAAACCCTACATTCAATCTAAGACACCGCACTTTTTCTGCAATGGAACGATTCATCCTCTCAGAAACACCATTCTGTTGTGGTGTCTTCCGCACTGTATAATGCCTCTGAATGCCATGCTCACCACAAAAACTCTGAATTGAGAATTTGTGTACTTTGTCCCATTATCAGATCTCAGATACTTTACTTTCTTCCCTGTCTGATTTTCCACTTCTGTCTTCCACAACTTAAACTTGCTGAAGACCTTAGATTTATGCTTTAGAAAATACACCCAGACCTTTCTTGAATAATCATCAATGAAAGTGACGTAATACCTAGATTCTCCTAGTGACGACACCTGAGTTGGTCCCCGCATCAGAATGCACATGATAAAAAAATTCCACCTGTGTTGTGTTGACCTGTCTTAAAAGACACCTTGGAATGTTTTCCCGTCACGCAAAATTTGTAGAAGTCGATCTTACAACTCTTTACACCATCCAGGAGACCTCGCTTGTGAAGCTCAATCATCCCCTTTCACCAATGTGACCTAGACACATATGCCACAAAGTTGTGCAATCTGATTCGGAAACCACGATTGCAACTCCACTTGTAACGGTACTCCCTACCAACCGGTAGATATTACCCGATGTAATCTGTCCCTTCATGACTGTCATAGCCCCCTTGCTCACCTTTATGCATTCCTTTTCTTTTTTGAAACAGAACCCTTTCACATGCAAAGTCCTCAAGAAAATCGGATTTTTCTTTAGAGAAGGAATAGGACCTCGCTCGCTATTCTTCCTGGTCCTTTGGCCCAGGAAGAGCTCGTCTCGCTCGGTCTTTGTCCCATCATATCAGTATAGCTAGATTTATTGTCTTATTATAACACATCCTTACGATACTACAACCGGGGGAATGACAGAATAAGTATATATACACATTGATCTCTAGCTAGTAAGTAATGTACTTTTATTAGCTATTGAAATCTTGCGAATAGAATTAGTACTACATGACAATCCAAATGGTTGATTTTGTTGACTTATAATGAAGACACTGCTTCATCATACTCAGTTCTCTTATTAATTAGCCCACAACATTACTACTAAAGATCTTGAATCGATTAGCATCGAGCACCAACTTTTGCACGCATGAAAAGGCGCCCATGATGCCCACACCAGAGAAGACTACAATGATGGAAAGATTGATCCAATACCTTAAGCTTGTCTTCTCGGGCTTGTAGGACATGTTGTAGAGCAGCATTGGAAGAACAAAATCGAGCGGAATGAACCCAATGGCTCCGATCATCCCGTTTATGTCTCCGAAGAAGGGTAGCATTGCTGCAAAGAAGCCGCACATTGTGACGTACATCGTTCTTAGTAAGAGCCGCGGGATGAGGTTCCTTTTCGAGAAGATGCCTTGTGATACGTCGGCTGTTTTCTTCTCCATGATCTCGAAAGCTACTTGTGCGTATACCAAGCTGATCGCGAAGAGTTGGAGGAGAACGAAGAGAACGGCAAGGCATAAGATCCACTTTGGGGCCAATGAAGGCCCTTCCTTTGGCATTAGGGTTTCGAGAATATTAGAGCTGACTTTGTTTCCGAATACATAGTATCCGGTCGTTGCAACCGAATAGAATGTGACGAACATCACGCTGTAGCAAAGGATAAGCCCCTTTAACATCTTCCCTGAGGCCGGAGGCGCTAGCGTCGCCTGAAAACGTGAAGAACGATTAGTTTATGATTGTTGTACTGTACGTGTACAGAAATGTGTAGTTTTTTTTTTTAATAATGGAAAGCTGTTAAGGTTAAAAAGGACTATATTCTGAAAGTAGTTCATCCTAAAATATTCTCAGAAAAGTTGGTGTTGGCTGTCGAAATTCTCAGATGGGTTAATCGATACGCAACACAGTTTGCTTCTCTGAAAAGTGTAGTGTAGTAGTTGATTACTTGTATTTCGGGTAAGATGCCATTTCCGAAAATGGCAGCTATGATGGAGATGGAGGTGAAGGCGCTGAAAACCCTATCGGATTTGGAAGACTCCAAGGCGTAGTCCCTTAAAGGTGCAGTATTTGAAGATCCTGCATGAATGAAATCGATCGATGTTATTGGAAATGTTAGATGTAAGTATGTAAAAAAGAGATGTTGAGTAACCTGCGTAGATAGAAGTAGCGACGACAAGGGCGGAATAGGCCAAGCTGAGGAGAAGCGAGGCCAAGTTGATGTGCCGGAGAGAATGAAAGGAGGGGAGTTGCGACAAGATTATCATCACCATCGTCACCATTGCTATGAAATGATAGAGCTTCAAGGGCCCGTGTGGGTAGGTGCTAGAATACAGTATCTTCAATCCAAAGTAGATTATATTTCAAGAATTGAAGTTGGGATCCTGAAGACGTACTGATCAAGTATAGATATATAGGTACCTGAAGGCATTGCCCGGAGAGGATGATAGCTGCGATTCCGACTCCGGTGTTGATGGCTGTTTGAATGCAAACCACGAAATAGAACATCCATCCATATCCTATTTACCAAATTCAAATAGATGAGCTATAGCAACAAATAATATTTGGAAGTTGACTAATTATGGGCCAAAGCATGAAATGAATATTCAAATTTAAGGGTTAAAATGTCTTATTAAAAACAAAATAGTTCACACTTAAAGCTCTTTTAACATTTGTTGTAATTGTGTTCAAGTAATGGATTTACCAAGGAAAACATGTGCTAGGAATCAAAATTGTGGAAACAAGTTTCTCATATTTAGATTTGATCGGATGATATGATCACGTACAACTCCAAACACCTTCGATATAAAAACAAACTCAAATTACGTCCACTCATTCACCGAAAGCACAACAATGAATATATGATGGTCTTCTTACAATCATCCACCATAAAAAAAAAAAATTGTGATATTGAGTCTTTATAAGACCACGAGATGGTTTAAAATGATTTCAACAAGCTTGTAAAACTAACATTAGATTTGCGAAATTAGTTTATTTTTCCTTTGTTTTTTAATTTTCTCCCATAAAAGAACAAATACTTTCCTAGATATCATACATGCAAGTAGAGTCGTTGAACGAGGCCGATGGGTTGGGTTGAGTAATCACGTAACCGGGTTGGAATTGGGTCAGGTAAAAAAACAACAAGCTTGCTTTTTCAGCGGTTTGTTTCGAATTGAATACCAATTGTTCGGATTGAAATAAATTACCAGGTAGTCTCGGTTCTTGAGACATGACGAATCGATTTAATTTGGTACTCCGGTCTTTTCGGACCGGTTTAGTTCGTTTTTTAATGGATTCAAGTAGATGTATCAATTGAGATGGGCCAATCGGTTCAAAGTCGGGTCACTTTATGTTCATGTTGATTTTAGGTCAGGTCAAAACTGGTCTGGTTTCCTATCATCTTGAGCCGGATTATTTTTGGGTCAGACAATTTGTCGGGTTGAATCCGGGTTATCCGGTCGGGTCGGGTGGCTCTTATATATTCATTTTTTTAGTTAAAGTTGGACAATTTTGGTAACTAGGCCTTTTTGAAAAACTATAGTAGTAACTAGGCTTTTTAATGTTTCAATTAAGTAAATATACCTCAACCTTTTGTATTTATTTTCAAACTCTACAGACTCTTCTCTCAAGGGGTACATTTACTAAACACAAAACTAGAAAAAGCCTAGTAAACCAAATTGTTTCATTAAAGTTTATGCAAATATATTAATCTGTCAGAAAATCTGACTAATAGCTGTTTGATGCAAGTTTTTTAAAACATGGTACATACCAAAAGATGCTTTTAGCCCGATGTGATAACTATCTGGAATATGATGGATTGATGATCCGAAGGACTTTAACCAGATCCGGATGATCCATTTGGTTAAAAATGACTAATCATTTTGATCTTAATATCCGACTAGTCTGTATAATCCAGATTCTCAAAGTAACATTTTAAACTTAATAAAATTTGAAATTGTGAGTACCATATATATTATAATTATAAAATGGTACTATTAAAGATTTTCAAAGTCAATTAACTTATTTTAAGTTGATAAAACTATTTAATTGTAATTTTTTTAAAAAAATATTATAAATGATAATCATACAAGAAAAATATTATAACAAAATATTATTTTATAAATAGATTTATAGTATGTGATAAGTATATTTGTATAGTAAACCAGAAATTAAAGTCGAAAGACATTTTTTAATATCTTTTAAAAATGAATATGTAGAATTAAAGTAAAAAAGTGAAATCTTATTTTGGGTCGGGTTTACATAGGGGTTATTTGGTTAGGTTGATTTGGGCTTTCAGATGATTTTGGATCAGGTTACTTTGGAGTATCGGATTATTTTGGGTCGGGTTATCGGATTATTTTGGGTTGGGTTATCGGATCATTTTAGGTCGAGCCACTTGCGTCTTTGGGTCGTTATCAGGCTATTATATTCGGGTTTAATCGGGCCGAACCATTTTCGGGTTCGAATTATTTATTATTTTGAATTAATTTGTTTCAACGGGTCGGTTGAGAATTTTCTTTTTCAAAATTTTCGAGTCTAGGTCAATTTCGGGTTCATCGGGTCGGTTTCACAAGACTTGTCAAATTTAACAGCTATACATGCATGTACCAACTAAGGAAATACTTTGAAGTATGTTTATTGACATATTTTATTGTTTGAAGTATAGATATAACCAAAAGTATTTGAAATTAATAAATTTATTAAAATTTAATAAGCAACTAAATTAAATAAATATATTTATTAAAAATACATTATCGATAAATTAATTACACACAATTAAAGAGTTGTTGTAATTATCAAAAGTCTTTTGGAAAGGAGAGGACATCTGAAGGAGAATAAGAATAATGTAAAGATATTCCAACATAAAATCGGAGGGTAAATAACCTCATCTATCCGAGTCACAAAGCATCATTAATTCATTATCATTGTAATTTCAAGAATATATTCCTTCTTAGGTATCTAAATCACATCTAGAGTGACCCGCTTTCATTGAATAATTGTTGACACAATGATGATCATAAATATATTTGAGAGAGTTGTGAATATATGAATAAGGGTAAAATAAGTAGGATGATAAAATACTTTCGAAAAAAGAGAGAAAAAAATAGAATGATAAATCAATAGAAATATAAGAAGATTGGTCTAATAAAACTTATATTGTATCTAGTATATAAATTAAGTCGTTATTATTAGTAAAAGGAAAATAGGGGTAAAGATGTTGTAATTTCAAAGTCCGTTTCGGGAAAACATTGAGGATAAACGAGATCGGGTTTCGGGTTTGAGTGGCAACCGGATTTGTGTGAGTTGCAAACTTGCAAGTGCTGGCATGCGGGCCTTTTGGGCCTTGTAGGCCACTCGTTTCTCGCTTAGCCAAGGACGGCTCGTAATGAACCCGAGAAATGGCCAAGCTGATTGATATTGCTTAGTGTGCTGCTTGGGCTTGGTTGACCCATTTTTTGCTTGCTCGAGCGGATGTGTTCTGGCCCATTTACTTGTTAAGTGAGTGGTCCATATTTTGATTTGGCTGATGCGTTGCTAAACTGAAAAGGGTTATGTTTTGAGACATTAAGAGAAAAAGAGAGAAAGGCTCTCACGCAGACAAGAGAAAAAAAAGGAGAGAGATTCAGAGGAGTGTTTCACGCCGACAAGGGAAAAGAGAAGAGAGCTCTGCTAGGGTTTTTCCAGATCCGCCGTTAGATATCTCGAGCAAGATCTTGTGAGTGTGTAGGCATCAAAGAAGAGCGAAGGTTGAGCGTTCTGGTTCGATCGAGAAGGCAAGGTTGAGCGTTCTGGTTCGATCGAGAAGACAAGGTTGAGCGTTCTGGTGTCGCTGATGTCGGTGGTCAATCGGACTAGAGGTGTTCAGGTGGTTCCTGGTTGCTCGAAGGTGTTCGCAGATTGTCACAAGGGAGTCTCTTTCTTCTGTTCTTGAGTTGTTGATGCAGATTTGTCAAATCTGTTTGCTTGTGATATCTCTTGTTTGTTTCGTTTTCCGCTTCGGCTTTGGGTTGCACCTTGTACGGTTTCCCTTCGATAATTTGGTTCGGCTTAGTGGATTGAGTCTCGATCTTGAGCTTCGAGGACTAAGATTTATCCCAAACCTCGTAAAATTACTTGTGTGATTTCGTTTATCTTTATGTTCTTGTGTGGTGAGCGTTTGTCTAATCTTGCGATAAAATTTCTGTCATTAAACTAAATGCCGTTGAAAACCTAGACCTAAACGATTAAAATCATAACAAAGTGGTATCAGAGCAAGGTTGCTCGTTTCTTGGTATAGTTTTGTTTTTTTTGATATTCTTTTTGTTGATACAAAATTGATAAGAACTGATTTGAGGTTGTGTTTCGTTGTGATGACAAAAAGTTACACAAAGATCAAGCCATATCATGGCTCAAGCGACTTTGCAATGTGGCAAGTAACGATGAGGGGTGTTCTCACAAAGGAAAGGTGTCTTAGGGGAGTGACGGGCAACTATTTAGCCATGACTTCGGAGGAAAAGAAGCAAGAAATGGACGAGCAAGCCCATAGTGAGATACTCATCAGGCTGTCGGATGAGGTGGTTATGCAAGTGATTGACAAAAAGGATGTGAAATCTCTTCGGAAGGCATTGGAGGAACTTTACTTGGCAAAATCTCTTCCGAGTAGAATTTCATTATTGTGTCCATTGTTTACTTTCAAGATGAATATTAATGAAACTTTAGCTGATAATCTTGATAAGTTTTTAAGAATGACACAAGATTTAGAGCAGTGTGGTGACAAGATCATTGATACACACCAGGCTGTTTTACTTTTAAATTCCTTACCTTTTGAATTTGATACTTTTAAAGACGTTGTCCAATTTAGTAGGGAGGATTTGACTAAAAATAAGATAGCTAAAGCTATTATACAAAAAAATGAAGTTCTGAAAGTGTTTAAATCTAAGATTGATTTTAAGCATAAGCCTAAATTTGAGCCTAAAACTGATTCTGTTTTGAATGTCGAGGGCATAGTAAATAGGGAGAAAAAGGATAAGGAAAAATGACAATCTTATATGAAAGACATAAATTGTTTTTATTGTAATAAGATTGAACATTTTAAGAAAGATTGTAAGAAAAAGTTGTTAATGAAAAGAATACGAAAGATGCTGAAATTTATGGTCTTGTTGAACATGGTGTTAATTACAATGTTGAGTTTCTTGTTATTGATGCTAAATCTGAGTGTGATTTATGGATGCTTGATTCTGGATATATTGTACATGCTACGCCCTTTAAATTTTTGTTTGAATCTTTGCATGAGTTTGAGGGGGATAGTGTCCGGTAGGAGATCATACTTGTTTAGAAGTTAAGGGTATTGAGAATGTGCCATTAAAAATGCATGATGGGAGGGTTAGAATACTTCGAAAGGTGAGGTGGATACCTAACCTTAGGAGAAATCTGATTTCTGAAAGTGTTTTAGATGGTTTGGCTTGTAGGATTAATTCATTCCGTGGTATAAGAGATGTCACGAAAAATGGCAACACTCTTATACGTGGCATTAAGAAAGGAGGGTTATACCAAGTTATAGCCTCTCCTATTCTTAATGCTATAAGGATAAATGTCGATCCAAATCAGCCTAGAACACGTCTAAAAGGTGATCTCACATGTTTGCTTGAGTTTCCTAGACAGAAAAATGCAGTTCTGCAGCAAAATACAGTCAGAAAGGCTGTTGCACAGCAGTTTACAATTGCTGCAAAAGCTAGTGCCTGTTCTAGGAAAGAGAAACTGGTGGAGGAAATGACTGGTATAGGTCATGGACTTGGACAACAACGACTAGAGCCAAAAAAGGTTCACTGGGGCAGCCAAGCAAGGCTGAAAATGGTGGAAGAGTCGCTCCTAACAAGGTGGAATGGATAGCTAATCATGGAAAGGAATATGCTCACAAATTAGGGGAGGTAAGTAAAATTTCTACTAAATCTTCTGAGGTGTATCTTGCTGAAAAATCTGATATGATTGAGATGCGTGATTTAGGTAGAAAATACATGCCTAATAATTTGGTTGAGTATGCTATTATGATTGCTATGTCGAAAGAGTCTATAAGGCGGAAATTATTGACACTAAGTGATCAAATGCTTAAGGTTTTGGCATCAAGAGAGCACTTAGAGGATAAGTCTTCAAATGATGTGAATATTACATGTGATGTTATACTTGTTGGTTTTACATGTGATTTTAGCCCTAAGGGCTGTTTGAAATCCACTGATATGTGTGTTGAGTTGCAGGGATGTTCCCCAACTTGGGGATGTTGTATTCTGAAGTGAGTATACAAATACATAAGCTGATGACGGAAGTGCTCAATTCACTAAGTAACAAACTTGGAAATTAAGAGGGAAATTGTAGAACGAGATTGTAATTTCAAAGTCCGTTTTGGAGAAACATTGAGGAAAAATGAGATCAGGTCTCGGGTTTAAGTGGCAACCGGGTTTGTGCGAGTTGCGAGTGTTGGCACGCCGGCCTTGTAGCCCACTCGTTTCTCGCTCAGCCAAGGACGGCTCGTAATGAACCCGGGAAATGCCCAAGCTGATCGATATTACTTAGTGTGCTGCTTGGGCTTGGTTGGCCCGTTTTTTTCTTGCTCGAGCGGATGTGTTCTGGCCCATTTACTTGTTAAGTGAGTGGGCCATATTCTAATTTTGGCTGCTGCGTTGCTTTACTAGAAAGGGTTTTGTTTGAGACATTAGGAGAAAAAGAGAGAAAGGCTCTCACGCAAACAAGAAAAAAAAAAGGAGAGAGATTCGGAGGAGTGTTTAACGCAGACAAGGGAAAAGAGAAGAGAGCTTTTCTAGGGTTTTTCCAGATCCGCCATTAAAGATCTCGAGCAAGATCTTGTAAGTGCGTAGGCATCGAAGAAGAGCGAAGGTTGAGCGTTCTGGTTCGATCGAGAAGACAAGGTTGAGTGTTCTGGTGTCGCTGATCTCGGTGGTCGATCGGACTAGAGGTGTTCAGGTGGTTCCTGGTTGCTCGAAGGTGTTCGCAGATTGCCACAGGGGAGTCTCTTTCTTCTGTTCTTGAGTTGTTGATGCAGATTTGTCAAATCTGTTTTCTTGTGATATCTCTTGTTTGCTCTATTTCCCGCTTCGGCTTTGGATTGTACCTTGTACGGTTGCCCTTGGATAATTTGGTTCGGTTTAGTGGATTGAGTCTCGATCTTGAGCTTCAAGGACTAGGGTTTATCCCAAACCTCGTAAAATTGCTTGTGTGGTTTCATTTATCTTTATGTTCTTGTGTGCTGAGCGTCTGTCTAATCTTGCGAGAATTTCTGTCATAAAACTAAATGTTGTTGAAAACCTAAACCTAAAACGATTAAAATCACAATAGATGTAATTGAAATGGGCCAAACAACCTCAACTCTCTTTCTTTTCAATTTGTGGATGTCTAGCCTCCAATTCCCTCCCCTTCTTCTCCCTTTCTTCGTAATTGGTAGCTCTCTAGGCCCTGGTTGGTTCTTTGGACACTCATAGTTCAAATGTCCATTCTCACCACACTCATAGCTTCGAATCTTGGCCTTATACTCCCTGTGGCGAATGAATTAGGAGATCGTCCATTATTAGTAGCAATTCAAACAGTTAGGATTCGTACGTTAAGGATTTTTCCGTTCATTTGGCGAAAAGCAGAGAGAGCGTCGTCGCAAAATACAAAGAGAACGACTATGACGCCTAGTCTCTAGCGAGTATGACGGTCATGTAGACGGTGGGTTTGGAGGGGACTAGGTGAAGGGAGATGATGGTAGATGATAGGAGATGATATTTTTAATTTTTGTCACCCTTAAAAGTGAATATGATGGTAGAAGATGAAGCTTATTGCTTTATTTCTTCCGAATTTACCCTTTGGGATAATACCTCTCACACTTTCAGATTATGTGCATAAATAGAGTGATCTCCCTTTTAGTAATTTACATTTTCATCATCTTCGATAAACTTCGTTCTCCCAAACACCCATCAAAATTATCAAAAAATATCAACTCGTTGAAACAAGTACTCAATCAGTTTTGGTATCAACTTCAACTCTAATAAGTTTCAGCTTCTATAAGTTTGGGAAAGGTATTCACTAAAAAAACGTAAAGTGAAAACTATGAACCCTAAAATAAGGGTAAAATCATCAAACGGTACTTGAATTATAGATTATTTTGAATTTTAATCCCCAAAATAAGAGAGACTTACCAAACAGACTCAAAAACTAAATATTAGAATAAAATAATTACTTTACATGGAAATATTTGTAAGTAACACATTTGACAACTATTTTTTCTTTTCTGTTAATAAACAAAAAAATCCCTTCCAATAAATATCCTCAAATTTAAGTTTTGAGGAATATAATGATGGAATTAGATTATTTAGGTAGGTCGATCTTTGGTGAGGCAGCTCTTTGTTTCAGCCATATTCATGACTAAAATTTCAAATTGTGCAATAAGACAACTCAATAAGATTTGACAATTGCAACACTCGAATTGAATATACCTAAAGTAATAAGTGTAAGAGCCTTTGAAAAAAAAGATTTTTTCCCCATCCGATATTCCGATTACCCTGTTTATTGTAGTGGACCAAATATTTTCAATTTTCGTGTGGTATCCTCCAATTTTAGTTTTTTTTTTTGCCATGTGACCCAAACGTTCAAACATAAAAAACAATGTTAACTTTTTAATTCAAAAAAAGCAAAATTAAAGAGTTATCCCAAACGATAAAAGATGGGAAAGTGTTTTGCTCATGCAAAGGTCGAGGGCGATGAGTGGTGGTTTGCCTGAGAGTGTGCACCCCGGTGGCTGAAGACGGCGATGAGTGTGTTGATTGTTGAACAAATGTGTTCTAGTAGAAAAAGGATTTGACAACAAGAAGGCTCGACAACAAAGTATAGTGGTCAAGGTTGTATAAGAAGGCTTGGCCGTAGACGTCGAGGGTTGGTTGCCGGCGGGAGGGAATGGAGGTAGACATCGTCACCCGATTGTTTGCTAAGTTTTACGACTTCAATTCAAAAAGTAGGGATCTATATGATATATGAATCTATGAGATTGGTATTGAAAATTTAAATTGGATTAAAATTGGTGCTGAAATTGTGACTTAGATTTAAGTTTGGATGAAAATTGTACTCTATTTTTTCATTTTTCATCATTGTTTTAAGGTTGGGTTGTTGTTTCATATATATTACCGATTTTTGTTACACTATGTATGGATTTGTGACGTGTACTAAATTTGTAAGGAATAACATATTTTTATTTGTAGCTCTATACAATCTCTTTTTTTAAAGAAAGAATTTGGTCAAGTAGACCCTTTTCTATTTTTATTAAGTTTGTTTACCCTTTAATTTTATTACTTTTATTAAATTGAATTAAAAAGTAAACATATTAACGTATTTATATCACGAGCATAATTACTAAGAGAAAAATATCACAAAAGCCTAGCTAATTTGATTTTTTTTAAAAATTGATTTTGTTTAATATTTATGGTTTAAGTAAATATTTATAATTAAAGAAAAAAAAGAAGATTAACATCGGTCATAATAGAAGTAACGAATTGAAGCATAATGATAGGGTCACCACACAGAAACAAAAAAAGAAAAAGTAATAAGAGAGAGACAGAAAGAAAGGTGATACCTAAGACGTCGGAAGCGAGCTCCCGGAAGCGGATGTGTCGGCGGCCATTTTTCTCGCAGTGATCGAGAACCAGCGACATGAGCGTATAGCAGTAGAAGGTGACGCCGCCCATCAGGGTCAGGCTGAACAATCCTAGGGCCCACCCCATCCCCCTGAATGCGTACGGAAGCGTCAGTATGGTGGGTCCCACTATCGCCGTCGTCAGGTGGTACCCGGCGTGCCACCACTGCCCTGCAACCCCCGCCGTTTCAGTTCACTTCAACTCAATTCTCACAATCAACTAAGTAATAATTACAGACCTTTTGATTGGAGGACGAAGTGCGCGCCGGCGTCGACTTCGAGGCCGGCGGCCCTGTGTTGCCGATCAGCCATCTGCACGTCTTCTGCGCCCATCGGAAGTATGCTTTTGTATTTGGGAATAGCGTAGTGGTAGAGAGAGGAAGAGTTTCATGCAAATTAAGAGAAACAAGTTTAATGGTGGATACTACCTCGGCATCATTTATACATTATAAATAGTCGACAAAATGAGACTCCGTTTACACAATCTCTAAGGAATCTCCTTTTTTGATGAATTGAGTAGTCAATCTACAATGTGACTATGTGCTTCCAACATTCAACTATCAATAACTATTTTATTAATTATTTCTACTTTTTTATGATACTTTCCACTTGACAATTTTTTCATTCTTTAAAATCCATTATCAAATATTAAAATCTCCCAATATGCTTTACCCATAAACTCTTAACAACCTATTTTCTTCTTTTAAATACTAAAATTTACACGAAAAATTAGTCTCTACTTTTTAATACCTTAAAATTAGCTTATATAACTTTACAAATTAATCAAAGGCATTATCATTAAAAAAAAGTTCATATACAATATGCATATTTATTACGATATTTTATATAAAGAGAAAAAAATTAATTTTAAAAAGTCTTGATTGAGATAAACTTTATTTCTTTACGAATTATAACATATCTTTGACAAAATAGTAATTCAATAAACATGCAATTTAAACGTGAGACCATTGGACTTTCAATTTAAAAATCCAATGTGAAGCTTCGAACCTAGAATCAACTGAAGTTAATTTTCTAATCTCAAACCTTGATACCATTATGATACATAGAATTTCGTGCATATACTTTTACTTTATTAAATATAGGGTTGACCGTAACAACTCTCAACCGACCCTTAAATCTATGCATGAATAATAGTCAAATCCATGATATAGCTTGTAAATGCTTAGTTTTACTCCCCCAATAAAATTTCCGGCGAAATTAATGACATGTATTTGAATTGGGATAAGTGACATAGGCATGTTTGAAGCCATTCTAGGTTGCGAGAGGTGTTGTTCGGTGGATCTAGGCTATGAGAAATGCTCCTCGGCCAAAAGTTGAGTTTGGTCTCGAAAATATGTCAATCAGCTCAAGAATAATCCAATGAGCCTTCATGACAACATGAGACAAACAAATTAATACTGTGGTCGACAAGCAAACAATTAAGTAGTGTGATTTAACGTGTATAGATCCTTGTCAGATAGACAAGGTTAAGCAAGCGGCGTGACACAACTAAGAGAGGCGCCAACAAGGCCGTGATAAAGTTCAAATTTGGAGATCAACGACAAACGATAAGACACCTTTACGAAAATGATTTCGTCAAAGTGGCATGTAGTTTGTCAACACTACTACAAAATGTCTAATTTAAACAGATAACAATCAAACCGGTTTATAAAACTAGTTTAAGGGTGTGTTAGTAAAATCTAATTCGTGGTCATGATTGTGGTTGTGGTTGTAATCCTAGTTTTGGTAGATGACTGTTTTTTTAAGAAACTGTGTGATGTGTTTAGTTAGGTGGTTTACACTAGTTTTCGATATGATAAAAAGATGTATATACCCCCATTAAAAATCATAAACTACAAGTGTAGGCTGCTTGTTAACTTTCCCTTTCTTTTGATGTTTGCTTGTCTTACTAGTCGAAGCTCTGCCGAGAGGAAGCTTAGGCGACAATCTTGGAGATTCATGTGAAGCTCTCTCATCTATGGTTGTTCATCCTTTTGATTGTCAATGATTGCTATCTATGGTTGCTCATTTGTGGTTGTTCATCCTCTCGAAGATTTGTCGAGAGAAAACCCTAGTTTCATTTCTTCACGTCAAGCTCTCTCATCTATGGTTGCTCTATGGTTGTTCATCCATTTGATTGTCGATTTGTTCTTACGGCACATATTGTCACTATTTTCTCCATGGTTTCTCTAGCATTCACGTCATTATTTTTCCTTGTTGTGCTATATGGTATTACAGTTTTGTTGATGAATATGAACTTGAACCTATATGCATACATCAATTTTCTTATTTGGATAAACATAATTGAACTTGAACCTATATATACATCGATTTGTTTGGGCGGACAAAATTAAACCTATATATATAAACGACTGCAACACGTAGATGAACAAAATTGAACTTGCTTATTTGGATTAACAAAACTAAACTTGAACCCTATATATTTCTATTTTTTTGGGCAAACAAATTGAGCCTGAACCTAAACAAAATTGAACTTGAACCTATATATATGTATGACTGCAGTACGTAAATAAAACTTGTTATTATTGAACATATTATATGATATGATCGAGAATCTGATTTCAAGTTAGTTTGACACCATTCATATCTTATGTATTTCGATTTATTCTTACTACACATATTATATGATATGTATACATTTCTAGGCTACTTGTTACCTTTTTTTATTTTTCTTGTTTAGCCCATCCAAACCGAAACCTATAAATAGTGAGGACATTGTTCTAATAAACTTATGATTTTTTTTAATTCGCTTTGATTTGTTTTTGTACTGTTTCATATAAAAATAAATGTTGTAATTTCTATTTTCGAACATATGTATTGTCGTTATGGTTTTTTTTGTCTGTTTATTTATATTGTGCATTGGTCTAAAACAAAACAGGGCTGAGAATATTAGTAAAACGTTTACAAGAGTACGGAAAAGTGTATCATATGGAATGATGCTCTCACTAGATTCTTGTTGGACTTTCTCAATTATTACCAAAGAGAATGAGAAGAATGTGTTCAGTTATAAACACTTGACAAATTCTTTTGAGTAAAAAACAAACATGAATGGAAGAAAGACATATTGAAGAACAAGTATAATAATTTGAGAACTGTTTGGAAGCTATGGTTGAATATGAAGCATGGAGAGACCGAATTGGGATAGGACTATGAGAAACAATGCATTTCTACAAGTTCGGAATGGTTGGCACAAAAACTACATGTACGGGTCTAATGTTGTGATTTGTTTATTTATACCTTTGATTAACAATTTTATAATTAATGGTTTTTGTTATGAATTGACTACATAGGAGAATGAGGAGTATAGGGTTTTCAAGGAGAATGCTTTCAACCCCGAGATGGAGTTGATAATGAAATTATTGTTCTATGGGACTTTTGCCATGTGTTCTCGTTGTGTTGCCCCCTCTGTGGCTCCGACTATAGTTATTCCGAACTCTGTTATCAAAGATTTAACATGCCAAGATGATGATACGGTTCCAACTGAGTATGGAGATGAGCTGTTAAGAGATGCCACTATTGATGAGTTCGAGACGCTTGTTGGAGGTTCTACAAACGGGGATTTCCTCTCCTGGTCACTTCCATCGTGTGGAAGAGAGAAAAAAAGGATTGGAAACAGTTCTTCACCCAAAGTTGGAAAACGAAATATTCGAAAGAGTATTGGATCTAGTTTGTACCAAGATAATTTGGTTGCGGCTTTACATGTAAATATGGCAATGATGACAGTGTTGGAAGAAGAGGCAAACTCAACAGCTCAAGGGACATCAACACAAGCCTAAACATGATTACACAGATGCATTGCAAATTATTGAGTTGATGGTTGAAGAAGGTTTTATTTAACAAGGATCATCTCTTTGGTGTTATAATGTTCCATTAGTAGGCTCAATAGAAAGTCAGCGTGCCTTGTTCACCCATCTACCTAACAATGAGGGACGATTGTCATAGCTTCAGTGGAAGTTTAGGAAAGATGTAAAGAAGGGTCCCTTGCCCGATGATTAGAGGGATGATTGTCATGAATTCACATGGGCAATGTTTTACCTCAGTTTCTTCTATTGAGCATTAGTTTGTTTTTAGTGTATTTATTTCAATTTCTGTTTGTTGAGTGAACCCTATTTCTTCTTTCCACTCATTGTGTTCATCATGATTGTAACCGTTTCTACATTATGTTTTACTATTGACAATGTTTTTATTCTGTTATTTCTTCAATGACGTACATTACATCAAGCTAAGTTACTTATTATTTACATACCTATGTGCAAGTGTAGTGTTTTTTTTACATCAAAATTTCTGTTGATGAGTCACCACGTGCGCGGCTGCAGAGACGTGCACTATTCACGACTCATCTTCATATGTAACAAGAACTTCATTCGGAACACTATCACAAACACGTCCATAAGGTACGTGTCTATGATTTATCATTCACCGGTTCATGGTGGATGGATTCAGTTCAAAATTCTAACATAGAGACCAGATGTCTGAATGCCTTTCGAATGGAAAGACGCGTCTTATATGAACAGTGTAGGGACCTAACCGTTAAACATGACCTTCAAGCCTCCAAAAGAATGCGCGTTATCGAAAAAGTAGGGATATCGATCTTTGTGTACACGGTTGCATAGGGTTTGACATATAGAACTGTAGCTGAGAGATTTCAAAGAACAACTGCAACATCATCTACCATTTTCCATGAGGTGTTAGACGCCATAGTTGGCCAGAAAAATGGATTCAATGGCATGGCACGAGTTCACATAAAACCAAAGGACCCTTTGTTCGGAGAGTTGCCGAAAAAGACAAGAGATTATAGTAGGTACTTGGTGTACTTTAAGGCCGCAATATGTTGCATAGACGGAATTCACATAAACACATGTATTTTGGAGGCTGACCTGATACCTTACCGCGACCGCAAAGGTATATGCACCTTCAATGTAATGACGGTATGTGACTTTGATATGACAATTACTTTCGTGTCTACTAGTAGGGAGGGTTCGGCCCATGACGCAAAAGTGTTTGAGCATGCCGTTTCTACGTTGTCAATGGGATTCCTACACCCACCTACCGGTAAGAATCTGTAAGACAACATACTAATCTAACTACTACGTACATCCATCTAACTATATTTGCAATGTCATAGGTCGTTACTATTTGGTGGACAAAGGATATCCAAATAAAGAAGGTTACATGATTCATTATAGTACGACCCGATATCATTTGTCACAATTTGAGAACGTGGTCAAAGGAAGAGTTCAACAAGCTACACTCCTCCCTTCGTAGCTGCATAGACAAATCATTTGGGGTCTTGAAGTCTCGTTGAAAAATATTACGAGTTATGCCAAGTTACAGTGTGTACACACAAGTGGACATAATTTTGGCATATTTCGCATTGCATAATTATGTAATTAGAGCACAAACAGAATCATCAACAGTAGATGACTCTGCCCACAACATGGGTTTTTGGAAACAAAGATGCCAATGAAGAACAAGATGTCAACAACGAAGAGAATTCAAAGAGTGATGAGGAGGAAGAAGATCTAAGTCTTGGTGGTGAAATAAGACAAATATGAGATAATATTGTTGCGATGTTATGGAGTGGGTTGTGAGTAGAAAGTGTTGTGTACTAGTTATCAATTTTTTGTACAAAATTATGATGTGTGGAGTTTATCATTTGTATGCAAGCTAACCTTTTGTATTTAATGACTAGTATACAAAACTTCTTAATCATAATATTTTTCAGCTAAAATATTGTGATTTAGGAAGTGTTGTATAATACTCATTAATCTTTGTCATAAAATGCAGTATGTATGTAGGTTGCTACTAAGAACTGCAATATGTATGTACATTGCTACTAAGAATTGCAGTATGAATAATGCAATATGTATGTAGGTTGTGTACTAGCTATTAATCTTTCAGCTAAGAAATGTCAATGTCAATGGAAATGTCAATACAAACTCAGTAGAAGAATTTTCTTATTTGAACAACAATTGATCAAAAAATTATTGTAAAAGTTGAGGAAGTGTAAAACTTGCTTGAGCGGTAAGTGAAAACAAGACTATCTTGTCATACGCAGTCCTACTCAACAATTTATTGTAACAGTTACAAGTGATCATAAAAAGTCACTATCAACAATTGATTTTATTGCTTTCATTGTAAATTGATTATAATAATTTATTGGTTGATAAACCTAACAAAATAGCCTCCACATTCCTCTCCTCCACTGCCCCTCTACTCCTTTTTATTTACAATTCATATCATCCTCTTGAATTTATCAGCCTTAATTTTGTTTAAAACCCGCAAAGGAGTGTTCACATTCAAACATGCATCATCTTCTCATACCCAACCTTTAAACACATACAAGTACAAACTTCATAAGCAGACTCCTGAGCCAAACCATAATCAAATAGAAATTAAGAAGTGACAAAATACTCAAGAAGTGTAACCAGTAAAAGAAAAAAGATATCAACTGCATAAAAAGAGCAGAATCATCAGGAAGAGTAAATTTTGGACTAGGAGGAGTTGTTGAGAGGTTTGTTAGCACCTGGACAGTAACCATAATGCTCAAAAAGTGTAAACATCTATTTCCATGCATAAAAGTATGAGCAAACAACACTCAACAATTTACAAAATCACCAGCAAGCAATATAAGATAGCCTTCTGTCTCATTTTGAAAAGTATGAGCAAACAACAACTTACAGAGGTTGAGCAAACAATGTAAAATTTTGAACCCGTCTTTTCATGCACACAATACTTCAACATACTGAACATTGTTATCTTGCAACATAGAAGTGTAGTGTAAGATTTAATTTCACATTTTTGTACTTACATGATCATGTTAGTTGTGTAATTTCAATGAAAAGTTAAGATAACTCAAATAAAAAAGATTCAAATTTTTTCTGTTATCAGAGCCTCAACGAACAACATAGAAGCACAAGGAGGAGATAACTCAAGTCATGTCTACACACTAGACACGATAATAGCAGAAGACATGACAATATTGAAACCTTAGCCTTGTTCACTGTCAGATCTGGTTATGGTCAAACAAAAAAGATCGACAATATGGGATGTAACAAGTAAACATAGCCTTACTTGATGTGATATATATGAAAACTCCCCTAGAGAGAGATAAAACTCGACAACTGTTTGATCGGATATTGTCGATCTTTTTTGTTTGACCTCCTTGGAAAACTCATCACACACGAAATGATTCTTGGTGAAGAAGATGGAGAACTCCCATCCAACACTAAGAATCTGGCTCTAAGATCGAGAAAGGATGAGTTACCATCTGATGAGGAAGACAGTGATGATGATGATGATGATGATGATGATGATGATGATGAAGAAGATGCAATTGCCATGATCTCTAAGGGTCTCGCGAGAATTTTCAAAATAAAGAAACAGTATGCAAACAATAGAGAATATTCACGAACATCAAAACGCCGAGGTAAGTTTTCTAACTCTAACAAGAAAACTAAAGTGTTGGCTTGTTTTTAATGTGGTGAAACAGATCATCTTGTTAAGGACTGTCCACAAAAGAAGAGGACTAAATTCAAGAAAAACGATCGAAAGAAGAAAGCTATGATAGCTTCATGGAGTGATTCAGATTCCTCAAATGAATCTTACGACGAAAAAGAATAAGCAAACTTATGTCTTATGGCCGATCATGAAGAAGATCAAGATCACTACGTTGATAATGTGGTAAGTACTATCATGTCTCAACCTGAATCGGACCTAACACAATTCCTTAGAGACATTATTATATGTGATAAAGATTATAGAATAAGGATAAATTCTCTAAAAGAAAAGCTTCTTGAACAAGAAAAACAACTAAGTGAGATGTCTTTGGAGATTGAAAATCTTAACACAGAGAAGGTAGACCTTATTGACAGTATCAAGGCATTGGAATTGAAAAATACGATTCTCAAGGACAACCTCTCCTCTCTTCATCGAAACTATATCGATATAGAGAAAGAGAAAGTTGATCTAACTTTGTTGTGTCAAGACCAAGCTAATCTTGAAAGAATGATGGGTGAACAACAATTCTCACTTAACAAAAATGATATAGGCTATCATAGGAGCTTTCCTAGAAAACAAACAACCACTGTTGTCAAACCCAAAGAAAGTATTCATATGCCTACATGTTTCTACTATTGTAAAAAGGGTCATGTAAAATCTACATGTCCTAATAGAAGAAATGATCCTTACATTATTAGAAACACTTATCCTCTATATTTAAGGAAACAGGTCAAACAAATATGGGTTCCTAAAGGCCCTAGACCACCAAACATGATTGAGCCTGAATATGGACCAAAATATGACATTTGGTTGACCCGAAAAGGTTGATGTTTGTTGTTTTGCAGGATATCACCAAGGTAAAGGAGCATAAATGAATATTAGATAGTGGTTGCTCAAGACACATGAGTGGAAAAAGTTCACTGTTCTCAGATTTAAAGAAGCAATAATATGGAACCATTACGCTTGGTGATAAAGGAAAGTGTGACATTATTGGCATTGGTAAAATATGTTATAATTCATCTAACTTTATTGATGATGTATATCTTGTTGACTGTTTGAAGTATAATCTGCTTAGCATCTCTCAAATATGTGATAAAGGCAACAAGGTAATTGAAGAACTGTTAGGTGAATAAAAAGGATAAAAGATACTCTAGAAGGGGGGTTGAATAGAGTATGAGAACTTTTTACAAAAACCAATCTCAAGGCCTTGAAAACAATTTCAAGTGTCTTGATGTTGATCTGAGCTCTTTGTGACACACTTTGATTTCAAGGGCTTTGAAGCAACTTATAAGGGCCTTGACTTTGTAATATTACAAAACAAAGTTAGTCACAATAAAGCAATATAAAGTGCGGAATGTAAAAGATCGACATGAGGATATGTTTACGAAGTTCGGCTCAAATAGCCTACTCTCCTTCCCAGGGTATAGCCTTAGGATCTAACTATCTATTATCAGCTTCAAGGAGTCTTAGATACAAACTAGAAGAAATCCCCTTCTTCTCTCACTGTAGCCAATGCTACGATCTAGCTCTAACTCTTAACCTAGCTATAATAGCCTAGTTACTTCGCAGAGTAACACACACTCGAGTATAACACTTTTTAGATATACCAATGGAGCTCTCGAGTTTTATCTTTCTCTAGAAAATAACGCTTTTAGTGAAAGAGAGAACGAAAACTATTGATCGAATGAAGATGTTTTGGATCGTTTGAAGACTATTGATGTTTCCGTGTAAGCTTCTATCTTTGTTCTTCAATCGCCATCTTCATTTATAGCCTTCTACGGAGAGGTCTTCTAGCCGTTGGGAAAATGACCGTTTGAAGATGATTCTTCTTCTCCATGAAGATCGCTTCTTGGTTGAGATGAGATAGACGTTGTGGATCTTCATCTCTTGAGAACACGTTGATCTCTCTCCTCCTTAATCCTCTCGTATTTGTTGTGACGATAACAAATTCCTTAAGAGAGGATCTCCGTGCTTTTTGGTTGTTGATCGTTGCAAGATCCTTTTGAGATCTTCGTTCAGTCATATCTTTTTGTTAAGCAAATCTTTCTTGGAAGATCTTCTTTGGCGCTTTGTTGGATTAGTGATTTGAATTCCTTTAGCATGCAGTCTTGACGTCTTTTGTTCCCTTGAAATAAATTTCAAGGCCTCCGTCTTTTAATCACTCTAAACACCTTGTCTTTCCTTGCATCCGATTTCAAGGTCTTCCAAGGTCCTTTGAAGAGTCTTTCAAAACATGCACTCATTCAATACAAACTACCCAACCAAACCAAGCAACTCGATATATAATCAATAAATTATTAGTGTATAAAACTAATTCATTTGTGTTTAAGCCTTCCACCATCATCACCTGTACAATTATATAATCAAGGTGGAGTTTCAATGCCCCCTTGATGGAAGACAACACAAATGTTTCGTACTTGCATTGTAAAGTTAGCGATGCATATATGAATATCAAACTAACTTAAAATGCAGAATGCAGAAAATATAAAAATGTTAGATCATTTATTTCTCCCCCTTTGTCTTTCAACAAGGGAGAAAAATAGTCAAAGCAAGGAAGTTTAAAGGTTTACAACCTTGAAAAGTATTTCACAAAACCCACAAAAAATAAATCAAGTTTTTTGAAAACAAGCCTTTGATGTCAAAATCAAGGGCCTTGACAGTCATGGTCATCCAGAGAACTTCATTCTTGATACCACCTGGAAGAGCTCCCTTTCCCTGAATGCTCTATCATGCACATCTTCCTCCAACGATTTTGAGCATTCAGAAGGTCATGTTCTTTATGTGAAATATATGTTCGTCTTTGATCAGAATTCTTGTCATATATCTTGACAACTCCGAATTCTTCAATATTCAAACGTCTGGATCCTCAGACGATGGTTGTCTTATAGGACGATCCTTGAGGATCTTATAGCACTGAGACATGACCTGTTCAGCATCCTTAGTGGTAGCTTGACCATCTTCTTCTGTTAAGGGTTTGATGTTGTTGGCAGCTGTCAAAGAAAGAGCATGGACATGAAATATCTGATTAATTTTCTGATTTAAAATGCCTAGTAGGTCATGTGTTTTGTCTAGACGCTCAGTAACTGTTGATCGGAAGAAAACAAGATCAGTTCTCAGAGAGTCTAATCCTCTTTCTACAGCTTCCAGTCGTTGTACAGTGGTATAATTCCAAGCTGGTTGTTCCTTTAGAACCCACTCCCCAGTGGTAGTTCTCTTAATCCCCATACTGTTTAAGAATTCCTTATCCAGTTCTCCACAAACAAAATGTTGCTCCTCAACAGAATAATCAATCGAAAAATGTTGAAAGATTTTTGGGAGCAAATTTCCATATGATAAGTGATAATCACTGGGAGAATTTATAACATGAACCATATGAGAAAGGATAATTTTTGGGAGATTAACATCTAGCCCATTCAACACATGATACAGAAAAGCAAGTAGTTGATTTGCTAGCACATCTCTGTTGTTAACCCTTGGTACTACACATCTAACCAAAAGAGTACAAACAATTATGGCTTCAAGGGTTAGACAAGTGGTGGTAGGTTGTGGTAGTGCATTGGGTAGATGAAACTTTTCTTTGGTCATCTTAACAGTTCTAGCAGGGGTAGGGTGGTCAAAAGCACTATAGCGAGGAAGACCAAAAATATCAGCAATAATCTCAGTGGTAATAGTGATTTTCTTACCTTTAACCACACATTCCAGAATCAGTTCTCCCCTTTCTCGTCGGGCGGATAAGTTGATGTAGAATAACTTGGTCAATCTAGGGAAGGATGTCTCCCCTGGGTTGAGAAGAATCCAAATAGAACTTGCTTGAAGCACTTCGAGCCTTGGGAGAGAATAGCATGTGAATAACTCCCGGTCGACTAATTCACACATGCATTGTTCTCGATCGTTAGGGATGGCAATGGATCGGGTGGTGGGTGGATGACCCTATCCGCCACCCGACCCGTGAAAAATTCTCATCCACCCAACCCGACCCGCCACCCGCCAAACCCACCACCCGCATCCGATCCACCCGCATCCAACGGATGAAGCGAGTGGATCAGGTGATATTCGGGTGTTCTACGCATCTCCTTTAAATCGATATTAAACTCGGATACGGAAAATTAATAATAATAAAAATAAAATTTAATCCGAAAAAGTCTTATCCATAAAAAACATGATAAATATAAAGTCAACACAAATCATCCAAGTGGAAATATTACAAGAAGTGTTATAAGTTTAAGTTCTTGAAAAATAGAGAAATTTAGCAATAAATAATATACAATAAGATCATAATAGGAAGTAAACTAATGTACAAATTTTGCTAAACAATCAGTAAATCACCAATTTATAAATCAAAAGGGAACTAAAGATCACTAAACAAGTAAACAATCAATAAATTTATAACGGGTGTAAGCGGGTGAAACGGGTCGGATGGGTGGATGGATGATGGATAAGGTGATGGGTGGATGAAAGGTCCATCCGAATCCGACCCGATAATATCAGAAATTTCATCATTTTCAAACCTCTTTTGAATTTGCTTTCAAGAAGATACTTAATCAATCTTTCATACCAAGCTTGAGGAGCTTGTTTAAGACCATATAGAGCTTTGTCTAGTTTAAAAACATGATGAGGAAATTCATCATTTTTAAAACCAGGGGGTTGAGCAACGTAGACTTCTTCTTTTAAGAAGCCGTTTAAGAAAGCACATTTTCCATTTGAAATAGTTTTATACTCATAAAAGATGCAAATACGAGTAGCATACGTATGACTTCTAACTTGGCAACTGGAGCAAAAGTCTTCTCATAAACAATACCTTCTTCTTGGTTATAGCCTTGTGCTACAAGTCGTGCTTTATTTCGTATGACTTTGCCACTTTCATCAAACTTATTTCGAAAGACCCATTTTGTGCCGATGATGGATTGATTCTTTGGTCTTGTAGTAAGAGTCCAAACCTTGTTTCTCTCAAACTCATTTAGTTCGTTTTGCATGGAAATGATTCAGTCGGGTTCTTGAAGAGCTTGAACATAATTCTTTGGTTCGACAAGAGACACGAACGCAGAAAAAGCACATAGATTGTTTACTTTAGATCGAGTATGAACTCTTGCATTTGGATCTGAGATCACATTCTCTTGTGGATGGTATGAAGAGTGTTGAAATTTTCTTCGCTTGTAAGATGGAGCGGATCCTGAAGGTTGAGCCACATAAGCTTGACTAGATTCATGTACCATTGATGTATTGCCCTTGGATCCTATCTCAAGGCCTTGAAGTTGGGTTTCAAGCCCTTGAAATGGATTTTTGACATCGTAGTTTTCTGTTTCAAGGTCTTGAAGATGTGTTTCAAGGTCTTGAGGGTTTTTTTCATGGAGACGAAGAAAACCCTCAAGACCTTGAAACACATCTTTGAAGCTGATAATAGATAGTTAGATCTGGAGAGGGGCAGAGTGATTGCATATGCGTCTAGACAGCTGAAGACGTATGAGGAGAACTACCCGACTCACGATTTGGAGTTGGCAGCGGAAGTTCATGCTTTGAAGATCTGGAGACATTACTTGTATGGTGCTACATGTCAGATCTTCACAGACCATAAGAGTTTGAAGTACATTTTTACGCAACGAGAGTTGAATAACCGCAAGCGTCGATGGCTTGAGTTGATCAAGGACTTTGACCTTGAGATTTAGTATCATCTTGGGAAGGCGAATGTTGTAGCTGACACCTTGAGCAGGAAGACGCCTCGAGAGAAGGCGATTGCGAGACTGACACTTCAATCTCAACTTCAGAAGGATCTAGCTTAGCTAGAGATAGACATCCAGTTTTCTGATGAGGATGCCCAGTTGTATACTTTAGAGGTTTTACCTGGTTTGTTGGATGAGATCCAATAGAAGCAGGGGACCTGCCCGACCTTGATGAGGATCATAGAGAGGATGTCTCGTGGAGAGGCACCATAGTTCTCCATCGGAGCAGATGGGATGATGAGACGTCATGATCGCGTTTGTGTACCTGCTGATGCAGAGTTGAGACAACGGATCTTACAGGAGGCTCACTATACACCTTACTCAGTACATCCGGGTACGAGTAAGATGTACCGTGATGTGAGACGTTCATATTGGTGGGGAGAGATGAAGCCCGTTATAGCCAGATACGTGGCACAGTGTGCGACCTGTCAACAGGTCAAGATAGAGCATTGCAGACTTGGAGGTGAGCTCCATCCACTAGCAGTACCGCAGTGGAAGTGGGAGGACGTCTCAATGGATTTTGTGACCGGTTTGAGGCCCAGTAGGAGTTTTGATGCTATTTGGGTTGTTATTGACAAATTGACGAAGACGGCACGTTTCATTCCCATCAGAGAGACGTGGCCAGTGAGCAGATTGGCTGAGGAGTACACTAGACAGATGGTGAGACTCCATGGTGTACCGAGGACGATCGTCTCTGATCGAGATAGACGGTTTACCTCGAGGTTTTGGCAGCAGATTCAGACTACTTTGGGGACGAGTCTACACTTTACGACTGCGTTTCACCCCTAGACAAATGGTCAGTCTGAGAGGACCATCCAGACCTTGGAGGATATGCTGCGAGCTTATGTGTTGGATTGGAGACAAGGATGGTCTAATTACCTCCTAATAGTTGAGTTTTCATACAACAACAGATGTCATATATCTATTGGGATGGCTCCTTATGAGGCACTATATGGACATAGGTGCCATACACCTTTATGTTGGGATGAGCCTAGCCGTATCAGTGGGATAGCGCCATAGCAAATTCAGGATGATATGGCTCGAGTAGCGTTGATTAGAGAGAGGATGATGGCTGCATAGAGTCGCCAGAAGTCATATGCAGAAACGAGGCGTCGACCTCTAGAGTTCAGGGTAGGAGCTCATGTTTGGCTGAGAGTATCTCCGATGCGTGGCGTCAAACGTTTTGGCATAAAGGGGAAGTTGAGTCCCCGATATGTCGGTCCTTTCGAGATACTGAATAGAGTTGGGAGGGCAGCCTACATATTAGCATTGCCTCTAAGGTTAGAGGGTGTTCACCCTATGTTCCATATGTCTCAGTTGAGGGAGTATATAACAAATCCAAGGCACATTGTGAGTTATGATGACTTGGTTGTTGAGCTAGACCATACCTTTGTTGAGCATCCTATTGCAGTCTTAGAACGAGGTGTGAGACCCCTGCGTTCGAAGGACATTCCTATGTTGAGGATACAGTGGTCTAGATGAGGACCTAAGGAGGCTACATGTGTTTATATGCCTTGATGTGATTATTCACTGCTAGCTATGATGTGATTTATGATCTTATTAGATCTTGATGTGCTAGTGTGATGTATGATTATAGCTGGAAATGGTTCTTTCCTCCATGCTACCTTCATGGACATAGTTTATTGGGGATTTCATTCCTCTATGCGATGTATATGATCTGGCTAGAGATGTGCTTCCTCTATGCCTTGTGATGTGGTATGGCGAGAGGTGTGATTCCTCTACGCCTTTGGGTAGCGTTATGGCCCTATTTTCTGGAGTTGATGATTCCTCCGCATTCATGTTTGAGATTATAGATTGATATAGGTTATAACCTTCTGAGCGGAGATGTGATACCTCCGATAGAGAGAGAGAGAGAGAGAGTTGTACCTCGGCTCATGGGTCTGAGAGGCTTTGGGATTTTGCAAGTTTCGGGACAAAACTTGTTTTTAGGGGGTGAGATGTAAGAGCCTAGTTGTTGAGTTGTTGAGAGTTGTGAGTTGAGGACCTGGTTTCAGCCTAAACCGCCCCTGTGTGACCCAATGGCCGCCCCTGCGGTTTACCTGGGCCGCACCTGCGCCTCACAGGGTCCGTTCCCGCGGCTCTGTGTGGCTGCAACCGTTTTTGTAGACCCTTTGACCCGTGCTTTACCTTTTCATCCGTTTATAACCTTCATCGCTTTCCTTTTGATGAGAGTTTCTTATCAACAGCTTCATCTTTCTCCCTACGTTCTTCTTCTCTACTCATCTCTCCTTGGATCATCTTTGATCTTTCTTGAAGTTTGGTTGAGTGTGTGAGAGTCCTGGAGGGCTTTGCTTGCTGATTGTTGATGATGTTGTTGTTGTGCCTTGTGAGCCAGCTTGAGGTTGTTGTGGTGTTGTGTGGATCTCCTGGAGAGCTCATCTTGGTAAGCTCCTATGGTTTCCTTCCTATCTTTCTTCTTCCTTTCATCTTTTCCTCTCTTTCTCTAGTTTAGCTTAGATTCATTAGGTTTGGATCTTGTTTCAGCCTTGATTGGCTTGTGTTGATGTATATATATGTATGTCTCTGTATGTATGGTGTTGGAGTGAAGAAGGAGTGAAGGAATCGAAGGAAGAAGTGAAGAAAGGGCTAAAGTGGTGCCCTTTGTTGTCTAGCTGCCCCAGCGCCACCTTGCAGCCGCCCCAGCGCCAGCTAGAACCGCCCCTGCGCCACCTGTGAGCCGCCCCTGCGGCCACTTGCACCAGCTAGTGTTTCCACTTGGTTTTGCAGATGTGTGTTGCTTCTAGGCTTGCTTTAGGAAGTCTTTGTTCCCTCCTTTCCTAGTGTGAGTGTATAAGATCATGCTAGATGTGTGAGGATGTGCTTTAATGAGGTTGTGATCGGTATATGCCTTGTACGGTTTTTGAGGTTTATTAGGTTGTGAGGTTAGGTTGAGGATGATCCTATGGATCCCTTTGGGTCTAGGTGTGACCCTTGTGTTGATAGGAGATTGACACATCTCTTTATGCCTTGTTTATAGGTTGTGTTGTCCCTCCAATGTAGAGGTGATCATGGTTGAGGTTGATCGAGGTTGAGGTAAGTCCGTAGGACTTACTTAGCTACCATCCCTATATTGGGTGTTTGCATGAGTGGTGTGTGCGCTATATGTTTGCTATGATAGCATGAGATGTCGTTTATACCGAACTATGTTTTATTGATTGCCCCGTTGTGTGGTTGTGATAACTTTTCCCTTTCATCCTGCCGTGGAGTCTGGGAGGTTCTCTGATGTCAAGCCAGACTGACTTTACAAGAAGGGCGCAATCCACTCCCATAGGGTACACGGATTGTATGACCGATACTTGTGCAGCTGGTTATCAGGCTTAGAGGCGAGGATGTATCAGTCCTCGTGTCACATATTTTCATCTATCTATATATACACGATTTGAGTGATTGACCATTATATAAAGATGATAAATGGGTAAATGTGTGATAGTATGCTGATGTGTTTATCTTTCATGATTATGTATGTGCTTATGCATTACCTTATATATGTATGGATAATTAATGGTTTATTACCATGTTGTAGATGTCCTACAGGATAGGCGTGTTGCTGAGTGATCTAGCGGGGTGGCAGGCCGAGGACCTCTCGTACATGGGATGGTTGTGACTTTTGGGGTGTTTATGTTTCCCTCCTGCGTGAGGATGATCTTTTGTTACCTCCTGTGTGAGATGTGGTTGTTTATACTAGGTTGTGATGTCTTTACCTTTTGGTTGTATAGTTTTATACAGTTTTATGCATTTGTTTTATATTTGTCAGTGTCATGTTGTAAGGTCCAGTGAACTTGTTGTCAGGCTAGGGTCAAGATCCATTGTGAGATCCTAGCCCAATGTGGCATCCCGAGTCCCGCGGATTCGGGGTGTTACACTTATTCAGTAGGTTAGTCAACAATTTAGAGATCTTAGAAAAGTCTTTAAGGAACCTCCGATAGAATCCTGCATGCCCTAGGAAACTCTGTACATCCTTAACAGAACAAGGTGGAGGAAGTTTCTCAATAGTCTCGATCTTAGCTCGATCAACTTTAATTCCTCGGTTTGAGACGAGGTGACCTAAAACAATACCTTCACTAACCATAAAATGACACTTCTCCCAATTCAAGATGAGATTAGTGTCTTCACAACATTGCAACACTAGAGAAAGATTAGCTAAGAAATTATCAAATTAAAAGATGAAGCATAAATAGAAAAATCATCCATGAATACCTCCATGATCTCCTCGATATACTCAGAGAAGATAGCCATCATGCAGCGTTGGAATGTGGCCGGTGCGTTACACAATCCAATTGGCATTCTCCGATAAGCAAATATACCCCAAGGGAACGTGAAAATGGTCTTTTCTTGATCATCCAGATGGATAGGGATTTGAAAGAATCCACTATAACCATCCAATTAGCAAAAATGGGAGTGTTCTGCTAGTCATTCAAGCATTTGATCAATGAAGGAAAGGGGGAAGTGATCTTTCCTTGTTGCTACATTCAGTCTAATGTAGTCAATGCACATCCTCTAGCCCGTCACAGTTCTTGTAGGAATCAACTCATTGTTTTTATTGGTCACAAAGGTCATTCCTCCTTTCTCTGGGACCACATGCACAGGACTCACCCATTTACTATCCGATATTGGGAAGATAGTTCTTGCATCAAGAAACTTAAGGACTTCCTTCTTCACAACTTCTTTCATGATCGGGTTGAACCGTTGTTGAGGTTCTTGTGATGGTTTATGATCATCTTCCATAAGAACTTTATGTATTCATATAGAAGGTTTATTCCAACAAGATCTTCTATAGTATACCCTAAAGCCTTTCTATGCAATTTCAACTCATGCATCGGCTTGCACAACTGATCATTAGTAAGTTTAGCACTAACTATGACCGGATACGTTGAATTTGGTCCAAGAAATGTGTACCTTAAGTGTAGCGGAAGAGGTTTTAACTTTAAGATAGGAGGTTCCTTAAGTGGACGTTCTGCACCTCCAAGGTCATCTTGCGAAGCTTTGGGAGAGAAATGGCTGAGGCTTGATCTCTGGGATCCTAAAGGTAGGGCACTCTCAGCTAGAGTGCAACCCGAGAAATCTAGCTCCAATGCCTTTGCCACATGAGTGACAAGACCTCCAGCACAAATGTCACCCTTTGATTTGTTGGCTATCTTCCTTAGATAGTCAGCAAGCATAGAGGTGATGTCAGGAATGGTGCTACATGTCATGCAATACAAGATAAAGAGCTCGTCAGCCTTGAGCTTCTGCGGGGTCTCCGTCCGTGCAAACAAACTCTCACTAAGGATCCTATGTACTACCTTAAAAGAAAGGTTATACATGCTAGTCTCCTTTGAATTTCTGGGCCTCCACTTATCGCCTCCATACTCTCCCACTAAAATGGCTTCCCAAAAGGCACTAGCGCTCACTCCTCTCGCAAATGTGCCTGCATCAGAATATGGAAAAACCGAACAAATCCCCAAAATCATCAGTAGTCATGGCATGGTTGTGGTTCATGAGGCGGAAGGAAACCGTCCTCTCTCTAGGATCATGCTCAAATGTGCTAAGAAACTCTAAGGTGATCTCGGTGTATGCATCCTCCCAAATCAATGCAAACTGGCTCAGCCCAACCCTATCTAACATCATGTCCACATCCTCTCGAACAAACAAAGAATCCAAGTCATCAAACACTATGTATCGAGGAGGGGTGAAGGGACGATATAAGATACGTTCATATCTCTTCTTATGTTTGGATAGGGGAGGAGGGAGTTTTGGTATGGTTTGAGAGGGTGGTGGAGGTGGGGGAGGGGCTTTGGAAGAAGATCCCTTCTTCTTTCCTGCATTTCTAGTGATTCTCTTCACAATATCCATTTCTGCAACTAAAAATCGGGCTGTTCTTCAAAAAAATCGGGCGATTTTCCTGGGTTGGGTCGATTTTTTTGTCGATTTCAATGATTCTCCCAATTCTGTAAAGTTCTGACTAAACTATCACCACACACAGTCTCCTATAGCTTTTCCTAAGCAAATCCCTCAATCAAACGCAGCAAACAAACAACTTCTAGGCAAGAATCAAAATCGAACGAAAAACTTAGGTTTCGGAATGAAAAACCTGAATTCCGGATGGATGAGTCGATTGTCAAGTCTGTTGTTGTTAGATCTTTGTTCCTTGTCGAAAATGCTTCAGTTTAGGGTCAAGAATCGTTCAAAACGATTAAGGGATGAGGAATTGAGAGGGTGGATTTTTCGGTTCTTTGAGAGAAGAGAAATCGGGAATGGAAGGTTTGTGGAATGAGAGAATCGAGTGGTGAAGGGTTTATATAGGCTGGAGATTTTTCAAAGAAAATCGGACGATTTATCTGGGCGATTTATTCGTCGGGGCGATTTTCTTCACTCTTCTTCAGATTACAAAGTAAATCGGACGTTTTTTTCAGGGGGGGCGATCTCAAGGGTCGATTTTTCTTCCTGTTGCCAAAAATCGACTTGCTCTGTTCCTGAATCGAACGATCTGCTTTGTGTAGCTCGATTTATTCACTTGTATTTCTTGAAGATTGCAATTTGAACTAATTTATGCTTCCCATCTTCATTGATTTCTCAAATTGAACCTAATTTCCTGTGAATTTTGACACAAACAAACCAAGAGTGCATCGAGGAACAAACAAAAACGAAAACAAAAGAAACAAAGCAACTAAACTAAGCTAAACTAAGCTATGAAAGAAGAAAAGAATTATAATATCATGGGTTGCCTCCCAAGAAGCACTTGATTTATCGTCTTTAGCTGGACGGTACTTAGTTTGGTGCTCAATGGAGAAGGATAGGAGCTATCTCCTCTACTGGAACTTCCGGTGTGTATTTCTTCAACCGTTGGCCGTTTACTTTGAAACTTCCGCTTTGTTCACCCCATACTTCAACTGCACCATGGGGAAAATTTTGTTTAATTACATAGGGTCCTGTCCAACAGGATTTGAGCTTACTTGGGAATAGTCGAAGCCTTGAGTTGAATAGAAGGACTTGATCTCCTTCTTTCAATTCCTTGGGAATGATGTGTTTATCATGCCAGCGCTTTGTCCTTTCCTTATAGATCTTAGCGTTCTCATACGCATTCAGCCGGATCTCTTCCAACTCGTTGATATCCAGAAGCCGCTTCTCTCCGGCTTCCTTCATGTCAAAGTTGAGCCACTTGACAGCCCAATATGCTTTATGCTCTAGCTCTACAGGAAGATGACAAGATTTACCATAAATAAGATTGTATGGTGTCGTACCTATTGGTGTTTTAAAAGAGGTCCTGTACGCCCATAGTGCATCGTCAAGCTTCATCGACCAGTCTTTCCTTGTTTTAGAAACAGTTATCTCTAGAATTCCCTTAATCTCTCGATTGGATATCTCAACTTGTCCGCTGGTTTGCGGATGGTATGGAGTAGCTATCTTATGGGTTACCCCATACTTAGCCAATAGAGTCTCAAATCGGCGGGCTGTGAAATGCATTCCTCCATCACTAATGATGGTTCGGGGAGTCCCGAACCTTGGGAAGATCGTTCTATTGAAGAACTTCACCACTACCATTGCATCATTAGTAGGAGAAGCGATTGCTTCTACTCATCTTGAGACATAATCTACGGCGAGGAGTATATATTGGTTACCGCAAGAGGACGGAAAGGGTCCCATGAAATCTACTCCCTAAACGTCGAAAATCTACACTTCTTGTATGTTGTTGAGGGGCATTTCATTCCTCCTAGATATATTACCTGTCCTTTGACAAGCATCACAAGCAACAACATATTTTTGCACATCTTTGAATAGAGTAGGCTAAAAGAAGCCGGAACAAAGTACCTTAGCACATGTTTTGTGGGAACTAGCATGTCCTCCACATGGTAAGGAGTGGAAATGGCGGATGACACTATCCACCTCGTCTTCCGGAATGCATCTTCTGTATATTCCATCAAGGCCTCTTTTGAACAGAAGAGGTTCGTTCCAATAGAAGTACCGGACGTCCTTATAGAACTTCTTTCTTTGTGCATATGAAAGTCCGGGGGGGGGGGGGATCTCCTGACAAACAAGGTAATTTACAATGTCAGCAAACCATGGATCATTACCTTTCGAGATATGTTGAAGGCATTCTTCTATCTCGTGGAGTTGTTCGTCAGGAAATGAGTCGTCTATAGGGAGCTCGTCCGCCTCATTGGTGAGGTGTGGAAAACGGCTAAGGTGATCGGCAACTGAGTTCTCCGTACCCTTCTTATCACGGATTTCTAGATCAAACTCTTGTAAGAGTAAGATCCATCTTAGAGTCCTTGGCTTCGCATCCTTCTTTGTGAACAGGTAACAGATCGCTGAATGATCCGTGTAGACTATCACCTTTGCTCCTACAAGATAGGAACGAAACTTTTCAAAAGCATAGACTACTGCTAAGAGTTCCTTCTCTGTTGTGGCGTAGTTCAATTGAGCTTCGTCTAGCGTCTTGCTAGCATAGTAGATGGCGTGCGTGCGGCCGTCTTTCTTTTGTCCAAGTACGGCTCCTATGGCGAAGTCACTTGTGTCGCACATAATCTCGAAAGGGAGTGTCCAGTCAAATGGCTGGATGATGGGTGCTGAAATCAAAGCTGCTTTGATCCTGCAAAAAGCATTTAAACATTCTTCCGAAAACTCGAAAGTTGCGTCCTTCATTAAAAGATTAGTTAAGGGTTTTGAAATCTTAGAAAAATCTTTTATGAATCTTCTATAGAAACCCGCATGTCCTAAGAAGCTTCTGATTCCTTTCACCGAGGATGGAGGAGGTAATTTCTCAATAATTTCTATCTTAGCCCTATCAACCTCTATTCCTCTATTTGATATTAAGTGACCTAACACAATTCCTTCGGTGACCATGAAATGACACTTTTCCCAGTTTAAAACTAAGTTAGTGTCTTCACATCTCTTAAGAACTAATGAAAGGTTAGAGAGACAGTTATCAAAGGAAGAGCCATATACCGAAAAGTCGTCCATGAATACTTCCATGATATTCTCTACATATTCTGAAAAGATTGTCATCATACACCTTTGAAAGGTGGCTGGAGCGTTGCACAAACCGAATGGCATCCTTCTATAAGCAAACGTACCCCAAGGGCACGTGAAAGTTGTCTTCTCTTGGTCATCCGGGTGGATGGGAATCTGAAAGAAACCGCTATATCCATCTAGATAACAAAAGTAAGAATGTTGGGATAATCTTTCCAACATTTGATCAATAAAAGGAAGGGGAAAATGATCCTTCCTGGTGGCCACATTCAGCTTACGGTAGTCGATGCACATTCTCCATCCCGTAACTATCCTTGTGGGGATAAGCTCGTTGTTTTTGTTGGCAACAACGGTAATGCCTCCTTTCTTTGGTACTACTTGCACTGGACTCACCCATTTGCTGTCGAAAATAGGGAAGATGATACCTGCATCAAGTAGTTTAAGGATTTCTTTCTTCACGACCTCTTTCATGATCGGATTCAACCGTCTTTGAGGTTGACGTGAAGGTTTGTAATCCTCTTCCATTAGGATTTTATGCATACATAGAGAAGGTTTTATGCCTATCAAATCATCAATGGTATAACCTAATGCTCTCCTATGTTGCCTTAGAACATTCATAAGCTTCTCTAATTCTTCATCGTTCAGTTTCACACTAACTATTACAAGATAAGTAGAGTTAGTTCCAAGGAATGCGTACCTTAAATGTGTAGGAAGGGGCTTTAATTCCAATGAAGGAGGTGCTTTGATTGATAAATCATGTCCTTCTAAAGTCATGGGAGAAGCCTCTGAAGGTGGGGAAGGTGCACTATTAGAGTTGAGAACAACTGCATTCAAGTTCGTAGAAACCGGAGGATTCCCCACTAAATTGACCCCCTGTGAAGAAAATCGGACGATTTTTTGGTCAATTTTTCTTCCTGTTGTCAAAAATCGACTTGCCTCTTCAGAAATCGAGTGAGTTATTTCGTGTAGGTCGATTTTTTAACAGTTTCTGGGGTTAATTCTAACTCTTCAAATTCTGCTCCTGGTTCTTCCTTTACATCTTCTAATACCTTGATCTCTTCATCACAATCACGCTCTACTCCTTCCTTCATGATGCTCATACTAAGAACCTTTTGAAGTGGATCTTTCATTAAGATCGAACTCACCACTTCTCTAGACTCTTCTTCGTCAAGGAAGTTAAAAACATCTTCTCTTAAGGTTGGCTTTTTGATTAAAGATGAAAGTACAAAGTCCACTTTCTCTTCACCTATGTTGAAGGATAGCTGTCCATTCTTGCAATCTACCATGCATCCAGAGGTTGCAAGGAATGGTCTCCCAAGAATGATGGGAACCGGATAATCTGCAGGGATGTCAAGAACGACAAAGTCTATAGGAATGTAAAACTTACCGAGTTTTACCGGAATGTCCTCTATAATCCCAACTGGCTTAGTGGTGGAACGATCGGCCATGTAAAGCGTTATCTTCACCGGTCTAGGCTCTCCTAGACCAACCGCCTTGCATAAAGCAAGTGGTATGATGCTCACACTTGCTCCAAGGTCGCAAAGTGCATCGTAAGTAGTTTCTCCTAAGGTGATGGGTATGCAGAATGATCCCGGATCACGCAGCTTAGGTGGCATATTCTCTGTCATAGTCTTGATGAGTTCGGATGACTCCGTGCTCATCTTGACTTCTCTAATATCTTCTAATTTCCTCTTGTTAAAGAGGATTTCATTGAGGAATTTCCCATAAGCTAGCATACCTAAAATTGCATCCATAAAAGGTATATTAATATGCAGCTTACTCATCAGTTCAATAAACTTACCGAAGTATTTATCTAGCCGCGCTCGCGCTCTAGATTGAGAAAAAGGTAGAGGTGGTTTGTAGGCGGGAGGAGGAACATAGACATCTTCTTTCTCCTTTCCTTTCCCATCCTTGGTGGTGGTAGTTTCAACTACTTTAGGTTGGGGATCGGTGGTTGTTACACCGCTCCTTGTAGTGATTGCCATTATCTTTCCCTTTGGGTTATCTTCCGTCATCCCGGGAAGCTTCCCCTGATCTCTCGGTGCTCCTCCGGCTTTGCTAAATACTTGATTTTATAAAGCTTGTGAGCTTTATCAATCGAAGTTATATAACTCTCTAATCATTGTAGCTTCTCTAGGATTGTCTCCAACATGGGATCGGGCTTGTTCGATCCATTTGACGATTGTTCCTGGTTTTTCAAAGGAGTAGAAGAAGATGGAGGTGTTAGAGCTTTTTCAACTTGAGAATAGGGATTACCTGGATTTTGTTGATTGGATCTCCAATTGTTGTTGTTGGAGTTCCTATCGCTGCTATTCCAGTTGTTGTTCCGGTTATTTTTCCGGTAATCACTCCTTTGGTTGTTATCCCTTCCCATATAATTGGCTTCTTGCTCCTTAGTCTTTTGAAGGCTAGTTTTTATGACTTCCTTCAATTCTTTGATTTCATTATTGAGGGAAAATATTTGTGTTTGAGCTGCGTGGTTCAACTTAGCTCCCGAATCTCCTTGATTTCAGCTATTTGAATCCACTTTCCGATGGGAATACTTCTCGATTACTTGGGCTTGCTTCTCAATGAAGTCCCAAGCATCATCTTCTCTCATGTACATGAATGTACTACAAGAGAGAGATTGGAGATTGAATTGTGTTTCCACATCCAACCCCTTGTAGTAGATCTCCAACAATTCTAGCTTTGAAATGCCGTTGTGTGGGCAATCCAATAAGAGATCCTGAAACCTTTCCCAAGATTGAAACAAACTTTCATTAAGTTTCATAGAAAAAGCATTTATCTTACCTCTCAATTCCGCCGTCTTGGATGGCGGGAAGAATTTGGAGAGGAATTCCGAAGATAAATCCTCCCATGTGGCCAGCTTTGCAGCTGGAAGTGTTTGGTACCAAGCTAGAGCTTTGTCCTTCAAAGAGAAGAAGAACGGTTTGATCTTGTAGTTACTTGTAGTGGCCTTCTTCGGCTTCATGGTTTCCATGAGAATTTCGAAATTCTGCAAGTGTTGATGTGGAGATTCAGCACTTGTTCCGCCAAATTGATTTTGGCGGACCATGGTGATTACTTGTGGACTAAAATTGAACCCCTGGATATCTTCAGCTTCAAAGTTCACACCTAGGCGGCGTGGTTGTTGCGCCGGATCCATCCTTTCACCAAGCGTTCGTGGCTCTTCATCTACACAAGCGGCTCTCGCACCCCCAATTGGAATACAAGGATTTGCGGCTGGTCTTGGATTATTACGTACTGGATTGATCATTGGATCAATCTCCTCTAGTGGTGGCATAGAATCATCACTCTCATCATCGGATGATTCAGCTCTAACCGATCTAGCCGGTTTGCTTTTCTTCTTCTTCTTGGAGCTACTCATCTCCAATCTTATCTCCAATATCATGTTCTTGAGCTTCTCAATTTTCAATTGATGACGCTCCGATTCCTCTCTACGAGTCTTCTCACTCCACTCAAGTTGAGCTTGAGAATTATCCAACTCCGCTTGGTGATCCCTATCTTTAATTTCAGCCATTTTCTTTTCTTTCAACTTCCTTCTTAAAGTTCTCTCCAATTCGGGATCGAAAGGAACTAGATCTTGGGTAGATCGAGTCTTTCGTATATACCTAAGAACCTGTAAAGATCACTCAAGTAGACAAATCAAATCACAAGAGCAAGAGCTCTCAAGCTTGACAACCGATAACCGAATTCGGCCTAAACCAAATCTCCGGCAATGGCGCCAAAAACTTGTTCGCTCGAAAGGTGTGTACGTCAAAGTCTTAAATTTATATCTAGAACTCAAAGCAAAGCGAACCCGCAGTGTACGGATCAGCTGTAGTAAGGCAAGAATTCCAGAGTCGAACTCAGGGATTTGGTGAGGATAAAATCAAAATCAGTTATCTAGCAAAGTGCAAAAGCTTTTGTGATTGATAAAGAGACAAATGATTCCAAGGACTCAAGTATCCGACTGCGGCTTTCGATTCAAGACACTTCTAAAGATCAAAGGACAGAGTTTATATTGCCAAGGTTATGTGTTTCAAAGGTAGATATCGTACGGTGAAGTTCCGAAATCTATTTATCCAATCTAAAGGTTCTCTCTATAAGGTTTGTTGAGGCTGCAATATAGAAAGATCTAAAGACAAGAATTACACTCAAACTAACTATCCAAAACCCCAGGATGTGACTCTCCAAGGTAAAGATAAAAAGCACACTTAAAACCTTAAATAAAGGATGTTGAGTCTCTCTATTACCCAATTCTTGTAATCTTAATCTATTATATGTAGAATCAATGATAAAGTCTCTTCATACACTTAATTAGAGGTTAAAAAGGTTAATCAAGGTTGGGATTTAGGCAAGGATTAACTTTGGTTAAGGAATAAATCAATTAAAGATCGACAGGAAATTAAATCGACTGACAATAAGAAAAATCGTCCGATTTTTCCCAAAAACAGAGCGATTTTCCTGTTTGTCGCAAAGTTAAAATCTAAACTCTCAGGGTCCAAATGGTTAAATGAGTTCAGTCTATCATCATCTAAGCCTCAATCATCAACTATTCTTCCCGGAATCACAATGGTTTTAGCCAACCATTTTCAAAATCAAATCAAAATTGAGATTGAATGAATAAATCATATAAAAACCCGAACTTTGAATAAAAACTCAATAATCTTCAAATCTGTAAACAATTCTCAAAACAAATCAAAGTATCTCTCAAAACACTCAGTAATGTGTTCAAAAACCACAGGGATTACAATGGAAACAAGGAATCTCACAAGTATGATCAAGATTGACTTTCCGGCAATATTGCTTCAATCTTCCTCCCAAGAATCTTCAATCTCTCTCAAACGTGTAAAACACTTCCTCGATTTCGTTCCTAGGGTTCCAACCTGTAGTGTCTTGCTAATGGGCCGCTTGGCAAAACACTTCTCTAGCCTCAAAGTGATGGGCTTTAAGTCGTCTTTACCATTGGGCCGAAAACAGAGGAAATCGAGCGGGTCGATTTACACAATAAACCGTCCGATTTCTTATGGGATAAATCGTCCGATTTATATAGTAAATGGCACGATTTTCTTCAACAGAGAATGCTCGTCTCTTGGCTTGTTTCCTTCCTCCCTTTATGCTTCTTTTTCGCAACTCCTTTGCTCTTTGTGATCCCTCTAAGACTCCTTTAGCTTCCTTTATGACCTTAGATGCTCCTTGCTCCCCTTATGCTTCCAAATCCACTCAATTTACCTGCAATTCGACCGAAACTCGTGTAGACCTCTATTTCCGAAATATAATTGAATAAAACATAAATCATAAACAAATTTCCTCTAAATGCAAAGTAAATTGAGGTAAACCTCCACAATATGCATGATTATAATGGTATATAATTCATGTCATCACAACCACTATCTAATATCCATTTGTACTCCTTTACCTTGGTGATATCCTGCAAAACAGCAAACATCAACCTTTCCGGGTCGACCAAATGGCATATTTTGGTTCATACTCAGGTTCAATATTATTTGGTGGTCTAGTACATTTAGGAACCCATATTTGTTTGACCTGTTTTCTTAGACATAAAGGATATGTGTTTCTGATGATATAAGGATCATTTCTTCTATAAGGACATGTAGATTTAACATGACCCTTTTTACAACAGTAGAAGCATGTAGGCATACGAATGCTTCCTTTGGCCTTGACAAAAGTGGTGGTAGGTTTTCTAGGAAATCTCCTATGATACCCTATACCATTTTTGTTAAGGGAAGATTGTTGTTTGATAACACGATTTATGACTTAGGTTTAGGTAATCATTTAAAATAGTTTTTCCCGTTTTTCATGCATGCTTTGGCATTAGTTCAATACGTTTGCGCTCAATTCATGTATTTTGTCGAGATAGACGTCTACACGGACTTTTGCATGCTTTGTAGGTATTTTGGGAGATTTACGAGCTTAATCGATACATTCGAGGATCGTTCCTCGAGATGACACACTTCCGGACTCGTTAAGGAGCAAGCTAGGAGAAAAGGAGAACACATAGGACCTAGTTGGTGCATGCCTTGCACCAACTCATGGTCCAATGGTTCAAGGGAAGCCTCTGGAGCAAAACCACGGCCACACACCATTCCACGGCCGTGGAACATGCCCGTGGAATCTGCCAGGACCACGCTGACACGTGTCCCACGATCTCTTTGATGACTCTTGCTCCTAGTGGGTATTTAAAGGATCTTGCAGGCTGTAATGGGGATCTCTCATCCTTCTTTTTGACGTATCTTCTTCCCCAAAACACTTCTCCATTGTTGCCTCTCTTCCAAGCACCCATTGTGGGTGTTCTTGGAAGAGATTAGTGTAGATTCTCGTTTTAGGGTGAGATTAGAGTGGTTTTGAGAGAGGAGTCCATTGTTGACAACTTGGATTAGCTCTTGGAGCCTTGTAAGATTTGGTAATCTCTATTCTAAGCCTTTAATGTCTTTTCTTGGGATTGTTCTTCATTATTTAACCATGACTTGCAAGCATGCTTTAATTGTGAAGTTTGATTTTGAAATGTATGTTGTTGGCTGAATAGATGTGATTCTAGGGTGAAGGAGTGATGTTTATGCTTTGGACTATGATTGTATGACTTCCATGTTAACTTAGGATAGATTTGTGTTCGAAATCCCAACTCGGAGCCAAACCACGGCCTGTTCTTCATGCTTCCACGGCCGTGGTCTGCATGATCCACCCGTATTTTGCTCTGTTGTTCTTGAATTGATTGAATCTGGATGTTTGGATGTAGATGTGTTGAAACCCTAGTGTTTGTTGAGCTTAACCTAACTTAGGTAGACCTAATGTTAGCAACCTAATTGAGGAATGAGACCTACCCGGTGATTTCCCCTCTTAGATACCTAAGATGATGAACTCTAGGTAGTAGTGAGCCTCGCAAGCCGCTATTGGATTGAGTGTGCTAGGATCGTTGCCTAAGACTTGCCTTTTCCGAGACTTACCCGGTAAGGAGGGGTTTGACCCTTAGGTAGTGACCGGTTTGTGTAGAATTCTCGTCCTTAGGTTCCTTGAGACTTACCCGGTAATAGGACCTTAGGTGCGAGACTAGTGGAGCATGAGACTTACCCGGTAATTGCTCCCATTTGAGGAACACTCAACTCCGAACAACCACAACCTTCCTTTGACCTTTAGAAACATGAGTCCAATGCCATAATCGGAATTCCGAATCTCTAGAATCCACTTTCTTACCTCTTATCTCTCATCTTTTGTTTGTGTTTCGTGTTTGCGTTGATATACTTGTGATCCTTGTTTGATCACCCAAAACCATCCAAAAATATTGTGTTTTGCATTTCTTTAATCCTCATCTCATCTTAGCTTAGATTTACACTATCTTTGATCATTAAATGACTTGATTTCACCTCAGTCCTTGTGTTCGACCTCGGAATACTTTCCTTTCTACAAAACGACCCGTACACTGCGGGTTTTGCTAGGTAGTTTAGGATTTTAGTTCGAGTTTATAAATGTAAAGCTTTTTGTGCTATTTCCTAGCGTGACAAGTTTTTGGCGCCGTTGCCGGGGACTAGGTTAAGATTAAGTCATTTGCTTTTGATTGTTTTTAGTGTTTATCTTTCTTGTTACTTTTGATCTTGTGTTGTTTTTGTCTTTGCCTTTTCATGTTTGCCATGGACAGATTGTACTTCCAAGACGACCTTGACAACATGGAGTATGAGGAGTGGATGGAAAACCAAGATCTAGGACCTCTTCATGATGAGTTTGAGTATTGGGAGGAGTTTAATGCCTATCATGAGTCCCATAATCAAGCTCACATGACTATACTACCTCATGAGGAACCTCACCAAAAACCTCACAATGATAGGGTAGAATCAATGCTAGAAGAAATGTTGAGGAAGATGGATGATCTAGAAAGCAACATTGCCTCCATTTCGAGTTCCAACATGGAGCTCGAAGCGGATGTGTCTCAACAAGAGGAGGTTCACCATGAGGAGATCCAAGGATTGCCCGAATCAACCATGATCATTAAGGAACTTCAAGGGAAGTTGGATGAAGCTTGGGAGCAAGTGAGGCTAAGGGATTTGGCCCTGAAGGATGAAAGAAGATTGAATTTCGAGAGGGAAGAACAAATGAGGAGGGAGATTGAAGAGATTAGGAATGCTCTTATGCTAGGAGATCCTACCATCCTTCAAGATCTACCTCCACCTCCTTCACCTTTGGAGGAGTGCAATGAAGTACTCTCACCCCCGGATATCCTTGCCATCAACCCCGGAACCACCTATGAAGAGCTCACTTGGAACGAAGATGACAGAGAGAATCACGGCCGTGGAGGACATTCCACGCCCGTGGAAGGTTCTGTCCTAGACAATCCTAAGCTAATTTCAGCCCCTTCCAACCCTTTCTTGCTTGCCCGGAGTACACACAAATATTGGAGCCCCTTTCCTAAGGATTCTCCATTATTGAATGAAGAAAGCAAGCATGATGGATCCATGATGTTCATGAAGCACTTCAATGAGGGATTCTTTCCAAGAATCGGATTTCTTCAGATCATAGAGGATTAGGATGACAAGCGTTTCACCGGAGTAACCGCGGAGTATGAATTGCCTAAGTATGGGGTGGCATCTATGGTTGCAACTCCGTGCTATCATCAAGGAAGCGGTGATGAAGGAGTCTACTACTCACCGGTGAAGAGAGAACCTGAAGCTTATTTGGGCATCAAGTGGCCCTTGCTTGTCATCATGGATACCGGAAAGCGATGGTTGCTTGGAATCCTCAAGCAAACCATGGTATTCGAGGTGGATTGACATATCCACGGAGTTTGGTCAAGCTAATGACCTAAAAGAAGCGCTTAATGGGAGGCAACCCATTGGTACAACTCTTTCCCTTTTCTCTTTCGTTTTTGCTTTTCTTTTTGCTTTTGTGTGTTTTTGTGTTTTGTGTTTGTGTGGAAGATCTTAGGTAATAAGGAAGCCTTGCAAGGCGAGTTGATAATGATGATGATTCCGTTTTCAACCATGGGTGGAGCGGACGTGAGACTTGGACGGCTTGAGGTGTCTTTGTTGGATGGAAGAGCTCTCATCTCACATACACCTTGGCGCGGGTCTCGACGCCGGAATGACTATGAAGAGCTCTCTACCATTGTTGATAGGATCATCCACCACCACTCCACACGAGTAACCCAAATACCGGAAACGCCACATTTTTACATTGTGAGAACCCTCTTTCACTCTTCTTTACTTCATTTACACATTGGGGACAATGTGTTTCTAAGTATGGGGTGGGGTTTGCATGATCTTTTGCATAATTAGCATCTAGGATAGTTTCGTTTTAGTTGTCACACGTTTCTTTTCATGTTTTGCATTGTACATATACATTTCAAAATTCCAAAAAAATCGAAAAATTTTCAAAATTTTTGTGCTTTCTAGGTTTGGATATGACCCTAATGATGAATCTTGTCTTGTAAATTGGCTATGGATGGTCTTGTGTGTTTAATGGATTTATGCATATGTGGACTTGATGTACTTATCTTGAATTCTATGTATGAATTGTGATTATGATGTTTGCCTTGATTGGATTGAGGATTGAAAGTCGAAATTACATGCTAGTTCTTGCACATCATCTAGGAATGATTAAGGCAATTCATCTCATCTTCTTCTCATCTTGATCATGTTGCTTGAGCACCTCACTTAATTAAAAATTTGACCTCTTTTGACCCTTCCGGGAATAGGAGCATGCTAGTGTGTTGATGTGTGTGAAAAGCAAGTGTGGGGTGGTGAAGTTGATATTATGAATGTTGTGAATGAAGTTGTTGAAAATGCGTTGTAAAAGTGTAGACAAAATATAGGGTTGGGGACGTTGGTTTAAATGACAAGTAACTCGGCACCATTCACATAATCGGGTGTTTGTGCCTTACCAAAGTCAAATAAACCAATAGTCCTAACGAGCTTTGGTATGTGTGTCCGGTGTGGATGCACCTCGAAAAATAGAAAAAGCCCGAGGACAGCTAATCACCAAGGTTTCGGCTTTTGTACACCAATGCCATTGTCTCAAAAATAAGTGAAAAAGAAAAGAAAAGGAGGAGAAAAATACACTTTGGTGGATGAAGTATAAATGTAAAAGTTGTGGTTGTTTAGTTCCCTTCCCGGATTTGCACCACATGGCCTTAGAAAATTCCCACCTTATCATCACGTTTCTTGGCCTTTTCTTTCCTAAGTCCTTAAGACCTATTTGCTTATGTGTATGACTTAGTGATCTAGATTGGAGATTCTCATGATCATCTTGACTTCATCATTCTTACCTTTCATGCATGCTTTCGAGTTAAGTATGATTGTCTTTCCGTGCCTTCATTCATTTCATGCATGATTGCTTGTCCATTGCCATGAAACATCACTATGAAGGTGATCCATCTTTAGAAGCACAATTCCAAAAATATTTTCACTTTTTTTGCATGCATAAATCATGTCATCTCTTAGTCTATAGTTGAGCATTTGCTCGGGGACGAGCAAACCTTAAGTATGGGGTATTTTTGATAACACGATTTATGACTTAGGTTTAGGTAATCATTTAGATAGTTTTTCCCGTTTTTCATGCATGGTTTGGCATTAGTTCAGTACGTTTGCGCTCAATTCATGTATTTTGTCGAGATAGACGTCTACACGGACTTTTGCATGCTTTGTAGGTATTTTGGAAGAACATACGAGCTTAATCGATACATTCGAGGATCGTTCCTCGAGATGACACACTTCCGGACTCGTTAAGGAGCAAGCTAGGAGCAAAGGAGAACACATAGGACCTAGTTGGTGCATGCCTTGCACCAACTCATGGTCCAATGGTTCAAGGGAAGCCTCTGGAGCAAAACCACGGCCAGACACCATTCCACGGCCGTGGAACATGCCCGTGGAATCTGCCAGGACCACGCTGACACGTGTCCCACGATCTCTTTGATGACTCTTGCTCCTAGTGGGTATTTAAAGGATCTTGCAGGCTGTAATGGGGATCTCTCATCCTTCTTTTTGACGTATCTTCTTCCCCAAAATACTTCTCCATTGTTGCCTCTCTTCCAAGCACCCATTGTGGGTGTTCTTGGAAGAGATTAGTGTAGATTCTCGTTTTAGAGTGAGATTAGAGTGGTTTTGAGAGGAGTCCATTGTTGACAACTTGGATTAGCTCTTGGAGCCTTGTAAGATTTGGTAATCTCTATTCTAAGCCTTTAATGTCTTTTCTTGGGATTGTTCTTCATTATTTAACCATGCCTTGCAAGCATGCTTTAATTGTGAAGTTTGATTTTGAAATGTATGTTGTTGGCTGAATAGATGTGATTCTAGGGTGAAGGAGTGATGTTTATGCTTTGGACTATGATTGTATGACTTCCATGTTAGCTTAGGATAGATTTGTGTTCGAAATCCCAACTCGGAGCCAAACCACGGCCTGTTCTTCATGCTTCCACGGCCGTGGTCTGCATGATCCACCCGTATTTTGCTCTGTTGTTCTTGAATTGATTGAATCTGGATGTTTGGATGTAGATGTGTTGAAACCCTAGTGTTTGTTGAGCTTAACCTAACTTAGGTAGACCTAATGTTAGCAACCTAATTGAGGAATGAGACCTACCCGGTGATTTCCCCTCTTAGATACCTAAGATGATGAACTCTAGGTAGTAGTGAGCCTCGCAAGCCGCTATTGGATTGAGTGTGCTAGGATCGTTGCCTAAGACTTGCCTTTTCCGAGACTTACCCGGTAAGGAGGGGTTTGACCCTTAGGTAGTGACCGGTTTGTGTAGAATTCTCGTCCTTAGGTTCCTTGAGACTTACCCGGTAATAGGACCTTAGGTGCGAGACTAGTGGAGCATGAGACTTACCCGGTAATTGCTCCCATTTGAGGAACACTCAACTCTGAACAACCACAACCTTCCTTTGACCTTTAGAAACATGAGTCCAATGCCATAATCGGAATTCCGAATCTCTAAAATCCACTTTCTTACCTCTTATCTCTCATCTTTTGTTTGTGTTTCGTGTTTGCGTTGATATACTTGTGATCCTTGTTTGATCACCCAAAACCATCCAAAAATATTGTGTTTTGCATTTCTTTAATCCTCATCTCATCTTAGCTTAGATTTGCACTATCTTTGATCATTAAATGACTTGATTTCACCTCAGTCCTTGTGTTCGACCTCGGAATACTTTCCTTTCTACAAAACGACCCGTACACTGCGGGTTTCGCTAGGTAGTTTAGGATTTTAGTTCGAGTTTATAAATGTAAAGCTTTTTGTGCTATTTCCTAGCGTGACATTGTTCATCCATCATTCTTTCCAGATTAGCTTTTGAACAAGTAAACTTAATGAGTGCTGCCTTCTGGTCTTGACACGTTATTATCAGATCAACTTTCTCTTTCTCTAGATCGATATAGTTTCAATGAAGGGAAGATAGGTTGTCCTTGAGAATCAGGTTTTTTGATTCCAATGCCTTGATATTGTCATCAACGTCTTCCTTTTTTGTGTTAAGATTTTCAATCTCCAGAGACATTTCACTCAATCGTCTATCTTGTTCATGAAGCTTTTCTTTTAAAGAAATTATCCTTATTCTATGTTCTTTATCACTTAAGATAATATCTTTAAGGAATTGTTTAAGGTCAATCTCAGGTTGAGACATAATTGTACTTACCACATTGTTGATGTACAGATTTGAGTCATTTTCATGATCGGCCATGAGACACAAGTTTGCTTGTTCTCTTTCATCTTTTGATTCATTTATTGATTCTGAATCACTCCATGAAGCAACCATAGCTTTCTTCTTTCAATCATTTTTCTTGAAGTTGGTTCTCTTCTTTTGTGGACAATCCTTCACCAAATGATCTGTTTCACCACATTCAAAACAAGTCAGTACTCTCGTTTTCTTATTAGAGTTAGAAAACTTACCTCGGGTTTTTGATGCTCATGAAAATTCTCTGTTTGCAGATTGTTTCTTTAACTTGAGAATTCTTGCGAGACCCTTGGAGATCATGGCGATTGCATTTTCTTCATCATCATCATCACTATCTTCTTCATCAGATGGTAACTCATCTCTTCTGGATTTTAATGCCAAATTCTTGGAGTTGGATGGGAGTTCTCCATCTTCTTCACAAAGAACCATTTCATGTGTGATGAGTTTTCCAAGTAGATCATCAAGAGGAAGAGTTGTGAGATTTTGAGCTTCTTCAATAGCAGTCATCTTTGATCCCCACTTGGCTTTAGGTAGGCTCCTTAGAACCTTCCTCACTTTCTCCTCATTTGTGAAGATCTTTCCTAGTGAGTCCAGATTGTTCACGATCTCAGTGAATCTGGTGAACATTTCTTTGACTGTTTCATTTGGATTCATCTTGAATAGCTCGTATTGTCTGAGAAAGATGCTAATCTTTGTTTCCTTGACTTGATGTGTTCCTTCATAAGTGACAACAAGCTTGTCCCATATTTCTTTAGCACTCTTGCATGATGAAATGCGGTTGAATTCATTTGCATCTAATCCACAGTAAAGTAGATTCATTGCTTTGTAATTCTTTGACACACTGTCCAGGTCAACCTGTGTGAAGTCTAATTCCTTCTTTGGGACTTGGACGCCTTCACCGTTATCATTGGAACTTTAGGTCCATTTTGAGTAATGCTCCAAAGCTTCATATCCTGGCCAATTATGAACATACGCTGAGTGCTCTCCAATGAGCAAAGTTGTTGCCATAGAAGAGTGGTGGTCGGGATGAGGATCTTCCTTGAGCAAATCCACCATCACCTACAGGATTCATGATTAGTCTCACTGATGGTTAAATCAATAAACGTGAGTCTAGCTCTGATACCAATTGAAGAACCGGTAGGTGAATTAAAAGGTTAAAAGATACTCTAGAAGGGGGTTGAATAGAGTATGGAAACTTTTCACAAACCAAATTTCAACGCCTTGAAACTTCTTTCAAGGGCCTTGATGTCAATATGTGCTTTTTGTGAAACTTTGATTTCAAGGGCTTTGAAACTCCTTTCAAGGGCCTTGACTTCTTGCTCTTGCAAAACAAAGTTAGTCACTGTAAAGTATGTATGGTGCGAAATTGAAAAGATTGACGTGAGGATATGTTTACGAAGTTCGGCTCTAAATAGCCTACTCTCCGTCCCAGGGTATATCCGTAGGATCTAACTATCTATTATCAGCTTCAAAGAGTCCTAGATATAAACTAGAAAGAATCCCCTTCTTCTCTCACTGTAGTCAATGCTACGATCTAGCTCCAACTCTTAACCTAGCTATAATAGCCTAGTTACTTCGCAGAGTAACACACACTCTAGTATAACACTATTTAGATCTTCCAATGGAGCTCTAGTGTTTTCTCTCTCTAAGGGGATAAAGCTTTTGCGTGAATGAGAGAAAGAAAAACAACGAATGAAGATGATTAATTTGCTTGAAGATGTAAAGATGTTTTCAGTGTAAGTTTGTGTACTTGTCTTCTTCAACCATCATCTTCATTTATACTCTTCTATGGAAAGGTCTTCTAGCCGTTGTAGAGATGACCGTTTGAAGATGAATCTTCTTTTCTATGAAGATCGTTTCTTGTTTTGAGATAAGGTAGACGTTGCAAGTCTTCAGCTCTTAAGAACACGTCGAGTCCTTAACTCCTTGATCTTCTCGTCTTCTGTTGAATCGAGAGAGAGGATATTTTTTCCGTTTGTTGTTTAGAAAATCTTCTAGAAAAGATTCTCTATTCTTCGGTTGAGATCTTCCTTCGGTTAATAAGATCTTCCTTCGGTTGATAAGATCTTTGGTTGATGAGATTTTCTGTTACAGAATCTTCCAAGAAAATCTTCAACTCATTTTGAATCCTTGTTCCGTGCATCTATAATTCCAAGGCCCTTGATTTCGTCCCTTTGTACTCTCTATCTTCCTTTGTCCTTGAATTATACTTCAAGGCCATTGAAGTCCATATCAAGGCCCTTGATATTTGGATAAAACTTGCACTGAATTCAAACCAACCATATCTAGAGAATATAATCAATATATTGTTAGTATATCCAACTACTACATTTGTGTTAAGTCTTTCATCATCATCACCGGTAAACCATTTTAATCAAGGTGGAGTTTTCATATCTTCTACGATCCTTTCTATCCTTCTTTGAATCCAAGATGTTCCATAATGTCGTTCTCTAGACTCCTTATGCTTCCATATTCCTTTTTGATCCAAAATGTGCCCTAATTCCTAAAAATACAATCAAACTAGGTGTAGACCTCGATTCTTGCATAGTAGGCAAATAATAGCATAATCAATATGAATATATGTCCTAATGCGGGATAAGCCGCAGTTCCCGATCTAGATTTAAAGTCCTTAACTGGGATAAAATTGGGATGTTCTATTGAATAAATCGGCCGATTTTCTTCAAGAACGGGGCGATTTTTCGTTAAACTCAGAACACGAATTAGTGAATGATATGGATAGATAAGAAGGTGAATATGGAATGATAGATGAAAGAAAATATAGGAAGATATGATCTAAGATATTTTCACAAAGGAAACTTGACCAATGATGTGTCAAAACCCTTAAACAAGAAGATTACCTTAACCTGAACTTCTTTAACCTTACACATGTCTTCTAATTAAGACAAGCACAATGAGGGACTAGTATTGACCAGGAGCACCAACATTCAATAAGATTAACACACACAAGCACAATCTAGCAAAGACTTCACAATGATTCAACCAAAAGCTTTCTTTTTTATTGAGTAATAATGAATAAAATACAAACTCCATAAGTTGCAAGTCACACAATGCTGTGGAAATATATCAAATCTAATCTATTAAACAATCTCCCCCACTAAGTCTAGTTATAAGGGAAAGTAATCCTGCGAAAACTAGAAAAATATATCTTTAAAAAGATAATCTAAGAAAGATATGTTTTTAAGAGAGACTTTCATATTTTAAACCAGGAAAGATATTTTTAAAAGATAATCTAGGAAACATATCTTTATAAAATAATCTAAAGATATAATCCCAAAAATAGGATCAAAACCTAACAACTTTCCTTAAGATTGTTTGAGAGCTTTAAGGAAAATAAAATTAAAAGATAGTTTCCAAAAATAGAAGATCATGGCCGGATCTTGCAAACTCGTATCAGAGGCAGAAAATCGGGTAAGAAATTGGCCAATTTTCCTAGGAAATAGTTCGGTTGATTTTTCTGGGAATTGGTCGATTTTCTTCATCTTTCATGCAATCTTCCATTCCATCGATTCGTCCCATGTTTGCAACTTGTAAGCGCTCCTTCCTTGAGTTTCTCTGGCTTCTAGATTAATAAATGGTCTATGTAGCATAGGCGTATATGCTATCAAGGATGGTCTCGCATCATACTCCCCTTTTTGGAAATGAGTCGACCTCGAATCATAGTCTAGCTTATCATTAATCGCACGATGACTCAAGTATGGCAGCTTCCAGACTGGATTAACTTCATAGGATGAAGTCATCAACTTTGTTTTGATCCCTTGTCGCATCCTAGTATGCAACCACTTAATAAACTCCGCCTGTTTTCCTTTGGATCCACTTTTTGTATATCCTCCTTCTTGACAATCTAATCTTGCAATCCAACAATAAATCTCACTCGCTTCCTCTTGGATAACGGTGCAAGATTAGGGTTTGGAAGAAGTAATGTATTAACAAAGTCATGGAAATGCAAAACATACAACACTCTATGTCATCTTAAACTTTCATTAACAATCGCATACATAACACACTTCCAATGGTAATCTAACAATGCCATAACTTAGGGATGCACTACGTAAAACGCTTTATGTTCTTCCATAAGGTTTTCAAAAGGCTTTATGCAAGGACTTGAAGGCAAAATAGAAGATAGATCACTACTCAAAGATGAATGCGACAACTTAGGCGCATGCACATTGCTAACAAGAGAGTGCTCTTTCATGCTTGTATCTATATCATGCTCATCATCAACAATCATATCAAAGTCCGCTAATTCCACATGATCATTAATAGGAACATAAAGTTTAGAATCACTAGCCTTGTTTGTTTGGATAGTCTCCATGAATGTGATCAACTGGTTACGTACTTCCTCCAAATCATTTATGAGTTCCTTTACAGTTTCATTAAACTTAATCGAAGGATATTTATATGAGTCATAATACTCCTTGTCATGTACAAATATATCATGTGCTAGAGGATATTTATATGAGTCATAATAGCATTCCCTCTTGGAACGTTGATCATACCCACAATAATCCCTCTCATCCGCGAATTCCTGAAAATCAACATACTTCGGAGCGTTAGGCATATCATAATATTGATTTGAATACCTCATACCTTGATCATAATGGTTTCGTGGTTATGGTTCCAGGGATGGAGTTCTATACGGAACAAGTGAGCGTCTGTCATCCTCGTTCATCGATCTCTGTTGAGAAACGTGTTGATTAAACCTTAACTGGGGCAAATCTCGGCCAAAATCTCGGGCGAGATTTTGCTCTAGGGGTCGAGATGTTCCTCTGGAATGATAGTCCGGATAATACATCCTGCACAATCATATAAAGTAATAACAAAGGTGTGATATTAGTGAAAACAAGGGTTTCTTACTTGTCTTCTCTCGCACTCACACTCGTGTTATGTTGTCGCAAACTGGTTTGACGGAATTGACTTGCATCGATTAATGCTTCATTACAAATTAGTGTCTTGGTCTCACTAGAACTCCTTGGTTGAATCAAGTAGTTGACTTGGTTTGGATAAAGGTTCTTATGGAGTGAGATGGTTAAGGAATCCCTGTTAGAAGTTTACTCCACACACGACAAGGTAGAAAGAAAATTTGCGGATAAAGGACTAGTATGTTAAGAAGTATAGATACTAACTAACACACTCAAAGAAAGACGCAAAGTTCAGAAAAAAAAAGAGGCTAAAAAAACGCACACAAGAGATTAAGAAGAGAGAAGAACGTACCTTGAGTTGCGAAGTTAAGAAAGAGAGTTAGCCGGATTTGGGTTTATGTATGGCTAAAACTATTTGATTGAATCAAGGTATATACTAGCACTCTTCTGTTGTAGTAATCTTGCATAGGGTGCACTTTGATTATGCAAAGTGTGTCTCAAAATTTTCTCGAAAAATTGGCAACAGTAGCAAAAATCGGATGATAGATCGGTCAATCTCCTAAAGAACAGGTCGATTTTCTTTGGAAAAAAATCGACTATTGGATCCGACATTCAAGAACTTGTTTCTTTTTTTATTGGAAAGGTTTTAAGGTCAACGGTTGGCTTGTGTTTGGTTGATGGTGTTTTTCTCTTCCAAACTTACACAAATCAACACACGTTAAATTCAAATAATCTCACAAAGATGCGAACAAAAAAAGACTCGAATTTATATGACTCAAAGAAGACACAAAAAAAATCAAACTTTTTTATGAACGTTCGTACTTCAATCGCTTAACTCTTATACCACTTAGATGCGGGGATAAGCCGAGACTGAAAGTCCTTAACTGGGATAAAATTGGGTTGTTCTATTAAAAAAAAATTGGGCGATTTTCTTCAAGAACATGGCGATTTTTCGACAAACTCAGAACAAGAATTAGTGAATGATATGGATAGATAAGAAGGTGAATATGGAATGATAGATGAAAGAAAATATAGGAAGATATGAACTAAGATAGTTCCGCAAAAGAGTCTTGACCAATGATGTGTCAAAACCCATTAAACGAGAAGATTACCTTAACCCGCACTTTTGTAACCTTACACAAGTCTTCTTATTAAGACAAGCACAAGGAGGGACTAGTATTGATCAGGAGCACCAACCTTCAATAAGATTAACACACACACAAGCACAATCTAGCAAGGACTTCACAATGATTCAACCAAAATCTCTCTTTTTGATTGAGTAATAATAAATAAAATACAAATTCCGTAAGCGAAGTTGCAAGTCACACAATTGTGTGGAAATATATCAAATCTAATCTACTAAACAATCTCCCCCCACTAAGGTTGTCTATAAGGGAGACTTTTTTACGAAAACTAGGAAAATATATCTTTAAAAAGATAATCTAGAAAAGATATCTTTTTAACAGAGACTTTCCTATTTTAAACTAGAAAATATATCACTAAAATATAATCTAAGAAATATATCTTTTTAAGATAATATAAAGATATAATCCCAAAAATAGGATAAAAAACTAACAACTTTCCTTAAGATTGTTTGAGAGCTTTAAGAAAATAATTTTAAAAGATAATTGCCAAAAATAGAAGATTGTGGCCGCATCTTGCAAACTCGTCTCAGAGGCAGAAAATCGGGTAAGAAAATCGGCCTATTTTCATGGGAAATAGTTCGGTCGAATTTTTTGGGAATTGGTTGATTTTCTTCATCTGGCATGCAATCTTCCATTCCATTGATTCGTCTCATGTTTGTAACTTGTAAGTGCTCCTTCCTGGAGTTTCTCTTGCTTCTAGATTAATGAATGATCTATGTAGCGTAGGTGTATATGCTATTAACGATGGTCTCGCATCATGTCCATGCATGCGAAATAATAAAGAGAAACTGTCAAAACATATGCCAATACTTGTATCATAATTCATGTTATCACAGATCATATGAAGGACTTGATGATGGAGCTCATAGTCATGTGTAGTTGGATCTCCAAGTTTTATGCCGGGACAACGTACTCGCTATGTTGGATTCATCTTTTGCCCAAATGTTTGCAACTCTCCCACAAACGGGTCAACTTTAACAATCCTCACTGGATGGCGAGGTACAACTCCTAGTGCGGCTGGTGGAGGAATCTCTATTGGGACATTACCTCCTCTTTCAAGGAGTAATTGCCTATCAGCCATCATCTCATCGATCTCTGCTCTAATTGCATCTTCTCTTTCATGCGTTGTTGCTTTTTCTTCTTCCATGGCTTCATCTCTAAGCTTTATTGTAACACCCCAAATCCGCGGGACTTGAGATGCTACATTGGGCTAGGATCTCACAATGGATCCTGACCCTAGCCTGACAACAAGTTCAGTGGATCTTACAACAAGGAACACGTAGATTAAAACCAAATACATAAAAGTTGTATATGATACATCAAAAGAGTTTACAAACTCCAAGCCGAGTACAAAACAACATCATAAACCACCACCACAAAAGGTATCTCATATCCCAAGCATCCTAATGTACAAAAGTCCTTGACTGGCCACACCATCTATCTCACCCTACAGTCTTCTTAACCTGAAGATCATCTACAATACGGTATAAAACCGTTAGTTACAGCAATCAAAAGCATGAAGGTAATAGCACAACCGCACATCAACATCTCATACATGCAATGCCACACACATTCATTTATTATCTTTCATTACGTTATTCCATTACTAATTCAACTTCTTTTGTAACACGAGGAACCTAAAGAACCTTGTCCCTTTCCCCTTTAACACAGGGGTTTGCATGGGGGTGATCATCACTCGTCCCACCCTGTGCTACTGGCTTCCAAGCACCTCCTCCTAACCCGCAGGCGGAGACCGGTGGTTACCGCCCGTTACAATACACTTGGGCCAAATAAATGTAATAAAAGGTCATCCTAATCCGGTTTAAGGTTATAAATGCACAATCATATGAGCACACACAACCATCACAATCATACAATCCACAACCGTACGCTAAGTAAGTCCTATGGACTTACCTATCACACTCGTATCAGACACTTGCAATAGCAAGGCACAACATATCAGACACTACAACGGTTAGGAGACTCGTCTCCATAACCACAACCATCCTACAACCTCAATCTAAACCTCAAGATCATAACAAGCTCACATATGCCTATGGCATAACCTCAACATCAACACAAGTGCCTAAGGCACAACTCCAACATACAACACATCCTAACCACACTAGCCTAGCTACCAACTAAGCCAAGGCTAAAGGAAAGGGAGGAAGGAAAACATACCAACAAGGTATGCACCAACAGAAGCAAGAACACCAAGTTGGCCCAGTGAGGCACAGGGGCGGCTCACCAAAGGCGCAGGGGCGGCTCACAGGCAGGCGCAGGGGCGGCCTAGTTCAGACGCAGGGGCGGCTAACAAGGTCCAAGGTGGAACTCACTAAGGCTCAGCAAGGATCCTAGGCTCCACGGACTAAGTCCCTTACATCACACTCCCCTAAAAACAAGTTTTGTCCCGAAACTTGCAAGATCCCAAAACCTCTCGGACCCATAAGCCGAGGTACACTCTCTTCTCACGAACATCAGGTCATAACCTATAACGTTCTATATCCTCAACACAGCATGGAGGAATCACAACTCCAGCAACAACTCTACACAAGGCCTAGAGGAAGATCATCTCTAGCCAAACACTAACCACATCACACTGGCATGGAGAAAAACCGTCTTCAGCCACAACGTACACATAACACTACTACGTGGAGGAAAACCATCTCCACTCACACTATGTCCACCAAAGGTAGCATGGAGGAAAGAACCATCTCCTGCTAATCCTAACACATACACCATAGCATGGAGGAAAGAACCATCTCCAGCTATACCTATATCGTGCTAGCAAACAAGATTTAACAGATCAAATGCACATATCAAAGCTAGCACAAAAACACATCATGTCACATAAGCACATAGCATACAAGCACTCACCAAAAAGGCACTAAGATCTACTCGTGGATCCTACGGGTACCTCTAACTCCGCATAGAACTCTAGATAGTTCCTCTGGATACTATCCTCTGTCTCCCAGGTAGCCTCATCAGGTCCCCGTCTCGACCACTGTATCCTTATCATAGGAATGTCCTTCGAACGCATGCGTCTCACACCTCGTTCTAGGACTGCAATAGGGTGCTCTACAAAGGTGTGGTCCATCTCAACCACCAATTATAACTCACAATGTGCCTCGGATCTGGTATGTACTCCCTCAGCTGAGACACATGAAATACAGAGTGAACACCCTCTAACCTCGGAGGCAATGCTAATCTGTAAGCTGCCCTCCCAACTCTATTCAGTATCTCAAAAGGACCGATATATCGGGGACTCAGTTTCCCCTTTATGCCAAAACGTCTGACGCCTCGCGTCGGAGATACTCTCAACCAGACAAGAGCTCCTACCCTGAACTCTAGGGGTCGACGCCTGCATACGACTTTTGGCGACTCTGTGCAGCCAGCATCCTCTCCCTGATCAGCGGTACTCGAGTCATATCATCCTGAATCTACTCTGGCGTTATACCACTGATACTATTGGGCTCATCCCAACATAAAGATGTACGGCACCTACGTCCATACAGTGCCTCATAGGGAGCCATCCCTATAGATTCATGCCAGCTGTTGTTGTATGAGAACTCAACGAGTAGGAGGTAATCAGACCATCCCTGTCCCCAATCCAACACACAAGCTCGCAGCATATCCTCCAAAGTTTGGATGGTCCTCTTAGACTGACCATCGGTTTGGGGGTGAAATGCATTCGTGAAGTGTAGACTCATCCCAAAGCAGTCTGAATCTGCTGCCAGAACCTCGAGGCAAACCGACCATCTCGATCAGAGACGATCGTCCTCGGAACACCGTGGAGTCTCACTATCTGTCTAGTGTACTCCTCAGCTAATCTACTCACCGGCCACGTCTCTCTAATAGGAATAAAACGTGTCGTCTTCGTCAGTTTGTCCACAATAACCCAAATAGCATCAAAGCTCCTACTGACCCTCAACCCGGTCACAAAATCCATGGAGACGTCCTCCCACTTCCACTGCGGCACTGGCGGTGAATGGAGCTCCCCTCTAGGTCTGAAATGCTCTATCTTGACCTGCTGACAAGTCGCGCACTGAGCCACAAATCTGGCTACGTCGGGCTTCAGCCCTCCCCACCAATATGAGCGTCTCACATCATGATACATCTTACTCGTACTTGGGTGTACTGAGTAAGGTGTACAATGAGCCTCCTGCAAAATCCGATGTCTCAGCTCTGCATTTGTAGGCACACATATACGATCATGTCGCCTCATAACTCCATCTGCCCCAATAGTAAACTGGGGTGCCTCTCCTCGAGACATCCTATCTCTGATCCTCGTCAAGGTCGGGCAGGTCCCCTGCTTCTGTTGGATCTCATCCAACAGACCAGGTAGAACCTCTATAGCAAACGACAGGGCATCCTCATCAAGAAACTGGATGTCCATCTCTAGCCTAGCTAGATCTCTTTGAAACTGAGGTTGTACAGTAAGTCTGGCAATCGCCTTCTCTCAAGGCGTCTTCCTGCTCAAGGCGTCATCTACCACATTCGCCTTGCCAGGATGATACAAGATCTCAAGGTCAAAGTCCTTGATCAACTCAAGCCACCGACGCTGGCGGTTATTCAATTCCCGCTGCGTGAAAGTATACTTCAGACTCTTATGGTCTGTAAAGATCTGACATGTAGCACCATACAGGTAATGTCTCCAGATCTTCAGAGCATGAACTACCGCTGCCAACTCCAGATCATGAGTCGGGTAGTTCTCCTTATATGTCTTCCGTTGTCGAGACGCATATGCAATCACCCTGCCTCTCTGAATCAATACACATCCCAAGCCTAGCTTGGATGCATCACTGTAAACCACAAAGTCATCAGAACCCTCTGGCTGTGCAAGGACAGGAGAAGAAGTTAAACGCCTTTTCAACTCCTCAAAACTCCGAGTGCACTTATCGGTCCATACGAATCTGGTAGTCTTCCTCAGAAGACTCGTCAGTGGACAGACAATCACAAAAAATTCCTCCACAAAGCGTCTGTAATACCCGGCTAAGCCAAGAAAGCTACGCACTTTCTTGACGTTCGTCGGTGTCGTCCATGCAGCAACAGACTCGATCTTCGCCAGATCTACCATAATCCCATCGGCGGAGACTATATGTCCAAGGAAAGCAACCTCAGACATCCAAAACTCGCACTTAGAGAGCTTGACATACAGCTCTCTATCCCTCAAAATCTATAATACCGTCCTCAAATGACCGGCATGCTCCTCTTTGCTACGAGAGTATACCAGAATGTCGTCAATAAAGACCACAACGAAGTGATCCAAAAAGTCGATGAAGATATTGTTCATCAACTCCATGAAAACTAGTGGGGCATTCGTCAGCCCGAATGGCATCACTACAAACTCGTAGTGGCCATACCGAGTACGAAATGCCGTCCTATGTACATCCTGCTCCCTCACCCCCAGCTGGTGATAACCTGAATGCAAATCGATCTTGGAGTAGATTGTCGCTCCCTGCAGCTGATCAAGTAAATCATCAATACGAGGCAATGGATACCTGTTCTTGATGGTCACCTTGTTCAGCTCTGTGTAATCTATACACAGTCTCAACGATCCGTCCTTCTTCCGCACGAAGAGGACAGGTGCACCCCATGGTGATACGCTAGGGCGTATAAAGCCCTTCTTAGCCAACTCCTCGAGTTGCTGCTTCAACTCTAACATCTCGACAGGCGTCATACGGTATGGGGCCTTCGAGATCGGTCTCGTGCCAGCCTCTAGGTCAATACCAAAATCTACGCTCCTCTGATGTGGCAAACTAGACGACTCTGCAAACACGTCTGTAAACTCACAAACCACTGGGATGTCCTCCAAGGCTGGACTCTCTCCATCTTTCATGGCATAGCACCAAAAGGCATCACATCCCTGTGCCATTAGTCTAGCTGCTCGTACTGCGCTGATGACAGATCCCGTTTTCCCAAGGTCCCAACCCTGGAAAACCTCTATCGGGCCTTGGTTTGTGGAGACTGTAACAGTCCTCCTACCCACATATAACACCGCACGGTGTCTACGAATCCAATCCATACCTAATATGACTTCTTCATGCATCAGAGGCATGACTAAGAAGTCAACAAGTAACACACGAGTCCCTAAACGTAGGGGACAACTACGTATCTCCTGGGTACCTCTGACCCTACTACCATCAGGTAACCCTATAGAAAAGGGTATCCCCTCTATGGTAGACAAACTCAAATGCTCAACAAAATCAGCAGAAATAAAAAATGCGTAGCACCCGTATCAAATAAAACTCTAACAGGTAAACCATGCAACAGAATGGTACCTATAGCAGCTGGTGTTGGCGGCTCCTCAGCACTCCTCAACTCAAAAGCACGGCCTCGAACTCCTCGAGCATCACTAGTACCAACATCTCTACCTCTGCCTCTACTCGGTGAAGGAGTTGAACCCTAAGTAGCAGGTGTGCTTGGGATTCTCTGTTGTCCCTGTGTCTGGTGCTAAGGCGGTCCCTGCCCACCTCCCACTGTACCTGCAGGGAAAGAACCCTGTTGTGATGGCGCCTTGCCCTGGCGGCAAAACGTAGCTTTGTGTCCTGGCTTCTCGCAAGAGAAGCAAGTTAGTGGCGCCCTCGGATAATCAGTCCTCACATGCCCATAGGCCCCACAGTTATAACACTGTCGGCCTCTATCAGAAGTCTGTGCAGACACTGGAACACCCGAGCGGCCCTGAGTCTGACCTCGCCCGTATCCAGATGCTCCTGCACCAGTCGGTGTTGTACGCTGTCTCTTCTCAGACCGTCCGGTTTGAGAATTCCTCCTCTGGCTAGCTCTCTCTCTCTCATAAGTAGAGGCCCGATCCTAGTAGTCTGCCAATGAGTCATAGTGAAATCCCGCCATGTATGAGCGAGTGCTCTCCCTCAGACAACGGGAGAACAAATACACATGCTGGTCCTCAAAAGGTGCAGCTGGACCCAGCAAAGCCAACTCGGTCCGGAAGTGGCGAATAGCATCTGTAATGGGTACATCCTCAAAGCCCGCTTCCACAAAATCCTGCAGCTTCTCCCTCCTCAGTGAGGGAAGGCAGAACTGCTCCCTCAGCAGAGTCCTCATCTACTCATAGTTGGTAACTCGAGCTCTAACTGTCCTCCACCACTGATGTGCCAGGTCACGGAATAGAGATTGTACTAGCTCTACCCGTCGGTCCTCAGGGTATCTGATAGACTCTAAAGCTGAGTCTACATGCCCAATCCACACCTCGGTCTCTAAACCGATCTCTTCAGAGAAGTGTGGAACTCCCTACTGATGAATTCCTTCAACTAGGTATCCAGTCGAGGCCCTCTGGTCTCCTCTACAGCTCGAGCAAGTGTCATTATTGTCAACTTAAGGCTCTGATACCAACTCTGTAACACCCCAAATCCGCGGGACTTGGGATGCTACATTGGGCTAGGATCTCACAATGGATCCTGACCCTAGCCTGACAACAAGTTCACTGGATCTTACAACAAGGCACATGTAGATTAAAACCAAATACATAAAAGTTGTATATGCTACATCAAAAGAGTTTACAAACTCCAAGCCGAGTACAAAACAACATCATAAACCACCACCACAAAAGGTATCTCATATCCCACGCATCCTAAAGTTGAGAAGTCCTCGGTTGGCCACACCATCTGTCTCACCCTGCAATCTTCCTAACCTGCAGATCATCTACAATACGGTATGAAACCGTTAGGTACAGCAATCAAAAGGATGAAGGTAATAGCACAACCACACATCAACATCTCATACATGCAATGCCACACACATTCATTTATTATCTTTCATTACGTTATTCTATTACTAATTCAACTTCTTTTGTAACACGATGAACCTAAAGAACCTCATCCCTTTCCCCTTTAACACAGGGGTTTGCATGGGGGTGATCATCACTCGTCTCACCCTGTGCTACTAGCTTCCAGGCACCTCCTCCTAACCCGCAGGCGGAGACCGGTGGTTACCGCCCGTTATAATACACTTGGGCTAAATAAATGTAATAAAAGGTCATCCTAATCCGGTTTAAGGTTATAAATGCACAATCATATGAGCACACACAACCATCACAATCATACAATCCACAACCGTAAGCTAAGTAAGTCCTATGGACTTACTTGTCACACTCGTATCCAATACCACGTCACAACTTCCCCTTGGGGAAGTAATCAACGCCTGCAATAGCAAGGCACAACATATCAGACACTATAACGGTTAGAAGACTCGTCTCCATAACCACAACCATCCTACAACCTCAATCTAAACCTCAAGATCATAACAAGCTCACATATGCCGATGGCATAACCTCAACATCAACACAAGTGCATAAGGCACAACTCCAACATACAACACATCCTAACCACACTAGCCTACCTACCAACTAAGCCAAGGCTAAAGAAAAGGGAGGAAGGAAGACATACCGACAACGTATGCACCAATAGAAGCAAGAACACCAAGCTGGCCCAATGAGGCGCAGGGGCGGCTCACCAAAGGCGCAGGGGAGGCTCACCAAAGGCGCAGGGGCGGCTCACAGGCATGCGCAGGGGCGGCCTGGTTCAGACGCAGGGGCGGCTAACAGGGTCCAAGGTGGAACTCACTAAGGCTCGGCAAGGCTCCTAGGCTCCAAGGACTAAGGCCCTTAAATTTATCTATTCTTGCGCTTCTTCCAATTCGACTTGAAGGTCTCTTTCACCTAAAGCCATCTTTGCTTCCCTTACTCTTCTTTTGTAAGTTTTCTCCAACTCAGGATAGTAAGGAACAATTTCTTACCAGTGTGAGATATGCGCATAAACCTAAAAAGAAAAGGGAATTCCTCCAAGAACCAATAGTCAAAGCAAAAAGGTTAATAGAAACAGGTAAAATTTAAACTAAAAGACCGCAATCGCTGCTTGGTCTAAACCAAGTCCCCAACAACGGCGCCAAAAACTTTTTCGCTCTAAGACGTGTGTGAATAATGAACGAAAATAGCTTTAAATTTATACTTGAAATATAAGCCAAAGTAAATAAGCGGATCCGCAGTTTATGGATTAATCGCAACAAAAACACATTCCAAGGTCGATCACATGGACTATGATGAAATCAAGCAATGAAAATCAGTAATTCTCTAGATTAAACCAAATACCAAAGACAAAAGAAATGAATATATGTAGTAATCGGGAAAGTGCATATTCTAGAGATCAAGGTAACCAATTGTGGTTTTCAATTCAAGACTTCTAAAAACTTGGACAAAGTTGGGATCTATAAGGAAAGGTGTTTCTAAGGTGGGAAAGATCACGGGGGAGGTCTCACTATCCACTATCCCAAACTAAATATCTCCTATTATTGAGTAAGTCTCAAGGATCTTAGGAAAGGAACGGTAAACTCAACCTAAGGGTCAAGAACTAACATGTACCGGGTAAGTCTCGGGCTAGCTCACTCCAGCAAGAAGAAGGCACACTTAAACCTAACAAGGGATAAACCTTTATTACTTATAACTCATCATCTTTGACAACTAAGAAAGGGAATCAAGGGGTAAGTCTCTTCCCAAGCTTAGATGAAAACTTGAAAGGCTTAACAAGGCTAGAATTTGGGAAATCTATCACCTAAGCATAAAGATATATCATAAACGGATCAACAGAGGAAATCTCGGGCATTTCTTGGTGAAATCTCGGCCGAGATTCTCAAGAACAGATTGAGATTCCTAATCTACAAAGGTAAAACCAACTTTCATGGTCCAATCTAGGCTTAAAGGCTCAGTCTATCATCATCTAAACCCCAACCATCATCCAATCACCCTAGAATCGTATGGATTTAGCCAACAATGCACATATTCAAATCAAGAATGATATATGAAATCAAGAAACTCATAAAACCAAAATAACCAAAAGAAGAGTAAGAAATACTTAGCAAGGTGTCTTCAATAATCAAAACCAAAACCAAATCAGTAACAGAGATCCAATCTTTTGTCTAAAAGTAATGAAACTTAGAACTAAAGTATTTCTCTCCAAGAATCTTCACAATCTTCTCAATCCAAAGTGTTGTTGATCAATCCTTCCTTCCAATATATAAAAGAACCCTAATGATGTGTGAACCGTCCTCTCAAATGTTGCAGCCATGCTAAACATATAGAAAAATCTAGGGTTTCAGAACTTAGGGCTTTTGCCGTTTTTCACTAAATCTTAGTTGAGCCCGATAATAATCTTGGCCGAGATTTCTATAGATACATTGATATTTGTATTATGCTGTGTGTTATCCTTAGCTCCTTGCTTGCATCCTTTTGATGATGATCTAGCTCTCCTTTTATGCTCCAAAATGTTTCAATATGATCCACTTTCGGTGCCTTATTTTTGTATGCTCTCTTTTGATCTAAAATCTACCAAAATTTCTACAATTACAACAAGAATGTGTAGACATCTTTTCCTAAACAAGTTATACAAATATAAGCTCAATTGCTATAAATATATGTCTCATACAAAACAAAGGGAAAAAAAGCTACCTATATGAATATCTATACTAAGATGATGGATGATGATTCATGTTATCTGGATTCATCGGGTCTGACAACTATATAGTGTCAATCTCTAGTTTTCGGCTAGTATCATCATGTGTTACCCAAATCTATCAATAATCATAAATAATATTTGATGACCTTATAAATATATGAGGGTACTGCTGTGGTTGGTTGTAATAGCACATTCGACCTCCTTGCAAACAATTGGCTTTCATTTGATGAGAATGTGAGTGGGAGTGAATGAACTTGAAGGGTCATTTGTAGATTAGACTTTTTTCACAAATGGTCTTCTCATCAAAGTTTTTAAATTATCAAAACTTATACATTAATGTTAATTAAGGAAGTATACATGTGAGATTTATATTAAGGAATTATAGTTGGTAAGTTATGATTTGGTGACCAAATTTCTTAGTAGCAATTGCATATAATTAATTTGACTGCTAGTGGTATCGAAAGTGGATGTAAATTATTTATAACTTCAAGGGGCAATTGAGTGTGTCAGTTCAGATCATCAAAGAAAAGAATTTTGAAATTGGAGAATGTTTGGAGTCATATTTTAGAGTATAAGTTCACGTAAAACATCTTTCATTTAGGAGACGTGGAAAGATGAAGCGTACGTTGTTAAAAAAAATAACTTGTCACTAATTTTTTAACCTAAAACTAGTACAATATAAACTAACATGATATTCTAATTAGAATTAATTATTCTTTATTATTTTACAAAAATAAAAATATTTGTTTCCCCAAAAAATCATAATTGTTACACTTTTTTGTTCAACCTTTTTATATTAACAATTCAACGTTTTTGTTAATTTAGTTTACATAATTTACACTGTAAATCTCAAATAATGTTTATGGAACACAAATTCTTTTTGTATAAAATGTGTACACTATTAGTTCATATAGAGTGTTCTAGTCCAAATTAAATAAGTAAGACTTTTTGAGATTTGGCTCTAGTAATTATGTTCATGGTAAAAATATGTTTAGTAAATATACCTCTAATCAAAACTCGTTCCTTTCAACTTCAATTTAATAAAAGTGGTAAAAATTGAAGAAATACCCAAACCTAATAAAAATAGAAAAAGATCTATTTAACTAAATTCTTTCAATATTTTATTAGTTCAAACATTTTATATTATTATTTCTATATTTTATTTTTAACTTATAAAAAAATTATATAAATATATTAACTATTAGAACAAATAATTTAAACTAATAAGAACACAAAACTTGACGAATTACATTAATGTGTTAAAGTAAAAAAAAAATGTCCATTAAAAAAACTGGAAACATATCAATATAATGACGCTTCGTACCTCTGTATCATAATAACTTAATAAGCAAAAGAATAACGCAAATCAAAACCCGTTCCTTTCGTACCTCTGTATAGGTGAAGGCATAAGATGATGGGTTGTAATCACGTTAATTTCGTGTGCATGGCATGCAAAAGAATAACGCTAAAATTTATTATTTTAAAAATAAAGTTAAACCTTTTATAAAGTTGTTTCTTTTTCAAAAAGTTAGTCATTATTTGTTAAATATTAATATAAAAATGTGTTAAAAGTAAACGCGTAAAACAATTCTTATAAAGTTTCTTTAGAAATATTACCTTAATTTATTAAGAAATCTAGTTTATAGCCAGTACTTTATGTGGATTTGTTAATAAAATAGTTTATTATATTAATTTTTTACTATATTACATTGTTAATTTTATTAGTTATATGTTATGAGCTCGTATAAATAATGCGTCAAGTGTTACATAGTAAATGAGACCACGTAGCCCATGTGTTAATCATTAACTAGTTTTATGCTGATAAAAAAAAATTAAATCTAGTTTATTATTTAATAAATAATATTTTAAATAAAAAACATAATCATATAAATTAAAAATATCATAATCTGATATGAAATTAACTAGTAAAAAGATTAATTGGCTTAATTTGTGATTTAGTAAAAGATTTAATCTGGAAAAAAACGTAGAAGCGTCACGTCATCATTAATTTCGTATGTTTTAGTAAAGTATGTAGATGTATATTTAGTATATTGATGAAATAAGAATTACGAATTTAATAGTTCAACGGTCCACAAATCAGGTTACAACGACCCACAAATTAGTAGATCACAAGGACCCACAAGGGCACAACGACCCACAAATCATTAGGTCACAACGACCCAAAAACCATTAGGTCAAAACGACCCAAAAACCATTAGGTCAAAACGATTACATACAAATACTAATTCGATATGAATAAGGATTATATTTGATTCTGACCAAAAGGTTCACAAATGTATGAATTTTATAATCTTCAAACACTCTAAATCTATTTATACATGTTTTCAAAGTGTCATCCTTTCCTCATAATCGATGTGGGAGAACAAAAATCATATTTTACAAAATAATTATGGTTTTGGAAAATAAGATTTGTTAGCTTAATTCGTGATTTATTAAAAAGTTTAATCCGAGAAAAAACGTGGGGCGCCACGTCAGAATTATTGTCTTTTGTTTTAGTAAAGTATATAGAATATATATGTATATTTAGTATATTGATAAAATAAGAATTACGAATTTAATAGTTCAACGGTCCACAAATTAGTAGGTCACAAACGACCCACAAATCAGTATGTCACAAACGACCCACAAATCAGTAGGTCACAACGACCCACGAATCAGTAGGTCACAACGACCCACGAATCAGTAGGTCACAACGACCCACGAATCAATAGGTCACAACGACCCACGAATCAATAGCTCACAACGACCCACAAATTCATAGGTCACAACGACCCACAAATTCATAGCTCACAACGACCCACAAATTCATAGGTCACAACGACCCACAAATCAATAGGTCACAACGACCCACAAATTCATAGGTCACAACGACCCACGAATCAATAGGTCACAACGACCCACAAATTAGTGCGTCATAACGATCCACAAATCAGTGGGTCATAACGACCCACAAATTATTAGGTCATAACAACCCACTAATTATTAGATCAAATCGACCCAAAAATCAGTAGGTCACAACGACCAAAAAACCAGTAGGTCACAACGACCTAAAAATCCATATGTCAAAACGACCCAAAAATCATTAGATCAAAACAACCCAAAAACCATTAGATCAAAACGATAAAATGACCTACGAATTAGTAGGTCACAACAATCTTATACTTGATTCTGACCAAAAGGTACATAAATGTATGATTTGTATAATTTTCAAACCTTCTAGGTCTATTTATACATGTTGTCAAAGTGTCATCCTTCTTTGATAACCGGATGTGGGATAACAAAATTCATATTTTACAAAATAATTAAGGTTTAGTAAAAAAAAAATTGTTGGCTTAATTCGAAATTCCGATAAAAATGAGGAGCCTGAATTTTTTTTTACAAAATAATCAAAGATTCTGGTTATTTTTTAAACAAATTTTTTAAAAACATAAAAGAAGCCTCAATTTTTTTTAAAAATATTCTTAATTATTTGTGCCTCATGATCTTTAATATTTATTTAGTAATTTGACATCTATTTTTTAAGAAGGACAATTTAATAATCTATCATAAATTTTTTAGGGGTGGCATTTCAGTAAATATTTTACAAAAATTCTGAGGTGGCATCCCTTGTCGATTGACAAGTGGCATTAGTGTTCTTTGTTTTAGTAAGTTATATATATATAGATTTAAAATATCTAATAAAGTATATATATTATTGTTATTATTATTATTATCAATGTTGTTGATGAAAACAACATGTTATACACTGTGAAATTACGACAGACTAATATGATATGGGGTATCCGATCGTATGTACGTGTTGGGTTTGAGTTCATCGCATGAGTTTAGTGGGTTTTATAATAAAATCAATTGACAATAGGAGTATTAGTTCACTAACTTTATATAATTGGCTCGTTATCCCTCGACGTGAGAACTTTCATCCTTCACACGCCTAGTGAGGGCTGAAACGTGAGTCTCAAACCTCACAAATACTTACATGACCCGATTGTAGCAAGGGGGTCTTGATCGATTTCAGAAAATGCGGTGTTTTGGTTTGACATATTAATAATGAAACACTTAAAAAAAACTAAACTAATAACAAATACATAAATAAATAATGAAAACAAAGGTGTTAGTCGATTTCGATTGTCACTAGTGATCGATCTCAAACATCAAAAAAACACAAACAAATAAGTAAATACGAAAAACATAAGCGACCGGGAAGAGAATCACGTTGGTCGATCGACTAGTATATAGACCTCATAATAAGTAGTACTAGCTAGTAATAGTAAGGGAGAGGAAAAGTTTTTTGTTGCGTGATTCAGTATCAATAATTTCGAAAGTAACATGAAAAGAAGAATGATATCAACAATTAATAAAAAGAGTTCGAGGACAGATAACAATAACATACATATGGACAGAATGTGAATTATATTACGCCGGAGACGATTTCACTTGATTGTCATATGGATAATACCGCTAAATGGAATAGAGTAACTCAAGTCTTGCTTTTTTACCTCTACCTTCCTTTGGCTCTCTCGCTCCTGGTGTTGGGGAATAACCGACGGGATGTTATTTCATGTGTAAGAAATCAAAGATGTTTCCTAATCTAATCTGTAAAAAAAAGTTATAAACAATATCAATTCTTGTGTTTTTTCCAAATTATCTAATACGGACTGTCTTCTTTGGATTCATCTTAACTCGCACTGGATTTTAAGTTGCGGTGCTTTGTATGTTGATTCTTTTATCACAATAATGTTTATCATTTTCAGAAGACCTATGCACATGATGGGAATTACTTTGTTGTATTTTTTGCTTCTATCTAATCTCAGTAATTGCGTTGGTTCCCACCAAAAAAAAAAAAAAAGTAATTGCGTTGGATTTTTCTTCTGCAGTAGTACAAGCTCATTCCATTTACCAAATTCGACTACCATATCACACTATCCGCCAGTTATTTATAATTACAGGTAGTGTGATTCTCCTCAACTCCTTTATCAAAGTGTTCCGTAATTTAAAGTGGAGTTTTTCGAGATTTAAGCTAGTTTTGGTGACGGTTTGAGTTGTTCACTAGAAGGATCGTGAATTCGTGAGTCGTGACTCTTATTCTAGTCTAAATCTAAGATGGTCACAGTTCACTACATTTTTGTGCTGTATTCTCATAACAGTTAGTCCGTCTACCGTTTCTTTTGGCATTTCCGTTTCATTAGATTGCATGTTGTCTACTACATCTAACCTATTTCTTATATAAAAAAATACACACATCTGATTTGAATAGACTGATCGAATCGATCCATTTGCCCAGCCCTATCTGTGCCTAGTGCTGACTGTAATACATCCATGCCTTGTTCAAATTCTGCACTCCTCAGGTACCCCTATTAGTGACACATCTACTAACACATACAACTATACAAGAATTTTATATAACATTTCAAACCTTCATCAAAAAAATCACTTTAGAAGTAATCTAACTCAAGAAATAACCAAGGCCAAGAAAATGAACCGGAAACCAGGCAAGGAAAAGTCACAGATCCTTTTACTTCATCATTAGGCCATCAATCATCGTGCGTGATAGATACTGATAGAAACTTGGATGCATATAAAGAATACAATGCAAACCTAATATACGTTCTCTGCTTCCGATTGAAACTTGCATCCTGAGAAAACTACTAATGTCTACAATTGAATACATAGGAGTATAAGCATCATATACCACACAACTCAAAATTGTATTAATGCGCAGAAATGTGAGTAATCAAACGTACAACTTATGCATGTCAATCCTCCTCTATTTCTGGGGGCTGCATTCCAAATCCACGCTTCGTCCTCTCCACTCTGTTCAAATGCAAATCCATTCTCATTACCAACATCATTTCAAAATTTCTCCTGTTCTACTTTTACTTGTTCTAAGCTAATAAAGAAGATTTCACAACATTGTGATTAAAGATTTTTTGCAATTGAAATCCAAATAATTTGAAGGGATGAATGTGACTCACGTTGGAGCAAGTTTTCCAAGGTCAGCTATGACATCACCGGTTTCTTCGTCCTCTACTTTCCCTGATATATCAACAACATATGACTTGTTCCTTGTACGAGGGAACCCTCGACTAGCAAGCAACTCCAAATCATTTTCATGCAACTCTCTTCCATTTACAGAGATGCCAGTGTTTCCGCCAGAACAACCTTTTGGCATGGGGAAGTTGAATTCTTCAATATATGACTGCAGGGAAATCACAAGCTATAATCAATATGGAGGAGTTCTTTTAGTTTTAGGGGTGGATATCTAAGAATACTGTAAGGAGGAGTTTATTTTACCGGAATTATTCCAAGGCAACAATCTCCCATGATGCCCCAAAATCCAGCTCTGGAATCATACCTGCTCAGTGAGACAAGAAATGTAAATATTATTCATCTATAACAGAAGCTCTGGCTTATAGCTTGAGTTTACCATTACATATGAACGAAGGCTTCTTTGAAATGCAATAAACTCTCATTAAGAAAGCCCTATCAATTACAGTGCATTATCAAGGACCATAGCTCAACGAGTTCATACTACAATTGTTGACATTGTTGTATTTTCATGGTAAATATACAGAACATATATACACGCAACACACACCTGCTTGCAGTTTAGTAATACATACCAGTATGTTCCAGGCGAAATTGGCCCTGCCAGCTTCTCAGCCTTTTGCGCTACGCGATGAGCCAATGGTTGGCCATTGATAGAAACATCGTTTTTAGTATTTAATACGTTGTGAGGTGGAGAAAACGCTTTGTGGCCATTTCCAGTAATGTCATCAAAGGAGGATTCATCTTTCTTATCCAGCTTCCAAACACGGACGGAATCTATTTCCAAATCAGCCGGTTCATCTGCCTTTTGCACATCATTCAGAGAGGAGCTATCAACCTCAGTGATTTCCTTATCATGACCTGGGACATCTGTTTCTAGATAATCAGATTTCATAGCAGAAAAATTGGCAGAATAATCGAGATGTTCCTGAAGTGGTGAACCAGGAGGTGGACGAGGAGGTATATTGTTCATGAGTGAGCTGGAAGCATTGGTCTTACTAACTACATTGTCAAAAACATGATCACCCTTAGAGGCACTAGAAAATGGACAGAGGCTTTGCTGTTTTTCAGCTTCACTTGAATTTAACATCCTGTCTGCTAGATGCTGACTAGGTTCAGAATCTGTGGAGGGGAAGGTATAGCCAGTTGCATCAAAATCATACGACTCACGATTTGTGATACCAGCAGGGTTGTCAAGTGTGCCTTTTAGTTCAGATTCAGGTGTCTTACTGGGCTCATCATACACTTCAGTGGAGTTGAGTTTTTGCTGCAGGTGCGTGGAGGCATGAGATGACTTCTTGTTAAGATCGAACGAAAGTGTGGTGCCACAAGATCCACAATGCAATGTAAGTTGAGTCCTCTTTAAGCTTGTTAGTTTCTTAGGGAGCCTCAGCAACTGAGAGCAGTTGTAGCATAAGACGAACGGAGCAGCACCAACAATCGGATGGCAAACCAACTGATTCTTGTTTACTACACTCTTTTTATGTTCCATAGGTGAACCAATGACATCAGGTTTACTTACAACTGAGCTTCTGGAGTTAGATGATACACCACCATGCTTAGAATAAGGAAATCCAGAACCAGATGAGTGTTGTGGATCTAAAACTTCAGAAGTTGTATTGGTTTGGTAATATGGATACCTCCTATGGCTAAAGGCAGTTGGATCCAACCCAGAAGGATCATAAGGAATGTATTCATGAGCAGACCGCTGAGGATGAAAATGTGTTCGATGATACGGAGTCTTCCCTAGATTTTGCGGCCAAGAAGAATCATCATCAAGTGGAAACTCGTTTGGCACAACCCTCGAAGGAGGAACCGGCACCCTACCCCGGCTTTCAAAACGGGGTCTGATCCTAGCATCTAGGTCAACTGATGTTGTTGGTCGTCTTAACCTTAAGGGTTCACCATGAAGATAATCATCAGGCTCAACATAACAATCTGCAGAAGATATACGGTGATGACCTCTTCTGATTGGATTTTCTGGAAGATCACTTGTTATACTAAGTTGTTCCTTTAAATCATTATACAAGCGAACAAGCTCAGCTCGATCCATCTCTACATTCTGAACACTGGAAGATCCAGTATAGCTCTCTTGATAGTGTCTGGGCTGATCAAAACCGTGATAAGACCGGTAATTTGATGGCCCCTCGTTAGGATACACTGGAAATCTTTGGTGTAGATTAGATGCTTTCTTATTTCCATGAACACCGACATCGTATCCATCTTGGCCTCTCAATACTCTGTGCCCCCTTGGAACTCCATGATAATCATCATAGGATACTTGCACACGCCTCATAGCATATGAATCATCATACTCAGATTCCATCTGATCAACAAATTGATCATCTCGTCGGCCAACCTGCTCTCGTCTTGGAATCATTCTATTAGAATAGCTGGTTTTGTTCTTGACATGGTCAAACCATGCTCCCACTTTCTCTCTTGCCTCAATTTCCTCATATCCGGCCACAAATTCGTTCCCCACGGGCCTCTGCTCATCGAATTCTCCTATCCTAGCTGAATTCCTAAACCCTAGGCGCACGGAACTGGCCGTCGACTTCCCATGGCCGTCCAAACCACTCTCCATCAGCAGCGGATTTCTAGCATCTCGATCAATCGACCTTCCGGAGGACTTACTATACGCATCTGCATCGGAATCGCCCAAATTGCTCTCTCTTATCGGCGATTTCCTAATAGCGTCCCCGTATCTGGATCCAACCGATTTACTGGACCTGGCAGATGTAGCAGGCATTCCATCTGCTCTACCACCGTCTAATCCAAGAATTTCTCCATTAGCCTCTCTCTCGGAACCCTCACCATTCCTCTCGCCTGAATTCTCTGACAACGCATCGTCGACATAGGTTCCTTTCTCAGCTGCAGATTCAAGAAGACCGAATCTAACTATTTACACAAAACTAAATGAATAAACTCAAAAAGATTCACGGACAGAGAGAGTGAGAGAAAGAACGGGGCTAGATACCTTGAAGAAAAGCACCACAAGCACCACAGCAGTAGACAGAGTAGGGAGGAAGCTCAGGCAAGAGATAGCCACATTTAGGGCAACGAACCAATGCAACTCCTGACGTTCTTCCCGCCATCTCCCGATAGAATTATGCTGGAGATACGAAAGAAAAAGCAAGTCGAAACAAACTTCAACATATAAACGCTATCGTTTCTAGATACTTAGTGATGAACCTACGGTGAAGAAAGAGCAAGAGCTCGATTTCCAATCGTTGTTGGGCAAGAAGAGAATCTGGTGTGCGTAGAGAAGGGGAGAAAACGATGGTTGAATGAAGAATTTGGAGGTGAAGAGTAGAGGAATGGCTCATGAATCATGACAAATACACACGCAAGTCTGACCGTTTGAAAATACAAACGCTGTCGTTGGGTGAGTGGGACCCCGGACAAGGCTAGGCTAAGCTAAAGATGATTGCTGGTAGACTGCCATATCCTCATAATTAATTGTTAGACGTTCAGTAGTTTTTAAATGAAAGATGAGCTTATCATAGTTGATAACCTTTTGCCTTCAGAAATGAAGAAAAGTCTTGTTTATCGTCTACTATATTTTGGTAGGAAAGTCGGAAGAACATGCCCAAAATTATATGAAGTCAACGTCAGCCAATAAGACGGCAACCCCGACGTGTAACGGAGTGTGTTCGTTTCCAGAACAATACGACTTTGAATTACTTACACCCTCAACATTCACAAGTGAATGTGTTTTTGTTCAAACAACGACACAACATTCTATGCTTGTTAATTTTATTTTCTTTATCCGTCACGGAATCTTAGACGTGAACGACACACATCCGGTAAATCGCACGTAAATATACGAATTTCATACTAAAAGCAATTGACAATATGAGAAATAAGGTAAAAAAAATTTCTGTATTGACTTAGTAGCCTTTATATAACATAAAGTATGATAAAATGGGAAAATACATTTAACTTTAATGTAAACCTAATTCTATCTCTACCACCTCCCTCAAATTGAATGTGAGATTCCACAACTCAAAGAGTAGTAGAACTTGAAGGTTTTTGGTTTTTGAACACTCTCGTTACTTGTACTTGAAGGTAGTGAATCTTGAGCAAAAATTGTTGTTAGAACGAAGAGATTAAAGGTGGACTTTGATGAACCTTTCACCCTTGGTCTTTGTTTTGTTGGTGCCGATATAACGCTGGTAGGTTAGGCCCTAGGACGTAGGTAGATTGTTGAGTAGATTAGCGTCCTAATGTAAGTCGGGCTCTAAGACGCATATAGATTAGCACCATAAGGAGTTGATATGAATAGATGAAATGAGGACTTGATGGACTTTCCTCTTTCATCTGTCTTTGTTTTGTTGGCGTCAGTATGACTCCGGTAGGTTAGACCTAAGACCCGTAGATTAGCGTCCTAGGTAGTTGATACGAAGGGATGAAATGAGGAATGATGGACCGTCACCTTATTTGATTTAGGTTGATTATAATAACATGCCGGTAGAGTCGGCTCTAGGATATCGGTAGGTTGGCGTGATAGTCGCCAACACCATCCATCAACAGCGGTGGTGACGACGGCGCGATTAGGATTTCTGTTTTAGGGTTTGTCTTGGGAGGTGTGTTTAGGGATCATAAAACTTATTTTATTTATCGACTTATTAATGATTTATATTCAAAAATTACTTAAATGGGAACAAAGGGAAATGAACATTAGTTACCAGAAAACCTTAGTATTAGTCGCTACGTTGAGTCATCGTCATTGGAAGAACCCTGCAATTGATACGCGCTTAGGGTTGTCGCTCTCTACTCTTCTCACTCGCGATGGTGCTCTATTTTCTCCTCTCTCGCAAATCTTGTCTTTCTACTTCTCTTCGCGCTCGACTCCGCACTTCGCTCATGGGACATATAAACGAATAGCTTTAATCATCACCATCCACGGGAAAATCCGAGGATGATCGACAAAGAAGAGGGGAATTCGATGAGGTAGAGAATCTACCAAGAAGAGATTCAAACTATCAAAGCCTAAATTACTGCAGAACTATCCGATAAGTTGTTTTTCTTCATAGTAAGTGAAAATATGTTCATTCCTTCCTTTGTCTCCTCCATCCTAGACCTAATTTTATCTCTAACAATACTCAAAAAGTACTCAAAAAGTATTTGCAAAATGTTTAACTACCACTTCAACATTGTGTGTTTATTTTTATATTAAGTCATATTTTACAAGAACAATGTGATGATTTAACAGAAATACTTTTGCCATAAAAACAGTAATGGGTTGTTGTTTCACATAAAATTAGTTTATAAGTGGTTTTGTGAAAAAGACCTATTTTAAGGTGGTTTTGTGAAATGAGTTATGGGTTTTTGTTGTGGAGTTTACCCAAGAAAATGTGCTAAGAACTAAAAAGGTGGGCTCCCATTATTTCTCCATTTAAAATTGGGTAAAGTAGAAAATCGTTACTAGATATAAGTCAACCATAAAAATAATCATTTTCTCCTGATCAATAAATGGCGGGAGATACGAAGATAATACTTGAGTAAGGCTGTTCGAACGGTTCGGATCGGATCGTATGGATTAAATCCGGTCCGTTTGGACCGAACCGGATACTCTTCTTGTTCAAAAATATTTAAAATATAAATTAACGGTCCGGACTGGACCGGACCGGATTTTTATAATTACGGTCCAGTACCGGACCGGACCGTAATCTCCGGTCTGGTCCGGTCCAAACCTTTGCAGCCCTACGTGAGGCCATAAACCCATTGAAGGTCACCGACTGAGGAGCAGAAACAACTATCCCACAATTTCGAATCATTATGCACACCTTTATTGGACATAAATGTTACTTGATCAAGGATATGCAAAAACGCAAGTGAAGCATTAACAAATATATAAAAAATTCAAACAACATGGGAATAACAAAGTAAACAGCAGAGAGGAGATGAGTCAAAATTGGCATTCAACTCTATTTCATGCCATCGCCCTCGGGGACCTCTTCATGAGGATTTCCCTGAGCTCCGTGGACCGGTTTCTGTGATACTCAATCCACACACACAACTGCCTGATCGCTTCCCTTTTCTCCTCCCCGAGTTCCAACATCCTCTCATTCTTCTCCTTCACTACATCCTCCTTCTCTGCCTTGTTCTTTCTTACTTCCACTTCAAGTTTCTCAATTCTTGCCTTCATTGAAACTTCTTCTTCCTTTGCCTTCTCTAGTTGCTTACCCAGATTGATTACCTCTTTCGCCTTCTCTTCTTTCTCGACTCTCCTTCTTGCCACCCAGCTCTGAATCTCACTAGACAGTATCAAGACACTCTTGGCCAATCCACCATAATCATCATTCAACTTTTTCATAACTACTGATTCTAGACTCGATAGAGAGGCCTTCACTTGTCCTGAAATGTCTCTCATCATCCCGGTGTATGTTTCAATTGTTTCACAAAGCTCGCCATTCCTTTTCTCGAGCAACCTGCACCTTTCTTCCTTCTCGATGAGTAGCTGCTCAGTTACTCTCAGCTTCTGGTTTGATAGTCGAAGCATCACTTCCACATTCCGGTTTTTCTCCTCAATCGTGTTCAGCTCGTCTTTGTCAGCTTCCATGTCTCTCTTCAGGTCTTCAATTGTTGTTTGCAGCTCAATGATTAGCTGTTCATTGGATTCAGATCCTCTCCTCATCTCTTCCATGTTCCTCTCCGCTGACCGTATATCTGCCTCCAGGTCTATCACTTTGCTTCTCAATTCAGCGTTCTCCTTCTCCAATTGGCTCAAGATCTCCATTTTGGACTCAAGATCATGCATCTTCTCCTCTATGCTCTCTTTCTCTTCTAGAATCCGCTTCCGATCTGCTTCACCTTTTGCGAGTCTCTCACTTAGACTTGCTATCTGGGATTGTTTCTCAGAAGCATCCGATGATTTCCTCTCAATCTCAGACTCCATCTCGGCTTTCACCATAGTTAAGGCTGTTATTTCCTTTTGGGTTTCATTTAACCGATCTAAAAGCTCCTTCATTTGAGCAGACGCTTCGCCACTCTTGTTGATTAGCTCTTCCTCTAGATCATTCTTCTGGGCTCGTATGGCCTCTGCTTCTGCTGTCAATATATTAAGCTGTTCTGTCAAAGTTTCTAAGTCATCTTCTTGCTCTTTCAGTTTTGTCTGCAGCTGCGAAATCTGAGCTCTTAACTGTGACGCCTCCTCATTCAAAACATGGGTTTCAATCTCTTTGACCTTCAACTGCTCTTCTATTCCCGTCTTGTAAATGTTTACAGATTCCAACTTGTGTGTTAACTCATTTGCCTGTTCCTCTAATGCCTTTATTTGGGCCGAAGATTCATTTGTGTGGGCATCATGTAATTCTCTCAGAGTTGAATATCCTTCCTCTTTCTCTTCCACCATTTTAGTTAAACGTGAGATTTGCGTTCTCAATTCCGAAGCCTCCTCTTTTAGGGAATTGACCTCCTTCATTGATTCATCCAACTGTACTTGAACCTCACTTTTCTGGCCATTCACTGATTCCAGCTCAAATTTCAAACCATTTAGTTGCTCCCACTGAGTAGAACGCTCTTTCTCCATCTCATCCAACTTGTGTGTGAGCTGTGAAACTTCAGCTCTCAAGCTGAAGGATTCCTCACCTAATGTCTTTACCTCTGTTGCTTTACTTTCAAAATGCTCTTCGACCTCTCTTTTCTGGTTATTCACTGTGTCAAGCTCAAATCTCAATCCATTCAGCGACTCCTCCAGTGAGGTTATCTGAGCTAAGGCTTTGCTTCGGTGTGCATCGTGCATTTCCCGCACATTAGAGTTCTCTTTCTCCATCTCGTCTAATTTTTCTGTCAGTAGTAAAATTTGAGATTTCAAGCTTGAGGCCTCCTCACTCAATGCCTTAGTTTCTGTTGCTTTACTATCCAGCTGCTCTTCAATCTTTCTTTTCTGGTTGTTCACAGAGACCAGCTCAAGTCTAAGATCATTCACCTGCTCCTCTAGTGAATTTATTTCAAACGACGCATTGCTTGTGTGTGCATCATGTATTTCCCGTAGAGTGGAGTGCTCTTTTTCCCTCTCATCTAACTTCTCCATTAGCTGCGAAACTTGAGCTCTCAAGCTCAAGGCCTCCTCACCCAATCCTTGTGCCTCCGTGGCTTTACTCTCCAACTGTTCTTCCAATCCTCTTTTCTGGTTGTTTATTGACTCCACTTCCAGCTTCAATTCACTTGCCTGCTCTTCTAATGCTTTTAATTCAACAGAAGATTTACTTGTGTACTCTTCATGAATCTCCCGCAACGTTGAGTGATCTTTCTCTCTATTGGCCAACTTTTCTCTAAGCTGGCTTGTCTCGGATTTGCTTTCTTCAACCACTGCCTTTACTTGCTCAACTTCATTAGTTATCTCAGAAATCTTTTCAACGAGAGAATTGTTTTGATCCGCGGTAGTCTTCTGTAACTCCTTCAACTTATAGATTTCAAGTTCAGTTTGATCCACCAGCTGCTTCAGTTCAGAAGCCTCTTTTGTAATAGTCTCTATTTCCAGCTTGAGGCTCTCCTTATCATTTTTCAACCCATCAGCTATTCCTTTCAATTGTTCCAGATTTGTCTCACTCTCTTCTGCCCGTTTAGCGAAATTCTCATTCTCAGAAACTAGAATGCTCTTCTCCCTGGTTAATTCTTCGACTCTATGATTCAGCTCAGCCTCTAACTGAGTATAGTTTGAAACTTTTAGTTTCAAGTCATCATTTTCACCAGTGAGGACGGATATTTCTTGATTACATCTCTTAGCCTCAGCCTTTAAACCTTCGATGTCCTTTTCTGCCTGTTGTAATTTTCCCATAGTTGTTGTGCATTCTGACTTCAAAGCTTCTGCCTCGGCCTTCAAATCTTCAAGAGCCTTTTCTGCGTCACCGAGCTTGCTCATAGTGATTGCACATTCTGACCTCAGAGATTCATTCTCACCAATAAACACAGATCTTTCTTGATTAAACCTCTCAACCTCGGCTGTTAAATCTTCTATGGCCTGTTCTGCCTCTTGAAACTTCCCCACTGTCATTGTGCATTCCGACTTCAGAAGCTCAATCTCATTGATAACCGTTGATCTTTCTTGATTACATCTCTCGGCCTCGGACTTCATATCCTCAATTAACCCTTCTGCCTCTTGTAGCTTGCTCACAGTAGACGTGCATTCGGACCTCAGAGCTGCCTTTTCTTCAACGAACACTGATCTTTCTTGATTACATCTCTCAAAATCAACCTTCAAATCCTCGATGGTTTTCTCAGCCTCTTGTAGCTTTCCCACAGTGGATGAACACTCTGACCTCAGAGACTCATTTTCACTAATTAAAACTGATCTTTCTTGTTTACATCTCTCAACCTCCAACATCAAATCTTTTAGTGCCGTTTCAGCCTCTTCAAGCTTCCCAACAGTTACTGCACCCTCTGACCTCAAAGTTTCATTCTCATCATTCAGCACTGATCTTTCCTGATCTCGTGTCTCAACCTCAGCCTTTAAATCTTCAATGGTATTTCTCATCTGTTGTAGTTTGCCCTCAATTGTACCACACGTGGACTTCAGAGTGTCATTCTCTTCACTCACGGTGATAAGGTTCTTCTTGAGTTCGTCTATTTCACGATTTGCATCTTCAAGTTCTTGTTGTAGGTCATTTCTTAACTCATGCAATTTTTCATTCTTATTGTCTTTATCTTCCGTCTCATAATCCGAGTCTGATGAAGAGGTTGAGAATACCTCTTTCTCTTCTTTCCTCTTGCTATGGACTTTATTCTTCAATTCTCTTGTGAAGTTATGGTAGAGTTCATATAGCGACTCGTACTCTTTGTGGTAATCCTTGACAAGCTCTTCAAGAGGTTGTGCCTTACCATCACTTTCATCCTGATCTTCGCCTTTGATTAATCTAATGATTTTCTCCTTTTTCTCTTCCATATCTGCAGAGTATTGATAATGGTAAACTCTCCACTAATGCTTACTGATAATATCAATTAAACTAAGACTAGAAAAAGATAGCTCACCTTTTCTAGTTTCCTTCATCTGCTCATGTTTTTCTGAATCAGTATGGCTCTCAAAGAATGACTTTATCTGCTTTCTCCAATGATGCTTCGTCATCTCTCTTTCGCCTTAACTAGTTCAGACTAAAGAACTTGCACACTTCTGGGTGGCAGCAATATATTGTCAACACCAGTATCTGCACACTTTCAAATATCATTTCCTGCTATGGTTCTCTCTCAATGATGTGATCATATTCATGACAAGAAAAACAGAGCACAACACATCATGAGATAGAACGGCAGGCTCTGGTGACGGCAGCAAGCAAGCAGAAAAGTGACAGCTATTATACTATATACTATACTGGCAGTCCAATTAATAATTATATCACATACAATTATTTTTATTTCTCATTGGAAATGTTTTTGTTTGCATGTGTGAAATAAAGGTTTTCATTTAACAAGAGAATTATTTCTCTTCAGATCTTGATCTTGTAACCTATTCTGCTTTAAACCTGAAACTGAAATATTTGGTTTGTTTTGTTTCATCAAAACAATAGAAACTCCACGAACAGTTAATGATTTAAATTCCTTTAACTCGAATGCACAAAACTAGACAGATAAATCAAGGAAATACTCTTTTCTGGGAAAAACAACCCACCATACCAACTATTTTGAGAGATGCAGGAGAAACAAGAAAACAATAATTCCTTAATCACCTAGATCGCTGGCCAATTTGATAAAATAATAAAATCCCGATTTAAAGAATCAAATAAGCTGCTCAAAGCTTTATCAAATGCTCAGGTAGAAGAACTTTGTACAAGAATCGCGAACTCGAACTTCAGAAATCGTTTCCTAGAAACTTGTAATCACAATCGCAAGTACAAAATTGAAGCAAGCAAAGCGAGAACTAATGAAAGAGAAGTGATGACAAAAGAAGGCAGGCAGAAGATTTGTGGGATGAGCTGTAATTCAACAACTTGGCTGAACCTATAATGAAATTGAAATTTGAAAAGAGGCGCGCAGATAGAGGCGAAAGCCTCCCAAGTAATCAGAACTAGTAAAGAAGACGAAGAGCGAGAAGAAAGCAAAAGGAATTATGCGTAGACAGATAGAGAGTAGAGATTGGATTACCTGAGAATTGAAGAAGATGAAGTGGTGTCTTCTGCAAAATAGCTGAGAAACTTGCTCCCGGCTAGTCTCTGGAGAATCTCAATCCTCCACGGCTCCACATGAGAGATAGAGAGAGCACGCTCTAAAGAGACGAGATTTGTGATCGAAATTCTTTATTTATTACCTAAATAAGAGGCTTCTTGTTTTGTTTCCCATTTTCTGAATTATAATACAGAAAAAAACAGTTTTGAGATGTTTCACTTTCATGCATTTATCTCCTTTTTTCTAACGTTATTATAATAATAATTATTATTATAACTATTAATAAAATAGTACCTCCTCTAAACCAATTAATAGGGGTTTAAATTTTGAATAAAAATATAATTATGAGGTGGAAAAGTAGTGGAAGGCATTGGCCATCCAGGCCTACACAACATTTCTGTCTCTTGTCTTGACTGATTGCCCTCAAAATTTGGAATTATTACAGAAAGTGCCACGACTGTAACTGATTGGAATTGATAGGCTCATTAGCTGGCTGCTGAGTGGTTGTCTTCAGTTTCTCGTCATCTCGCGATATATTATTCTTCTCACGCTGCCGCTAATCTGGGGGCTTACGAAATTCAATGTCAATAATTGTTTTTATTTGTGATTTTCCACGCTTTGCTCATAACATCCAAGCCCTTTGAGAATTTATGATGTTTTCGTAATATTGACATTGCACTGGTTTATTTTTATGAGTTGTACGGGTGTTTTGTAAAATAAAGGAGATTATGCACTTGTTCAAGATACGACGGCATTATTTTGAGTATGAGTCTGTTTAGTAACGTAAGGCTACGTAGATGAAGATAAGGGTGAAGAAAATGAAGATAAAAATGGAGAGAATTTTTTTTTTTTTTTGGTGTGGAAAGGGGAGGTGAAACTCCCCGCGTACAACGCTTTATTAGAATTGAAAGAGATCTACATACGAGTACATCGAGGAAGTGAAACACCCCTCAAATCATCCATAAGTAACACTCTAAGATTGGGCATAGGGTTCATAATTACATGAGTCCCAAATAAGAAAAATGCATAGTTAACGATAGCATCCGCTACTCTATTTCCTTCCCGGAAGGTATGTATGAAACTGATAATCCAGTCTCTGGTAAGGAAGCCTTGACAACGGATCATCAAGCTAGAAAGCGGGTGTAAGTGACTGACCCCTTTCTCGAGAAAACCCACCACTATCAGAGAACCGATCTCCACCTCCACCCGTCTATAGCCCAAATCCCACGCCAACTTCACTCCATGAATAACTCCCTAAAGTTCTGCCATAGGAGAGAATTATTTAGATGAACAATTAAGGAGATGAAATTGTTTAAGAAAATGAATATGAAAATAAGTGAAATGAGTGTTTGGTAAAATGAATATGATTGTGGGTAAAATTATAAAAAAAAAAATAAGTACGTATCAAAAAAAAAATTATAGATGAAAGAGTTGAACCAAAAGAAGAGGGGTAAAAATGAGAATTATTTTTCTCTTTTAATTCTCATAATCTTAATTTCCTTAATTTATTGAGGTCATAATTCTAGGGGGATATTAAGGGCACGGCGGTCGATTTCGTATACGCACCACGTAGACGTGATGCGTGACCGTGAATGTTACGCATCACGTCTACGTGGATTTATGACCGTTGAGATTCGAACGTTGTAATTCGAACGTTGTAAAAGTGACCGTTGTAATTTGAACGTTATTGATTTCATTTGGTTATATAAAGATAGTAATAGAAGAGGTGAAAAACGCTCACAACATCTTCGAAAAAACAACACAACGTTTTCTGGAGAACAGCTGCGAGAATGTCAACACACGAGGATGATGAAGTGATGATTCCGTTCGACGATACAAAATTTAGTGATCCAGACGAGTTTCTTCGGCATTTCGAGGTAAGTACTTTATAACCGAAAATATAGAAAAACTAGAATTGTTGTATATAATGTATTTTTAAGTTAGATATAGTTGCAATTAATTAGGAAACATTTATTATAATTCGTGTTTTTATTATTTGGAAATTAGTAAACCGAAAACTAGAAATTTTATAGTTTTTTTTTCTATGTGAACTAGGATCTTCCGAATTATTTTCGTGACGAAGGGAGTGATTATTCGCGAATGTTTGAAATTCACGGTTTTTTCTATGATCGCGAGACGATGGTGGATTGGGCTCGATTCATGGGTGGAACCATGAACATGGTGTTGGTTACTAGTAGGTCGTGGAAAAATTCTTGGGGGTTCGTTATGTTTCGTTTGACATGCGAACGTTTTGGAGCCCCTCGTAAGAAGAAAGATGTGGATCCTGATACCGAGTCATCTTCTAGCCGAGCACAGAAATCGAAGAAGGACGGATGTTGTTTTGAGCTTGAGGGCGTACAAAGCGAGGCTGAGAAGTGGACATTGCATGTTATAAATGGAGTGCACAATCATACACTTCCCGAGCAGTTGAAGGGACACACATATGCTGGGAGATTGACGGAGAAACAATTTCGGAAGGTGGGACGTGAGCTTGGGTCGGGTTTCAAGCCGAGAAATATATTAAAGTCAATAAAGTTAGATGATCCATACAACGTCAACACAATCGAACAAATATACAATGCTGGAATGAAGATTATGAAGCTACAAGCCGAAGGACGGAGTCCTCTCCAACAAGCACTACATATTTTAGAGGAGCGTCGTTATTATGTAAATGTGAGAAGATGCTCGGAATCGGAAGAAATTTCAGATTTTTTCATCATGCATCCGGATTCAAGACATCTCCTCAACCTATTTCCTTATGTCATCATAATGGACACGACGTACAAGACGAACGAGTAAGTTTTAATATACATGTTATTATGATTTTAGTTTAATATAAATGTAAACTCATAATATATCCTATATAGGTACAAGATGCCGTTGTTAGAGATTGTCGGTATCACTAGCACGAGGTTGACGTTTGCAATAGCATTTGTTTTCATGGCCAAGGAAAACGCCAATCATTACCAGTGGGCATTACGGAGACTCCGACATGTGTGCGGAAATGTTACACCGGGGGTGATTGTGACGGACAGAGAGCTAGGACTCATAAGTGCCCTCGGTGTTGTTTTTCCGGATGTGAAGCACATGATTTGCACCTTTCATATAAAGTGCAACATCCAACATAGATCTTGGGCGGTGACTCGGTCAAAAGAATTACAAGCTGTTTTTGCAGCACACTACCATGCTCTTATTGAATCTAGATCTCCTGAGAGTTACGAGCGTCGTTTGGGTGAAATGAAAGTGCATTGGCAAGCGTATCCGAGGTTGATGGAGTAATTGGAAACTACATGGTTAATCCCCTACAAGGAAGCAGTTGTTCGATATTGGTGCGACTTGCATCTACACTTTGGCACGAGGACAACGAATGCGTAAGAACTTATTTTTATATTGTTTGCAATTGTTTTCTAATGTTTGTCTTGTAGATTAATTTATTGAATTGATATTGGTTGTTAGGTGTGAGTCAGCACACTCATTGTTGAAGGGTACATTGCGTTCTACCGTTCAAGGATTTCAGTTGGTGATGGAGAACATTGACTTGATGGTAAATGATCAGATTGATAAGATTCAAGCGTCAATAGAGATGTCACGTGAGAGGATGTTGTTGGCTGTGCGTGTGCCTATATTTGATTTGCTCCGAAACAAAGTAAGCAACGAGTGCTTTTTGGAGTTGTTGGAGATCTACGAGAAGGCAAAGCAAATTAGAAGCTTGACAACATGTAAGGATTCATATTGGAGGGAAGCTCATGGATTGCCTTGTACGCACGAGTTCTATATTGCTATTAGGCATCGGGAGCCAATACGTTTGGATCAGATTCACCCTTATTGGAAGCAAGTACGATGGGAAAAATTGAATCCGATGCATGAAGATGAGGTTGTCCATATTGATCCATACATGGAGTCACTCAATGACTTTAGGGAGCGATTGGACAAGAATTTGCTTCCGAGAGATGTGCTTGAACGGATGGCTTCATCATATGAAGATATTACAAGTCCGGGAAAATCAACGCTGAGAGTACCAGAGCAGAAAGTCAGAACTAAAGGAAGACCACCAAAGTACGGCATTCTTTCAACAAGGAGAGAACCAAGTCGGTTTGAACATGGTTCTGGATCGGCACGTTCACGTCCTCGAGGTCGTCCACCTAAAGCAAGACAACATGTGGAAGTTAAAGTGGAGGAGCCCGAGCCTGAAGAGGCCAAAGTTGAAGTTAAAGTTGAGGAGGCTGAGCCACGTGGTAAGAAAGGCACCACCAGACGTTCTAAGAACTATCGGTTCAAGGGTGATCAGATGCAGAAGTTCATGAAACCCTTCATCCTTTCAGCCTATGATGTTAAAGGAGATGGGCATTGTGGATTTAGATCTCTTGCCGTGGTTTCGGGATACTCGGAAGAAGATTACTTGATTGTTAGAAGGGAAATGGCTACGGAGTTGTTAATGAGAAAGGACTTGTACGCACGTGTGAGTATTTTTTGTTGATAATCCCTTCATCCTTTTCTTTGATTTACTATATTTTTTTGATAAAATGATAAATTTCACTAATATTTGTTTTTTTTTGTCAATAGTCGGCGGTAAAATGGACGGTTGATCAAGTTATCGAGGCCACTTGGTGGACTGATCCTATACCTTGTGGGCCGGAGAATTGGATGAAGTGTCCACTTGTTGCAACAGTAGCAGCGACATATTACCGGTGTGCAGTTGTTATACTTGGCTCTACCCCCGAGACATGTTTACCAATTGTTACAACGGTTGAGAACCAAGAACCCCAACAGAGATTCGTGCAATAGCGTGGGTCAATGGCAATCACTTTGTAGCCGTAAGTTTTCTTTCTTTCTACACCACTTATATCTCATATATTCTGTTACTTTTATTCAAGGATGACAAAAAAAGGTAATCAATTTTTCATTTGGCAATCATCTTTCGTTAGGTTTGGCTTAAACCAGACTCTCCATTACCACCTTTGACCCTTCCATGGAGGCTTGGACATGATTCTAGCGTTGATGGATGGAATGCACACTTCCGTGATAGATTCAAGATGTACGACGACCTCCGGCGCAAAGAGTGTCCTAGAGAAGTGTGGGTCAATCTCGTATCTTATTCAGACGTTTCAGAGTGATATGTTATATGTGTTTCAGGGTTTCATTTGGTTGATGGATGTTTGTATTGTAAGGCAAGCTTATGAAGTGATAGTCAATCTCTTAATCTTTTCTTCTTCGTCGATCCTAACCATTCTTCTCTTCTTCATCGGAAATACTAATGGATGATTCATTGCTACTAGCTATGACTACAATGCTCCACTTGATCAATATTAAGGAATGAATTCATTAAACTTCATAAGCTTCATAAGCTTCAATAAACTTGTAAGCTTCAATAAACTTTCAATAAGCTTCAATGGATATTAAGGAATGAATTCATTAAACTTCATAAGCTTCAATAAACTTGTAAGCTTCAATAAACTTTCAATAAGCTTCAATGGAAAGGAGACAAATGAAGATTCAATAAACTTCATAACTTTCAATAAACTTGTATACACCAAAAGTTAAAATACATGACATGTATGTCCACCATACTACAAAATGTAAAGTACATCAATCTCGTCTCGGCTGTGTCGCCCTGACCTGAGATGGTGCTATATGAACGTCCTGGCCAACAGACTCGTCGTACATCGTATGTATGTCCTCCATAGTCACTGAGCCACGACTAATAATATCCCGTAGGCGGGCCTGAATAATGTGTAGCCTCTGCATTGGAAAATAAAGTTGTCAGTTAAAGGTAAAGCATAATACTTTAAAACTTTACAGATAAATATATCAGCACATACCCGAGTATCTGAAACAGGGACCGGAGGAGGACGATCTATCGGTGGAGACTGCATAGCTGAGCCAGGAAGGAGAAATGGATGGCACCGCTCGCTAAACCAAGACATGTAGTCCTCAGATACTGTCCATGTTAAAGGGGCCCTAGTCTGACCCTGAAGCGCAAATCTGCTCGCCTCCTCGTGTCTATCAGCCCAGCGATCATCTGCGCCATGGAATCTCACCCTATACCCTCTACTGCCAGAAGCAGGGCGCTGCTCCAAATAAGGGACAATACTCTAAAGTGGGATCGTCTGAATGTACCCAAACTGTCGGAGGACTCGATCCGGCATATATGCCTCGATGATATCTCCTATCTGGATCGTCCCTCGGTACGTCGACACAGCAAACTCGCCCTCAAAATCTAACACTCTATCGCTATATGGCATGAACTTGATGTCCTCCGCTCTCATCTGATCTAACTGTGAGCGCAAGGATCTCAACCTCTCAAGAGTGGGTGCTGGTGTCCTCGGAACAGATAGTTTAGAAGCCCATATGGCCGATCCATGACGTCCTGGATCCTCTGCTGCTGAACAACCCAAGGACGGGAAGTGGGCATAGATCCAGAACTGTAAATATTAAAGTAAATGAAAGATGTTATTAGTAAGATTAACAAATGAAAGTTCTTATCTAAAGTGACTAATTACAATGAAAGTTCTTACCTGTAGAAGGGATGTACATCCTCCTATCGTCTTCACCTTCAGTCGTGAGGCATCGCCCAACATACTGTAGGTAAAGTCCAGATTTGTCATTTTATCATAACAGTAACAATAAGAATTTATTAGGTATTGAAGTAGAGTGATAGTTATACGTACGAGTACAAGTACGCTAGGACGCCGGTGCCCCAAGCATAGTCTCCAGTCCGCCCATGGTCTCGCACCAAGTCGATCAAAAAAGGTCGAATCTTGTTCGTCGATTTATCGACGAACAAGGATGACCCTAAAAAGAAAAGAAGAAATACAGATACCACCTCCTCAACTGGGGTAGCTGGGTCGCGCCGAATGGCATCATACACAGTCCTCAACAAGTCCACTGGTAGAGCTGTCTGGTGACTCCTAGCCTCCACCTCTGATATGTGAAATGTATCACTCAACCACCTAACCCTATCTCGTGCTAGCATAGGTGTGACCATGGCCTCTTCATCATTCCTAATGCCTAGGATGACGGCTACATCGTGCAGGGTGATGGTCATCTCACCCCAAGGTAGATGGAAGCTGCTAGTCTCTGGATGCCAGCGCTCCACAAATGCATGTATGAGGGCGTGGTCAACTCCAGCAAAAGAGACATCTAGCAAACCCATCAAGCCACTTTGAGATGCTAAAGCAAACCAGGAAGTGGGGTCCGCTCTATCAGCGTCGGAAATCCATCTACTGAGTGTCTGAATGTGCTCTATCCGCCGTAAAGCTGTCATCGGCCTCCTGTAATCTTCCTTCATAACACAACGAATATTCAATTAAACGTTTTATTAATTTAGTTTTTGTAAGATAATGTGTTGTAATTGTGATTAGTTATATACCTCTCCCATCCAGACACCTCGAGCACGGTGTCCGGCATAGCAAGTGAGCACATCGCTGATCAATGGTGCCCCTGTATCAGCAACTACTCGGCCTCGATCAGCCGGTACAAATGGCTCCTGCTGCGGCGGTACTACAGGATCTGCAGCTGGAACATCGAAGTCAAAATCTCGCTGCTCGGTGTTCGCTCCAAACGGTGTGTGCAAGCTTTAAATTTATAACCCTAGACTTAAGCTTAAAACAAGGATGCGAACCCGCAGTGTACGGGTCAATCGTAGTAAAAGCAAGAAAATTCCAGGGGTCGATCACAGGGACTTAGTGAAACAAAGTCCAATACGGTATGCTAGTGTTGATGCTAACCACAAGAGCAAGTATACAATCAAAGATGAATAAGATGTCAAATAAAGCAAACATGCAATTCTAGGGATTAAAGCATCTAGTTGTGGTTCCAACTCAAGATCTATAGATAAGCGGACAAAGCTGAGATATTTGCATGGGGAAGGTGTTTCTAAAGTGGAGTAGATCACCGGGTAAGTCTCACTACACACTAATCCCAAACCGTAACTCCTATTACCGGGTAAGTCTCAAGGAGTTAAGATAAAGAACTATTGCCTCAAACTAACACACCATCTAAGGGAATAGAATCAACCTTTACCGGGTAAGTCTCAGGCTAACTCACAAAGATGGGATGGAAGCACACTCAAACCCCAATAAAGGACAAGCCTTTATTACCTACACTTATGATCGTTGGTATACAAACTAAGGAATTACCGGGTAAGTCTCATCCTAAGCTTGCTTTGAACCAGAAAGGTATAATAAGAATAGGATTTGGCAAACTCTAACACATTAACTCTCAGTTAAGGATCGGATAAGCCACCTCGGTCAGCCAGTTTCCACCCCGGCCGAGATGTTCATCGACTGAACGAGATGCTTAGGGTTAAGGTTAAAGACTCGAACTTTCAGGATCCTACTGTGATTAAGATCATTCTATCATTGTTTTTCCCACAACCTTCAGCCAATCACCCTAGAATCACACAAGGAAATTAGCCACTCATCATCATAATGAAAGTATTAAATATATGGGAAGAAGGTGAATATTTGAACAAAGAAGAATTTAATGAAAACACTTCAATAACTGAATCAAATATCACACAAAATCGTTCCTTGGATAATAATCCAACAAGACAAGACAACAAGGAAAAGAATTGAAGACAATCTTACAAAACCCTCCAAAAAGCTATAAAGCTATAGTCTTCAAATCTTCCTTCAACCTTCAAAAAGGTTCTTCAACTCTCTCCCAAATTGGAGTATGATGCGGCTACTGCGTGTCCTCAGCTGTAATCGGATGTTTGCAGCCTCTAAGCATGATCGGATTTGTGGAAAATCCAATCCTTTTTATAGGAAAAATAAACCTCCAAAGATAATAAATCTTAAGAAGATATATTCCCATAAAAATAGGTAAAATATATGATTCTGCATATCTCCTTCCTTCTAGAAGCTCAGCCCAAAAATATAAGATCACTTTCCAATTTTAAAAGATCTCAGCCAAGAATAAAATATTCTCGCCGCGTCCTAGGTGTTCGCCTCGGTCGAGTCGGTGTCTCTAGATCGCCTCGGTCGAGATGAATCTCTGGTCAACCGAGGTGACTCATAACTGAATGTAGAATCTCTCAAAACTGGTCCAAAGTAAATCTTTAATCCATGGTTGTGCTTCCTGAATGTAGCTCCAAATGACTCTTGACTCCTTTTGCTCCTTTTTGATGCAATACGTACCATATTACCTGCAATTACAACGAAACTAGGTGTAGACCTCGATTCTCGCAAAGGTAGATGAAATGGTAGTAAAATCACATAATGTACATACAAACATGCAGATTATGAAAGATAAAACGTCCAAACAAACCCCAAAATATAGACTATAATTCATGCTATCAAAATACCCCATACTTAGCCCTTGCTTGTCCCTAAGCAAGTTCCTCATATAGAAATCAAGATAGAATGGATTATAAGTCAAGAAAATCAATGAAAAGTCTTTCAAAAATATTTTTATGGTGTGCAATCATCATAGATCACTCTAAGAGAGTACTTCCTGGAAATTAAAAACTCAATATGATCAAAACATTTTATAAATATAGGAAAGTTGTTCATCTTTGCATAAAATCATAGAATGCATAATAAATCATAATTATCAAAATTAATCATGTATAATCCGATTTAAACCGCTAAGTCAATCAACAAGCTCAAGGTCTCAAGGGCTTCCCAAAAGAAAAGGTCAAGAAACGTGTAGGGTAGGGATGAATGTAAGGTAATGTGGTGCTAGAATCCGGGAAAAGGATGAACTTCACTTTCACTTTGACTTGCAACATCTTCCACCAATAAGCTTTGCTTATTTCACACTTTTTTCTTTTTACTTTACTTTTTGGGATGCATGGACAGAGGTGCACAATAACCGAAGCCTAGGAAATCCGCAATCATCAATTTCTTGAGATGCGTCAAACCCTTGATGCACATACCATGACCCGTTAGGAATATCGCTCAATCCGACTTTGGCAAGACACAAACACCCGGCTATGTGAATGGTGCCGAGTTACTCATCTTCATGATTGACTTCCCCAAACCTATTATTGCTTTCTAAGACTTTCACTTTCAGCCACTTCTCAATTTTAACTTGCTTTCACCACTTTGCTTGCTTCCAAATTCCCGGATAGGTAAAGGGAGGCAAAATGTATATGAGGGGCTAAGCATGATTAAGAAGAAGAAGAAGAAGAGAATGAATTGCCTTGGTCTTTCCAAAATGAATGTGAGAGAACTTATGCTGCGGTGTCAACCTTCAAATTCAACATAATTTGGATAAAAACAAAATATTAAACATGCCAATAATTTCAAACAAAGCATTTAGCAACTTAAACATATCATACAACATTTCAAACATATAAAGAATTTAAATCCAGTCGGTAAACAAAATCTTCACTGAGATCATATCCAGATAAGTAACACAAAAATCGTTTTCGAAAACTCTCAATTAACCCACCTCGGTCGAGATGTTCTTGGTTCAACCGAGGTGAAACACCTCGTTTTGCCAGAACTGTCCCGGTCGAGGTCGAAATTTATTTTTTTAAAACCCTTTTTTTTTTTTCGGTTTCGACGTTTTTCTCAATCAAATAACCTGTAAGTATGCATGCAATCTCAGATAAACATATAAATGCAGATAAAGCATGAATATGAAAATATCCGATACATCATAAGTCAGATAATACATCAACTACCCCATACTTGAGACACACTGTCCCAGTGGGTATAATAAAAGTCTAAATGAAAGAGGACTCACCGGATATAGCTAAACTGCATGAAGAAGTAAGAAACAGCTCCCAGATAAGACCATCTCGGTTGGCGAAGTACATCTCGGTCGAGGTGTTCTGACAGTACCCGAGATGTATATCAGTAAAGCTCGTTTCCTCAACTTCTCGAAATTTCGTTCTTCTAGTGTAGCTCTTGAACTGTGATCCTTCCTTTTGGAATACCTGGTTGTTGTCTAGAGGAAAACAAAAACAAAGCAACTATCTAAACTAAACTAGAAAAAGGAGAAGAAAGCAATACCTTGGGTTGCCTCCCAAGAAGCGCTTGGTTTAAGGTCGCTAGCTGGACCATACGGCATGGGATTACTCAATGCACTTCGAATGTCGTGGAGTGCTCATCACATCCGTAAAAATCTTCCAAGAAGGTTCCGGTTCCTAACTTCACCGGCAAATGGTAAGATCTCCCACGTACAAGCTTGTACGGTTTGATTCTCACCGGATTCCTTCTAGCCTTCCTGCACTCCAATGGGACATAATCTAGCCTTGCGTCCCATCCTTTCCTTGATCGAGAAAACAGTTTCTCGAGAATCATAGCAGCTTCCCCATCTATAGCTTGGGGATGGTACAAGGTCCTTAGCATGCGAGGGACCCCATACTTGAACAAGAGACTCTTCATCGCCTTAGCGGTGTAGTGCTTGCCAACTCCACTCCTCATGATCCAAGGAGCATCTTCTTCCAAAAATTTTAAGGAAGACTTCATCTTGATCTTTGGAGGTTCTTTCGGAAGAGACCTCCAACTCTCCGGTGCTTTCCTGAAAAATTCAGAAATTTTAATAGGAAATTCAAATGGAGTAAGAGAAATTACCTTGTAAAGTTTTCCAAAGTTCGAGACAAGTTTCGTGTTGGGTTGATAATCCACCCACGAAATCTCTCTCAGTTCTGCTAGTCTTCTTTCCACCTTGACCACATTCTCAGTAAATTGGTCAAAGTCTTCTGCATCCGCTTCTTCTGGTTCTGCAGGTTCTTCTTTCATCTCGACCGAGGTCACTTCCACTTCGACCGAGGTCTCAACAGTCAGATCGAGATCTTCCACATCTTCTACCTCAAAAGCTTCAGGAGAAACTTCTGGTTTGACTGGAGGTATGCTCGAAACGTGCAACACTTCCTTATGCTCCTCTTCTGGCTTAGCATAGGATAGGGTGCTTTCCTTGAGCTCCGTCACCTTCTTCATCAACTTCTCCAACCTAGATTCGAGAGAGTCTTCAAGAGGTTGCTCATAAGTCTTTCTAGGGACATTCTTCTCATCCCATATCGCAAGTTCACGCTGAATGGCTTCTTCTCTTTCCCATTCATTGTTGAACCAATAGAAGGAGTACTTTTCCTCCAAGTATTCATAATAATCCGCCCTAGCACTTTGTCTTGCTATCCAGGCTGGATCAAACATAGCCATCAGAAATCCTGAAAACTACAAAACTCATAGAAAGAGTAGTTAGTAGCAATAGGGGCAAGCGCCCCGAAAGCAAACCGTACCGGCTCGGTCTAGACCAAGTCCCCGGCAACGGCGCCAAAAACTTGTTCGCTCCAAACGGTGTGTGCAAGCTTTAAATTTATAACCCTAGACTTAAGCTTAAAACAAGGATGCGAACCCGCAGTGTACGGGTCAATCGTAGTAAAAGCAAGAAAATTCCAGGGGTCGATCACAGGGACTTAGTGAAACAAAGTCCAATACGGTATGCTAGTGTTGATGCTAACCACAAGAGCAAGTATACAATCAAAGATGAATAAGATGTCAAATAAAGCAAACATGCAATTCTAGGGATTAAAGCATCTAGTTGTGGTTCCAACTCAAGATCTATAGATAAGCGGACAAAGCTGAGATATTTGCATGGGGAAGGTGTTTCTAAAGTGGAGTAGATCACCGGGTAAGTCTCACTACACACTAATCCCAAACCGTAACTCCTATTACCGGGTAAGTCTCAAGGAGTTAAGATAAAGAACTATTGCCTCAAACTAACACACCATCTAAGGGAATAGAATCAACCTTTACCGGGTAAGTCTCAGGCTAACTCACAAAGATGGGATGGAAGCACACTCAAACCCCAATAAAGGACAAGCCTTTATTACCTAAACTTATGATCGTTGGTATACAAACTAAGGAATTACCGGGTAAGTCTCATCCTAAGCTTGCTTTGAACCAGAAAGGTATAATAAGAATAGGATTTGGCAAACTCTAACACATTAACTCTCAGTTAAGGATCGGATAAGCCACCTCGGTCAGCCAGTTTCCACCCCGGCCGAGATGTTCATCGACTGAACGAGATGCTTAGGGTTAAGGTTAAAGGCTCGAGCTTTCAGGATCCTACTGGAATTAAGATCATTCTATCATTGTTTTTCCCACAACCTTCAGCCAATCACCCTAGAATCACACAAGGAAATTAGCCACTCATCATCATAATGAAAGTATTAAATATATGGGAAGAAGGTGAATATTTGAACAAAGAAGAATTTAATGAAAACACTTCAATAACTGAATCAAATATCACACAAAATCGTTCCTTGGATAATAATCCAACAAGACAAGACAACAAGGAAAAGAATTGAAGACAATCTTACAAAACCCTCCAAAAAGCTATAAAAAGCTATAGTCTTCAAATCTTCCTTCAACCTTCAAAAAGGTTCTTCAACTATCTCCCAAATTGGAGTATGATGCGGCTGCTGCGTCGTATGAAGTATGCTGCGTCGTATGCGGGATTTCCAGCTGTAAGCGGATGTCGGATTTGTGGAAAATCCAATCCTTTTTATAGGAAAAATAAACCTCCAAAGATAATAAATCTTAAGAAGATATATTCCCATAAAAATAGGTAAAATATATGATTCTGCATATCTCCTTCCTTCTAGAAGCTCAGCCCAAAAATAAAATATTCTCGCCGCGTCCTAGGTATTCGCCTCGGTCGAGTCGGTATCTCTGGATCGCCTCGGTCGAGGTGAACCTCTGGTCAACCGAGGTGACTCACAACAGAATGTGAAATCTCTCAAAACTGCTCCAAAGTAAATCTTTAATCCATGGCTGTGCTTCCTGAATGTAGCTCCAAATGACTCTTGACTCCTTTTGCTCCTTTTTGATGCAATACGTACCATATTACCTGCAATTACAACGAAACTAGGTGTAGACCTCGATTCTCGCAAAGGTAGATGAAATGGTAGTAAAATCACATAATGTACATACAAACATGCAGATTATGAAAGATAAAACGTCCAAACAAACCCCAAAATATAGACTATAATTCATGCTATCAAAATACCCCATACTTAGCCCTTGCTTGTCCCTAAGCAAGTTCCTCATATAGAAATCAAGATAGAATGGATTATAAGTCAAGAAAATCAATGAAAAGTCTTTCAAAAATATTTTTATGGTGTGCAATCATCATAGATCACTCTAAGAGAGTACTTCCTGGAAATTAAAAACTCAATATGATCAAAACATTTTATAAATATAGGAAAGTTGTTCATCTTTGCATAAAATCATAGAATGCATAATAAATCATAATTATCAAAATTAATCATGTATAATCCGATTTAAACCGCTAAGTCAATCAACAAGCTCAAGGTCTCAAGGGCTTCCCAAAAGAAAAGGTCAAGAAACGTGTAGGGTAGGGATGTATGTAAGGTAATGTGGTGCTAGAATCCGGGAAAAGGATGAACTTCACTTTCACTTTGACTTGCAACATCTTCCACCAATAAGCTTTGCTTATTTCACACTTTTTTTCTTTTACTTTACTTTTTGGGATGCATGGATAGAGGTGCACAATAACCGAAGCCTAGGAAATCCGCAATCATCAATTTCTTGAGATGCGTCAAACCCTTGATGCACATACCATGACCCGTTAGGAATATCGCTCAATCCGACTTTGGCAAGACACAAACACCCGGCTATGTGAATGGTGCCGAGTTACTCATCTTCATGATTGACTTCCCCAAACCTATTATTGCTTTCTAAGACTTTCACTTTCAGCCACTTCTCAACTTTTGACTTGCTTTCACCACTTCGCTTGCTTCCAAATTCCCGGATAGGTAAAGGGAGGCAATATGTATATGAGGGGCTAAGCATGATCAAGAAGAAGAAGAAGAAGAAGAATGAATTGCCTTGGTCTTTCCAAGAAGAACGTGAGAGAACTTATGCTGCGGTGTCAACCTTCAAATTCAACATAATTTGGATAAAAATAAAGTATTAAACATGCCAATAATTTTAAACAAAGCATTTAGCAACTTAAACATATCATAAAACATTTCAAACATATAAAGAATTTAAATCCAGTCGGTAAACAAAATCTTCACTGAGATCATATCCAGATAAGTAACACAAAAATCGTTTTCGAAAACTCTCTGTTACGCCCACCTCGGTCGAGGTGTTCTTGGTTCAACCGAGGTGAAACACCTCGTTTTGCCAGAACTGTCCCGGTCGAGGTCAAAAATTTTTTTAAAACCATTTTGTTTTTTTTTCGGTTTCGACGTTTTTCTCAGTCAAATAACCTGTAAGTATTTAGCAACTTAAACAAAGCATTTAGCAACTTAAACATATCAGAACTGTCCCCGGCAACGGCGCCAAAAACTTGTTCGCTCCAAACGGTGTGTGCAAGCTTTAAATTTATAACCCTAGACTTAAGCTTAAAACAAGGATGCGAACCCGCAGTGTACGGGTCAATCGTAGTAAAAGCAAGAAAATTCCAGGGGTCGATCACAGGGACTTAGTGAAACAAAGTCCAATACGGTATGCTAGTGTTGATGCTAACCACAAGAGCAAGTATACAATCAAAGATGAATAAGATGTCAAATAAAGCAAACATGCAATTCTAGGGATTAAAGCATCTAGTTGTGGTTCCAACTCAAGATCTATAGATAAGCGGACAAAGCTGAGGTTTTTGCATGGGGAAGGTGTTTCTAAAGTGGAGTAGATCACCGGGTAAGTCTCACTACACACTAATCCCAAACCGTAACTCCTATTACCGGGTAAGTCTCAAGGAATTAAGATAAAGAACTATTGCCTCAAACTAACACACCATCTAAGGGAATAGAATCAACCTTTACCGGGTAAGTCTCAGGCTAACTCACAAAGATGGGATGGAAGCACACTCAAACCCCAATAAAGGACAAGCCTTTATTACCTACACTTATGATCGTTAGTATACAAACTAAGGAATTACCGGGTAAGTCTCATCCTAAGCTTGCTTTGAACCAGAAAGGTATAATAAGAATAGGATTTGGCAAACTCTAACACATTAACTCTCAGTTAAGGATCGGATAAGCCACCTCGGTCAGCCAGTTTCCACCCCGGCCGAGATGTTCATCGACTGAACGAGATGCTTAGGGTTAAGGTTAAAGACTCGAACTTTCAGGATCCTACTGGAATCTAAGATTATTCTATCATTGTTTTTCCCACAACCTTCAGCTAATCACCCTAGAATCACACAAGGAAATTAGCCACTCATCATCATAATGAAAGTATTAAATATATGGGAAGAAGGTGAATATTTGAACAAAGAAGAATTTAATGAAAACACTTCAATAACTGAATCAAATATCACACAAAATCGTTCCTTGGATAATAATCCAACAAGACAAGACAACAAGGAAAGGAATTGAAGATAATCTTACAAAACCCTCCAAAAAGCTATAAAGCTATAGTCTTCAAATCTTCCTTCAACCTTCAAAAAGGTTCTTCAACTCTCTCCCAAATTGGAGTAGGATGCGGCTGCTGCGCGTGTATGCGAGGTTCCCAGCTGTAAGCGGATGCCGATGATCCGAAGATGGGTGAATTGTAGAAAATCCAACCCTTTATATAGGAGAATTATCTTCCAAAGATAAAATATCTTAAAAAGATATTATCCCATAAATATAGGTAAAATATATGATTCTGCATATCTCCTTCCTTCTAGAAACTCAGCCCAAAAATATAAGATCACTTTCCAATTTTAAAAGATCTCAGCCAAGAATAAAATATTCTCGCCGCGTCCTAGGTGTTCGCCTCGGTCGAGTCGGCGTCTCTGGATCGCCTCGGTCGAGATGAATCTCTGGGCAACCGAGGTGATTCATAACTGAGTGTAGAATCTCTCAAAACTGGTCCAAAGTAAATCTTTAATCCATGGCTATGCTTCCTGAAGGATTCCTTTTTGCTCCTCAATGTAGCTCCAAATGACTCCATAGCTCCTTTTGCTCCTTTTCGATGCAAAACGTACCATATTACCTGCAATTACAACGAAACTAGGTGTAGACCTCGATTCTCGCAAAGGTAGATGAAATGGTAGTAAAATCACATAATGTACATACAAACATGCAGATTATGAAAGATAAAACGTCCAAACAAACCCTAAAATATAGACTATAATTCATGCTATCAAGCTCGGACCACCGGTAATTCCTTAGTTTGTGTACCAACGATCATAAGTGTAGGTAATAAAGGTTTATCCTTTATTGGGGTTTGAGTGTGCTTCCATCCCATCTTTGTGAGTTAGCCTGAGACTTACCCGGTAAAGGTTGATTCTATTCCCTTAGACTTAAGCTTAAAACAAGGATGCGAACCCGCAGTGTACGGGTCAATTGTAGTAAAAGCAAGAAAATTCCAGGGGTCGATCACAGGGACTTAGTGAAACAAAGTCCAATACGGTATGCTAGTGTTGATGCTAACCACAAGAGCAAGTATACAATCAAAGATGAATAAGATGTCAAATAAAGCAAACATGCAATTCTAGGGATTAAAGCATCTAGTTGTGGTTCCAACTCAAGATCTATAGATAAGCGGACAAAGCTGAGATATTTGCATGGGGAAGGTGTTTCTAAAGTGGAGTAGATCACCGGGTAAGTCTCACTACACACTAATCCCAAACCGTAACTCCTATTACCGGGTAAGTCTCAAGGAGTTAAGATAAAGAACTATTGCCTCAAACTAACACACCATCTAAGGGAATAGAATCAACCTTTACCGGGTAAGTCTCAGGCTAACTCACAAAGATGGGATGGAAGCACACTCACATCCCAATAAAGGACAAGCCTTTATTACCTACACTTATGATCGTTGGTACACAAACTAAGGAATTACCGGGTAAGTCTCATCCTAAGCTTGCTTTGAACCAGAAAGGTATAATAAGAATAGGATTTGGCAAACTCTAACACATTAACTCTCAGTTAAGGATCGGATAAGCCACCTCGGTCAGCCAGTTTCCACCCCGGCCGAGATGTTCATCGACTGAACGAGATGCTTAGGGTTAAGGTTAAAGATTCGAACTTTCAGGATCCTACTGTGATTAAGATCATTCTATCATTGTTTTTCCCACAACCTTCAGCCAATCACCCTAGAATCACACAAGGAAATTAGCCACTCATCATCATAATGAAAGTATTAAATATATGGGAAGAAGGTGAATATTTGAACAAAGAAGAATTTAATGAAAACACTTCAATAACTGAATCAAATATCACACAAAATCGTTCCTTGGATAATGATCCAACAAGACAAGACAACAAGGAAAGGAATTGAAGACAATCTTACAAAACCCTCCAAAAAGCTATAAAGCTATACTCTTCAAATCTTCCTTCAACCTTCAAAAAGGTTCTTCAACTCTCTCCCAAATTGGAGTATGATGCGGCTGCTGCGCTGATAGCGGGTGTATGCAGCCTGTATTTCGGTGTAAGCGGCTGTTTTCAGCCTCTAAGCATCCAAGCATGATCGGATTTGTGGAAAATCCAACCCTTTTTATAGGAAAAATAACCCTCCAAAGATAAGAAATCTTAAGAAGATATATTCCCATAAAAATAGGTAAAATATATGATTCTGCATATCTCCTTCCTTCTAGAAGCTCAGCCCAAAAATATAGGATCACTTTCCAATTTTAAAAGATCTCAGCCAAGAATAAAATATTCTCGCCGCGTCCTAGGTGTTCGCCTCGGTCGAGTCGGCGTCTCTGGATCGCCTCGGTCGAGATGAATCTCTGGTCAACCGAGGTGACTCATAACTGAATGTAGAATCTCTCAAAACTGGTCCAAAGTAAATCTTTAATCCATGGTTGTGCTTCCTGAATGTAGCTCCAAATGACTCTTGACTCCTTTTGCTCCTTTTTGATGCAATACGTACCATATTACCTGCAATTACAACGAAACTAGGTGTAGACCTCGATTCTCGCAAAGGTAGATGAAATGGTAGTAAAATCACATAATGTACATACAAACATGCAGATTATGAAAGATAAAACGTCCAAACAAACCCCAAAATATAGACTATAATTCATGCTATCAAAATACCCCATACTTAGTCCTTGCTTGTCCCTAAGCAAGTTCCTCATATAGAAATCAAGATAGAATGGATTAATAGTCATGAAAATCAATGAAAAGTCTTTCAAAAACATTTTATGGTGTGCAACTATCATAGATCACTCTAAGAGAGTACTTCCTGGAAATTAAAAACTCAACATGATCAAAACATTTTATAAATATAGGAAAGTTGTTCATCTTTGCATAAAATCATAGAATGCATAATAAATCATAATTATCAAAATTAATCATGTATAATCCGATTTAAACCGCTAAGTCAATCAACAAGCTCAAGGTCTCAAGGGCTTCCCAAAAGAAAAGGTCAAGAAACGTGTAGGGTAGGGATGAATGTAAGGTAATGTGGTGCTAGAATCCGGGAAAAGGATGAACTTCACTTTCACTTTGACTTGCAACATCTTCCACCAATAAGCTTTGCTTATTTCACACTTTTTTCTTTTTACTTTACTTTTTGGGATGCATGGACAGAGGTGCACAATAACCGAAGCCTAGGAAATCCGCAATCATCAATTTCTTGAGATGCGTCAAACCCTTGATGCACATACCATGACCCGTTAGGAATATCGCTCAATCCGACTTTGGCAAGACACAAACACCCGGCTATGTGAATGGTGCCGAGTTACTCATCTTCATGATTGACTTCCCCAAACCTATTATTGCTTTCTAAGACTTTCACTTTCAGCCACTTCTCAATTTTAACTTGCTTTCACCACTTTGCTTGCTTCCAAATTCCCGGATAGGTAAAGGGAGGCAAAATGTATATGAGGGGCTAAGCATGATTAAGAAGAAGAAGAAGAAGAGAATGAATTGCCTTGGTCTTTCCAAAATGAATGTGAGAGAACTTATGCTGCGGTGTCAACCTTCAAATTCAACATAATTTGGATAAAAACAAAATATTAAACATGCCAATAATTTCAAACAAAGCATTTAGCAACTTAAACATATCATACAACATTTCAAACATATAAAGAATTTAAATCCAGTCGGTAAACAAAATCTTCACTGAGATCATATCCAGATAAGTAACACAAAAATCGTTTTCGAAAACTCTCAATTAACCCACCTCGGTCGAGATGTTCTTGGTTCAACCGAGGTGAAACACCTCGTTTTGCCAGAACTGTCCCGGTCGAGGTCGAAATTTTTTTTTTTAAAACCCTTTTTTTTTTTTCGGTTTCGACGTTTTTCTCAATCAAATAACCTGTAAGTATGCATGCAATCTCAGATAAACATATAAATGCAGATAAAGCATGAATATGAAAATATCCGGTAAATAATACATCAAAGGTCAAATAAGTCAGATAATACATCAACTACCCCATACTTGAGACACACTGTCCCAGTGGGTATAATAAAAGTCTAAATGAAAGAGGACTCACCGGATATAGCTAAACTGCATGAAGAAGTAAGAAACAGCTCCCAGATAAGACCATCTCGGTTGGCGAAGTACATCTCGGTCGAGGTGTTCTGACAGTACCCGAGATGTATATCAGTAAAGCTCGTTTCCTCAACTTCTCGAAATTTCGTTCTTCTAGTGTAGCTCTTGAACTGTGATCCTTCCTTTTGGAATACCTGGTTGTTGTCTAGAGGAAAACAAAAACAAAGCAACTATCTAAACTAAACTAGAAAAAGGAGAAGAAAGCAATACCTTGGGTTGCCTCCCAAGAAGCGCTTGGTTTAAGGTCGCTAGCTGGACCATACGGCATGGGATTACTCAATGCACTTCGAATGTCGTGGAGTGCTCATCACATCCGTAAAAATCTTCCAAGAAGGTTCCGGTTCCTAACTTCACCGGCAAATGGTAAGATCTCCCACGTACAAGCTTGTACGGTTTGATTCTCACCGGATTCCTTCTAGCCTTCCTGCACTCCAATGGGACATAATCTAGCCTTGCGTCCCATCCTTTCCTTGATCGAGAAAACAGTTTCTCGAGAATCATAGCAGCTTCCCCATCTATAGCTTGGGGATGGTACAAGGTCCTGAGCATACGAGGGACCCCATACTTGAACAAATAACACTTCGTTGCCTTAGCGGTGAAGCGCTTGTTAACTTCACTCCTTATAATCCAAGGAGCATCTTCCTCCAACAATTTCAAGAGAGATTTCATCTTGATCTTAGGAGGTTCTTTCGGAAGAGACCTCCAACTCTCCGGTGCTTTCCTGAAAAATTCAGAAATTTTAATAGGGAATTCGAATGGAGTAAGAGAATGTACCTTGTAAAGTTCTCCAAAGCTTGAGACAAGTTTCGTGTTGGGTTGATAATCCACCCACAAAATCTCTCTTAGTTCTGCTGGTCTTTCTTCCACCTTGACCATAATCTCAGTAATTTGGCTAAAGTCTTCTGCATCTGCCTCTTCCGGTTCTGCAGATTCTTCCATCATCTCGACCGAGGTCTCTTCTACCTCGACCGAGGTCTCAACAGTCAGATCGAGATCTTCCACATCTTCTCCCTCAGAAGCTTCAGGAGAAACTTCTGGTTTGACTGGAGGTATGCTCGAAACGTGCAACACTTCCTCATGCTCCTCTTCCGGCTTAGCATAGGATAGGGTGCTTTCCTTGAGCTCCGTCACCTTCTTCATTAACTTCTCCAACCTAGATTCGAGAGAATCTTCAAGAGGTTGCTCATAAGTCTTTTTAGGGACATTAAGTTCATCCCACATTGCAAGTTCGTGTTGAATGGCCTCTTCTCTTTCCCATTCATTGTTGAACCAATAGAAGGAGTACTTCTCCTCCAAGTATTCATAATGATCTGCCCTAGCACTTTGTCTTGCTATCCAGGCTGGATCAAACATAGCCATCAGAAATCCTGAAAACTACAAAACTCATAGAAAGAGTAGTTAGTAGCAACAGGGGCAAGCGCCCCGAAAGCAAACCGTACCGGCTCGGTCTAGACCAAGTCCCCGGCAACGGCGCCAAAAACTTGTTCGCTCCAAACGGTGTGTGCAAGCTTTAAATTTATAACCCTAGACTTAAGCTTAAAACAAGGATGCGAACCCGCAGTGTACGGGTCAATCGTAGTAAAAGCAAGAAAATTCCAGGGGTCGATCACAGGGACTTAGTGAAACAAAGTCCAATACGGTATGCTAGTGTTGATGCTAACCACAAGAGCAAGTATACAATCAAAGATGAATAAGATGTCAAATAAAGCAAACATGCAATTCTAGGGATTAAAGCATCTAGTTGTGGTTCAAACTCAAGATCTATAGATAAGCGGACAAAGCTGAGATTTTTGCATGGGGAAGGTGTTTCTAAAGTGGAGTAGATCACCGGGTAAGTCTCACTACACACTAATCCCAAACCGTAACTCCTATTACCGGGTAAGTCTCAAGGAATTAAGATAAAGAACTATTGCCTCAAACTAACACACCATCTAAGGGAATAGAATCAACCTTTACCGGGTAAGTCTCAGGCTAACTCACAAAGATGGGATGGAAGCACACTCAAACCCCAATAAAGGACAAGCCTTTATTACCTAAACTTATGATCGTTGGTATACAAACTAAGGAATTACCGGGTAAGTCTCATCCTAAGCTTGCTTTGAACCAGAAAGGTATAATAAGAATAGGATTTGGCAAACTCTAACACATTAACTCTCAGTTAAGGATCGGATAAGCCACCTCGGTCAGCCAGTTTCCACCCCGGCCGAGATGTTCATCGACTGAACGAGATGCTTAGGGTTAAGGTTAAAGACTCGAACTTTCAGGATCCTACTGTGATTAAGATCATTCTATCATTGTTTTTCCCACAACCTTCAGCCAATCACCCTAGAATCACACAAGGAAATTAGCCACTCATCATCATAATGAAAGTATTAAATATATGGGAAGAAGGTGAATATTTGAACAAAGAAGAATTTAATGAAAACACTTCAATAACTGAATCAAATATCACACAAAATCGTTCCTTGGATAATAATCCAACAAGACAAGACAACAAGGAAAAGAATTGAAGACAATCTTACAAAACCCTCCAAAAAGCTATAAAGCTATAGTCTTCAAATCTTCCTTCAACCTTCAAAAAGGTTCTTCAACTCTCTCCCAAATTGGAGTATGATGCGGCTACTGCGTGTCCTCAGCTGTAATCGGATGTTTGCAGCCTCTAAGCATGATCGGATTTGTGGAAAATCCAATCCTTTTTATAGGAAAAATAAACCTCCAAAGATAATAAATCTTAAGAAGATATATTCCCATAAAAATAGGTAAAATATATGATTCTGCATATCTCCTTCCTTCTAGAAGCTCAGCCCAAAAATATAAGATCACTTTCCAATTTTAAAAGATCTCAGCCAAGAATAAAATATTCTCGCCGCGTCCTAGGTGTTCGCCTCGGTCGAGTCGGTGTCTCTAGATCGCCTCGGTCGAGATGAATCTCTGGTCAACCGAGGTGACTCATAACTGAATGTAGAATCTCTCAAAACTGGTCCAAAGTAAATCTTTAATCCATGGTTGTGCTTCCTAAATGTAGCTCCAAATGACTCTTGACTCCTTTTGCTCCTTTTTGATGCAAAACGTACCATATTACCTGCAATTACAACGAAACTAGGTGTAGACCTCGATTCTCGCAAAGGTAGATGAAATGGTAGTAAAATCACATAATGTACATACAAACATGCAGATTATGAAAGATAAAACGTCCAAACAAACCCCAAAATATAGACTATAATTCATGCTATCAAAATACCCCATACTTAGCCCTTGCTTGTCCCTAAGCAAGTTCCTCATATAGAAATCAAGATAGAATGGATTATAAGTCAAGAAAATCAATGAAAAGTCTTTCAAAAATATTTTTATGGTGTGCAATCATCATAGATCACTCTAAGAGAGTACTTCCTGGAAATTAAAAACTCAATATGATCAAAACATTTTATAAATATAGGAAAGTTGTTCATCTTTGCATAAAATCATAGAATGCATAATAAATCATAATTATCAAAATTAATCATGTATAATCCGATTTAAACCGCTAAGTCAATCAACAAGCTCAAGGTCTCAAGGGCTTCCCAAAAGAAAAGGTCAAGAAACGTGTAGGGTAGGGATGAATGTAAGGTAATGTGGTGCTAGAATCCGGGAAAAGGATGAACTTCACTTTCACTTTTGACTTGCAACATCTTCCACCAATAAGCTTTGCTTATTTCACACTTTTTTTTTCTTTTACTTTACTTTTTGGGATGCATGGACAGAGGTGCACAATAACCGAAGCCTAGGAAATCCGCAATCATCAATTTCTTGAGATGCGTCAAACCCTTGATGCACATACCATGACCCGTTAGGAATATCGCTCAATCCGACTTTGGCAAGACACAAACACCCGGCTATGTGAATGGTGCCGAGTTACTCATCTTCATGATTGACTTCCCCAAACCTATTATTGCTTTCTAACACTTTCACTTTCAGCCACTTCTCAACTTTTGACTTGCTTTCACCACTTCGCTTGCTTCCAAATTCCCGGATAGGTAAAGGGAGGCAATATGTATATGAGGGGCTAAGCATGATCAAGAAGAAGAAGAAGAAGAAGAATGAATTGCCTTGGTCTTTCCAAGAAGAACGTGAGAGAACTTATGCTGCGGTGTCAACCTTCAAATTCAACATAATTTGGATAAAAATAAAGTATTAAACATGCCAATAATTTCAAACAAAGCATTTAGCAACTTAAACATATCATAAAACATTTCAAACATATAAAGAATTTAAATCCAGTCGGTAAACAAAATCTTCACTGAGATCATATCCAGATAAATAGCACAAAATCGTTTTCGAAAACTCTCAGTTAACCCACCTCGGTCGAGGTCAAAATTTTTTATTTTTTTTTTTTTTTTAAAACCATTTTTTTTTCGGTTTCGACGTTTTTCTCAATCAAATAACCTGTAGGTATGCATGTAATATCAGATAATCATATAAAGGCAATGAAGCATAAATACGAAAATATCCGATAAATATAATATCATACATCAAAAGTAGTCAAATAACGTCAAGTAGTCAAATAAGTACAAACACCCCATACTTGGGACACACTGTCCCAGTGGGTCAGAATAAGTCTAAGGACAGGATACTCACCGAACATAGCTAAACTGCATGAAGAAGTAAGAAACAGCTCCCAGATAAGACCATCTCGGTTGGCGAAGTACATCTCGGTCGAGGTGTTCTGACAGTACCCGAGATGTATATCAGTAAAGCTCGTTTCCTCAACTTCTCGAAATTTCGTTCTTCTAGTGTAGCTCTTGAACTGTGATCCTTCCTTTTGGAATACCTGGTTGTTGTCTAGAGGAAAACAAAAACAAAGCAACTATCTAAACTAAACTAGAAAAAGGAGAAGAAAGCAATACCTTGGGTTGCCTCCCAAGAAGCGCTTGGTTTAAGGTCGCTAGCTGGACCATACGGCATGGGATTACTCAATGCACTTCGAATGTCGTGGAGTGCTCATCACATCCGTAAAAATCTTCCAAGAAGGTTCCGGTTCCTAACTTCACCGGCAAATGGTAAGATCTCCCACGTACAAGCTTGTACGGTTTGATTCTCACCGGATTCCTTCTAGCCTTCCTGCACTCCAATGGGACATAATCTAGCCTTGCGTCCCATCCTTTCCTTGATCGAGAAAACAGTTTCTCGAGAATCATAGCAGCTTCCCCATCTATAGCTTGGGGATGGTACAGGGTCCTGAGCATGCGAGGGACCCCATACTTGAACAAATAACACTTCGTTGCCTTAGCGGTGAAGCGCTTGTTAACTTCACTCCTTATAATCCAAGGAGCATCTTCCTCCAACAATTTCAAGAGAGATTTCATCTTGATCTTAGGAGGTTCTTTCGGAAGAGACCTCCAACTCTCCGGTGCTTTCCTGAAAAATTCAGAAATATTAATAGGGAATTCAAATGAAGTAGGAGAATGTACCTTGCAAAGTTCTCCAAGGTTTGAGACAAGTTTCATGCTGGGTTGATAATCCACACACGAAATCTCTCTCAGTTCAGATGGTCTTTCTTCCACCTTGACCACAATCTCAGTAATTTGGCCAAAGTCTTTTGCATCTGCCTTTTCCGGTTCGGCAAGTTCTTCTTTCATCTCGACCGAGGTCACTTCCACCTTGACCGAGGTCTCAACAGTCAGATCGAGATCTTCCACATCTTCTACCTCAAAAGCTTCAGGAGAAACTTCTGGTTTGACTGGAGGTATGCTCGAAACGTGCAACACTTCCTTATGCTCCTCTTCTGGCTTAGCATAGGATAGGGTGCTTTCCTTGAGCTCCGTCACCTTCTTCATCAACTTCTCCAACCTAGATTCGAGAGAGTCTTCAAGAGGTTGCTCATAAGTCTTTCTAGGGACATTCTTCTCATCCCATATCGCAAGTTCACGCTGAATGGCTTCTTCTCTTTCCCATTCATTGTTGAACCAATAGAAGGAGTACTTTTCCTCCAAGTATTCATAATAATCTGCCCTAGCACTTTGTCTTGCTATCCAGGCTGGATCAAACATAGCCATCAGAAATCCTGAAAACTACAAAACTCATAGAAAGAGTAGTTAGTAGCAATAGGGGCAAGCGCCCCGAAAGCAAACCGTACCGGCTCGGTCTAGACCAAGTCCCCGGCAACGGCGCCAAAAACTTGTTCGCTCCAAACGGTGTGTGCAAGCTTTAAATTTATAACCCTAGACTTAAGCTTAAAACAAGGATGCGAACCCGCAGTGTACGGGTCAATCGTAGTAAAAGCAAGAAAATTCCAGGGGTCGATCACAGGGACTTAGTGAAACAAAGTCCAATACGGTATGCTAGTGTTGATGCTAACCACAAGAGCAAGTATACAATCAAAGATGAATAAGATGTCAAATAAAGCAAACATGCAATTCTAGGGATTAAAGCATCTAGTTGTGGTTCCAACTCAAGATCTATAGATAAGCGGACAAAGCTGAGATATTTGCATGGGGAAGGTGTTTCTAAAGTGGAGTAGATCACCGGGTAAGTCTCACTACACACTAATCCCAAACCGTAACTCCTATTACCGGGTAAGTCTCAAGGAGTTAAGATAAAGAACTATTGCCTCAAACTAACACACCATCTAAGGGAATAGAATCAACCTTTACCGGGTAAGTCTCAGGCTAACTCACAAAGATGGGATGGAAGCACACTCAAACCCCAATAAAGGACAAGCCTTTATTACCTACACTTATGATCGTTGGTATACAAACTAAGGAATTACCGGGTAAGTCTCATCCTAAGCTTGCTTTGAACCAGAAAGGTATAATAAGAATAGGATTTGGCAAACTCTAACACATTAACTCTCAGTTAAGGATCGGATAAGCCACCTCGGTCAGCCAGTTTCCACCCCGGCCGAGATGTTCATCGACTGAACGAGATGCTTAGGGTTAAGGTTAAAGACTCGAACTTTCAGGATCCTACTGTGATTAAGATCATTCTATCATTGTTTTTCCCACAACCTTCAGCCAATCACCCTAGAATCACACAAGGAAATTAGCCACTCATCATCATAATGAAAGTATTAAATATATGGGAAGAAGGTGAATATTTGAACAAAGAAGAATTTAATGAAAACACTTCAATAACTGAATCAAATATCACACAAAATCGTTCCTTGGATAATAATCCAACAAGACAAGACAACAATTGAGGGAATTGAAGACAATCTTACAAAACCCTCCAAAAAGCTATAAAAGCTATGGACTTCAATCTTCCTTCAACCTTCAAAAAGGTTCTTCAAGACTCCCAACTTGGAGTATGCCGCTGCCGCTGCGTAAATGATTTCCTTGCGCTGATAACGGATGATAGCGGGTGTCGGAATTGTGGAAAATCCGACCCTTTTTATAGGAAAATAACCCTCCAAAGATAATAAATCTTAGAAAGATATCTTCCCATAAAAATAGGTAAAATATATAATTCTGCATATCTCCTTCCTTCCAGAAGCTCAGCCCAAAAATATAAGATCACTTTCCAATTTTAAAAGATCTCAGCCAAGAATAAAATATTCTCGCCGCGTCCTAGGTGTTCGCCTCGGTCGAGTCGGTGTCTCTAGATCGCCTCGGTCGAGATGAATCTCTGGTCAATCCAAGGTGAGTCATAACTGAATGTGAAATCTCTCAAAACTGGTCCAAAGTGAATCTTTAATCCATGGCTATGCTCTCTGGATGTAGCTCCAAATGACTCATGACTCCTTTTGCTCCTTTTTGATGCAAAACGTACCATATTACCTGCAATTACAACGAAACTAGGTGTAGACCTCGATTCTCGCAAAGGTAGATGAAATGGTAGTAAAATCACATAATGCACTGATAGCATGAATTATAGTCTATATTTTGGGGTTTGTTTGGACGTTTTATCTTTCATAATCTGCATGTTTGTATGTACATTATGTGATTTTACTACCATTTCATCTACCTTTGCGAGAATCGAGGTCTACACCTAGTTTCGTTGTAATTGCAGGTAATATGGTACGTTTTGCATCAAAAAGGAGCAAAAGGAGTCAAGAGTCATTTGGAGCTACATTCAGGAAGCACAACCATGGATTAAAGATTTACTTTGGACCAGTTTTGAGAGATTCCACATTCAGTTATGAGTCACCTCGGTTGACCAGAGATTCATCTCGACCGAGGCGATCCAGAGACGCCGACTCGACCGAGGCGAACACCTAGGACGCGGCGAGAATATTTTATTTTTGGGCTGAGCTTCTAGAAGGAAGGAGATATGCAGAATCATATATTTTACCTATTTTTATGGGAATATATCTTCTTAAGATTTATTATCTTTGGAGGTTTATTTTTCCTATAAAAAGGATTGGATTTTCCACAAATCCGATCATGCTTAGAGGCTGCAAACATCCGATTACAGCTGAGGACACGCAGTAGCCGCATCATACTCCAATTTGGGAGAGAGTTGAAGAACCTTTTTGAAGGTTGAAGGAAGATTTGAAGACTATAGCTTTATAGCTTTTTGGAGGGTTTTGTAAGATTGTCTTCAATTCTTTTCCTTGTTGTCTTGTCTTGTTGGATTATTATCCAAGGAACGATTTTGTGTGATATTTGATTCAGTTATTGAAGTGTTTTCATTAAATTCTTCTTTGTTCAAATATTCACCTTCTTCCCATATATTTAATACTTTCATTATGATGATGAGTGGCTAATTTCCTTGTGTGATTCTAGGGTGATTGGCTGAAGGTTGTGGGAAAAACAATGATAGAATGATCTTAATCACAGTAGGATCCTGAAAGTTCGAGTCTTTAACCTTAACCCTAAGCATCTCGTTCAGTCGATGAACATCTCGGCCGGGGTGGAAACTGGCTGACCGAGGTGGCTTATCCGATCCTTAACTGAGAGTTAATGTGTTAGAGTTTGCCAAATCCTATTCTTATTATACCTTTCTGGTTCAAAGCAAGCTTAGGATGAGACTTACCCGGTAATTCCTTAGTTTGTATACTAACGATCATAAGTGTAGGTAATAAAGGCTTGTCCTTTATTGGGGTTTGAGTGTGCTTCCATCCCATCTTTGTGAGTTAGCCTGAGACTTACCCGGTAAAGGTTGATTCTATTCCCTTAGATGGTGTGTTAGTTTGAGGCTATAGTTCTTTATCTTAATTCCTTGAGACTTACCCGGTAATAGGAGTTACGGTTTGGGATTAGTGTGTAGTGAGACTTACCCGGTGATCTACTCCACTTTAGAAACACCTTCCCCATGCAAAAATCTCAGCTTTGTCCGCTTATCTATAGATCTTGAGTTGGAACCACAACTAGATGCTTTAATCCCTAGAATTGCATGTTTGCTTATTTGACATCTTATTCATCTTTGATTGTATACTTGCTCTTGTGGTTAGCATCAACACTAGCATACCGTATTGGACTTTGTTTCACTAAGTCCCTGTGATCGACCCCTGGAATTTTCTTGCTTTTACTACGATTGACCCGTACACTGCGGGTTCGCATCCTTGTTTTAAGCTTAAGTCTAGGGTTATAAATTTAAAGCTTGCACACACCTTTTGGAGCGAACACCTCCCAAGAAGCGCTTGGTTTAAGGTCGCTAGCTGGACCATACGGCATGGGATTACTCAATGCACTTCGAATGTCGTGGAGTGCTCATCACATCCGTAAAAATCTTCCAAGAAGGTTCCGGTTCCTAACTTCACCGGCAAATGGTAAGATCTCCCACGTACAAGCTTGTACGGTTTGATTCTCACCGGATTCCTTCTAGCCTTCCTGCACTCCAATGGGACATAATCTAGCCTTGCGTCCCATCCTTTCCTTGATCGAGAAAACAGTTTCTCGAGAATCATAGCAGCTTCCCCATCTATAGCTTGGGGATGGTACAAGGTCCTTAGCATGCGAGGGACCCCATACTTGAACAAGAGACTCTTCATCGCCTTAGCGGTGTAGTGCTTGCCAACTCCACTCCTCATGATCCAAGGAGCATCTTCTTCCAAAAATTTTAAGGAAGACTTCATCTTGATCTTTGGAGGTTCTTTCGGAAGAGACCTCCAACTCTCCGGTGCTTTCCTGAAAAATTCAGAAATTTTAATAGGAAATTCAAATGGAGTAAGAGAAATTACCTTGTAAAGTTTTCCAAAGTTCGAGACAAGTTTCGTGTTGGGTTGATAATCCACCCACGAAATCTCTCTCAGTTCTGCTAGTCTTCTTTCCACCTTGACCACATTCTCAGTAAATTGGTCAAAGTCTTCTGCATCCGCTTCTTCTGGTTCTGCAGGTTCTTCTTTCATCTCGACCGAGGTCACTTCCACTTCGACCGAGGTCTCAACAGTCAGATCGAGATCTTCCACATCTTCTACCTCAAAAGCTTCAGGAGAAACTTCTGGTTTGACTGGAGGTATGCTCGAAACGTGCAACACTTCCTTATGCTCCTCTTCTGGCTTAGCATAGGATAGGGTGCTTTCCTTGAGCTCCGTCACCTTCTTCATCAACTTCTCCAACCTAGATTCGAGAGAGTCTTCAAGAGGTTGCTCATAAGTCTTTCTAGGGACATTCTTCTCATCCCATATCGCAAGTTCACGCTGAATGGCTTCTTCTCTTTCCCATTCATTGTTGAACCAATAGAAGGAGTACTTTTCCTCCAAGTATTCATAATAATCCGCCCTAGCACTTTGTCTTGCTATCCAGGCTGGATCAAACATAGCCATCAGAAATCCTGAAAACTACAAAACTCATAGAAAGAGTAGTTAGTAGCAATAGGGGCAAGCGCCCCGAAAGCAAACCGTACCGGCTCGGTCTAGACCAAGTCCCCGGCAACGGCGCCAAAAACTTGTTCGCTCCGAAAGGTGTGTGCAAGCTTTAAATTTATAACCCTAGACTTAAGCTTAAAACAAGGATGCGAACCCGCAGTGTACGGGTCAATCGTAGTAAAAGCAAGAAAATTCCAGGGGTCGATCACAGGGACTTAGTGAAACAAAGTCCAATACGGTATGCTAGTGTTGATGCTAACCACAAGAGCAAGTATACAATCAAAGATGAATAAGATGTCAAATAAAGCAAACATGCAATTCTAGGGATTAAAGCATCTAGTTGTGGTTCCAACTCAAGATCTATAGATAAGCGGACAAAGCTGAGATTTTTGCATGGGGAAGGTGTTTCTAAAGTGGAGTAGATCACCGGGTAAGTCTCACTACACACTAATCCCAAACCGTAACTCCTATTACCGGGTAAGTCTCAAGGAGTTAAGATAAAGAACTATTGCCTCAAACTAACACACCATCTAAGGGAATAGAATCAACCTTTACCGGGTAAGTCTCAGGCTAACTCACAAAGATGGGATGGAAGCACACTCAAACCCCAATAAAGGACAAGCCTTTATTACCTACACTTATGATCGTTGGTATACAAACTAAGGAATTACCGGGTAAGTCTCATCCTAAGCTTGCTTTGAACCAGAAAGGTATAATAAGAATAGGATTTGGCAAACTCTAACACATTAACTCTCAGTTAAGGATCGGATAAGCCACCTCGGTCAGCCAGTTTCCACCCCGGCCGAGATGTTCATCGACTGAACGAGATGCTTAGGGTTAAGGTTAAAGACTCGAACTTTCAGGATCCTACTGTGATTAAGATCATTCTATCATTGTTTTTCCCACAACCTTCAGCCAATCACCCTAGAATCACACAAGGAAATTAGCCACTCATCATCATAATGAAAGTATTAAATATATGGGAAGAAGGTGAATATTTGAACAAAGAAGAATTTAATGAAAACACTTCAATAACTGAATCAAATATCACACAAAATCGTTCCTTGGATAATAATCCAACAAGACAAGACAACAAGGAAAAGAATTGAAGACGATCTTACAAAACCCTCCAAAAAGCTATAAAGCTATAGTCTTCAATCTTCCTTCAACCTTCAAAAAGGTTCTTCGAATCTCTCCCAATCTTGGAGTAGGATGCGGCTGCTGCGCTTGTAAACCCTGATCGGTGGTATAGCGTGATGTTGAAATTGTAGAAAATCCAATCCTTTTTATAGGAAAAATAAACCTCCAAAGATAATAAATCTTAAGAAGATATATTCCCATAAAAATAGGTAAAATATATGATTCTGCATATCTCCTTCCTTCTAGAAGCTCAGCCCAAAAATATAAGATCACTTTCCAATTTTAAAAGATCTCAGCCAAGAATAAAATATTCTCGCCGCGTCCTAGGTGTTCGCCTCGGTCGAGTCGGTGTCTCTAGATCGCCTCGGTCGAGATGAATCTCTGGTCAACCGAGGTGACTCATAACTGAATGTAGAATCTCTCAAAACTGGTCCAAAGTAAATCTTTAATCCATGGTTGTGCTTCCTGAATGTAGCTCCAAATGACTCTTGACTCCTTTTGCTCCTTTTTGATGCAATACGTACCATATTACCTGCAATTACAACGAAACTAGGTGTAGACCTCGATTCTCGCAAAGGTAGATGAAATGGTAGTAAAATCACATAATGTACATACAAACATGCAGATTATGAAAGATAAAACGTCCAAACAAACCCCAAAATATAGACTATAATTCATGCTATCAAAATACCCCATACTTAGCCCTTGCTTGTCCCTAAGCAAGTTCCTCATATAGAAATCAAGATAGAATGGATTATAAGTCAAGAAAATCAATGAAAAGTCTTTCAAAAACATTTTTATGGTGTGCAATTATCATAGATCACTCTAAGAGAGTACTTCCTGGAAATTAAAAACTCAATATGATCAAAACATTTTATAAATATAGGAAAGTTGTTCATCTTTGCATAAAATCATAGAATGCATAATAAATCATAATTATCAAAATTAATCATGTATAATCCGATTTAAACCGCTAAGTCAATCAACAAGCTCAAGGTCTCAAGGGCTTCCCAAAAGAAAAGGTCAAGAAACGTGTAGGGTAGGGATGAATGTAAGGTAATGTGGTGCTAGAATCCGGGAAAAGGATGAACTTCACTTTCACTTTGACTTGCAACATCTTCCACCAATAAGCTTTGCTTATTTCACACTTTTTTCTTTTTACTTTACTTTTTGGGATGCATGGACAGAGGTGCACAATAACCGAAGCCTAGGAAATCCGCAATCATCAATTTCTTGAGATGCGTCAAACCCTTGATGCACATACCATGACCCGTTAGGAATATCGCTCAATCCGACTTTGGCAAGACACAAACACCCGGCTATGTGAATGGTGCCGAGTTACTCATCTTCATGATTGACTTCCCCAAACCTATTATTGCTTTCTAAGACTTTCACTTTCAGCCACTTCTCAATTTTAACTTGCTTTCACCACTTTGCTTGCTTCCAAATTCCCGGATAGGTAAAGGGAGGCAAAATGTATATGAGGGGCTAAGCATGATCAAGAAGAAGAAGAAGAAGAAGAATGAATTGCCTTGGTCTTTCCAAGAAGAACGTGAGAGAACTTATGCTGCGGTGTCAACCTTCAAATTCAACATAATTTGGATAAAAACAAAATATTAAACATGCCAATAATTTCAAACAAAGCATTTAGCAACTTAAACATATCATACAACATTTCAAACATATAAAGAATTTAAATCCAGTCGGTAAACAAAATCTTCACTGAGATCATATCCAGATAAGTAACACAAAAATCGTTTTCGAAAACTCTCTGTTACGCCCACCTCGGTCGAGGTGTTCTTGGTTCAACCGAGGTGAAACACCTCGTTTTGCCAGAACTGTCCCGGTCGAGGTCAAAAATTTTTTTAAAACCATTTTGTTTTTTTTTCGGTTTCGACGTTTTTCTCAGTCAAATAACCTGTAAGTATTTAGCAACTTAAACAAAGCATTTAGCAACTTAAACATATCAGAACTGTCCCCGGCAACGGCGCCAAAAACTTGTTCGCTCCAAACGGTGTGTGCAAGCTTTAAATTTATAACCCTAGACTTAAGCTTAAAACAAGGATGCGAACCCGCAGTGTACGGGTCAATCGTAGTAAAAGCAAGAAAATTCCAGGGGTCGATCACAGGGACTTAGTGAAACAAAGTCCAATACGGTATGCTAGTGTTGATGCTAACCACAAGAGCAAGTATACAATCAAAGATGAATAAGATGTCAAATAAAGCAAACATGCAATTCTAGGGATTAAAGCATCTAGTTGTGGTTCCAACTCAAGATCTATAGATAAGCGGACAAAGCTGAGATATTTGCATGGGGAAGGTGTTTCTAAAGTGGAGTAGATCACCGGGTAAGTCTCACTACACACTAATCCCAAACCGTAACTCCTATTACCGGGTAAGTCTCAAGGAGTTAAGATAAAGAACTATTGCCTCAAACTAACACACCATCTAAGGGAATAGAATCAACCTTTACCGGGTAAGTCTCAGGCTAACTCACAAAGATGGGATGGAAGCACACTCAAACCCCAATAAAGGACAAGCCTTTATTACCTACACTTATGATCGTTGGTATACAAACTAAGGAATTACCGGGTAAGTCTCATCCTAAGCTTGCTTTGAACCAGAAAGGTATAATAAGAATAGGATTTGGCAAACTCTAACACATTAACTCTCAGTTAAGGATCGGATAAGCCACCTCGGTCAGCAAGTTTCCACCCCGGCCGAGATGTTCATCGACTGAACGAGATGCTTAGGGTTAAGGTTAAAGACTCGAACTTTCAGGATCCTACTGTGATTAAGATCATTCTATCATTGTTTTTCCCACAACCTTCAGCCAATCACCCTAGAATCACACAAGGAAATTAGCCACTCATCATCATAATGAAAGTATTAAATATATGGGAAGAAGGTGAATATTTGAACAAAGAAGAATTTAATGAAAACACTTCAATAACTGAATCAAATATCACACAAAATCGTTCCTTGGATAATAATCCAACAAGACAAGACAACAAGGAAAGGAATTGAGGACAATCTTACAAAACCCTCCAAAAAGCTATAAAGCTATAGTCTTCAAATCTTCCTTCAACCTTCAAAAAGGTTCTTCAACTCTCTCCCAAATTGGAGTATGATGCGGCTACTGCGTGTCCTCAGCTGTAATCGGATCGTATGCGATGTATGCAGCCTCTAAGCATGCATTCTCGGATTTGTGGAAAATCCAATCCTTTTTATAGGAAAAATAACCCTCCAAAGATAAGAAATCTTAAGAAGATATATTCCCATAAAAATAGGTAAAATATATGATTCTGCATATCTCCTTCCTTCTAGAAGCTCAGCCCAAAAATATAAGATCACTTTCCAATTTTAAAAGATCTCAGCCAAGAATAAAATATTCTCGCCGCGTCCTAGGTGTTCGCCTCGGTCGAGTCGGTGTCTCTAGATCGCCTCGGTCGAGATGAATCTCTGGTCAACCGAGGTGACTCATAACTGAATGTAGAATCTCTCAAAACTGGTCCAAAGTAAATCTTTAATCCATGGTTGTGCTTCCTGAATGTAGCTCCAAATGACTCTTGACTCCTTTTGCTCCTTTTTGATGCAATACGTACCATATTACCTGCAATTACAACGAAACTAGGTGTAGACCTCGATTCTCGCAAAGGTAGATGAAATGGTAGTAAAATCACATAATGTACATACAAACATGCAGATTATGAAAGATAAAACGTCCAAACAAACCCCAAAATATAGACTATAATTCATGCTATCACTCGGTATGATCGCCAACAGGTGGCTCTACCTGCTCCTCAGCAGGAATATCTACAGCTGTCTCCATGCGCTCGTCAGCAGTAATATCAGTAGGTGGCTCAACCTGCTCGTCAACAGTAGTATCAACGCGCTCGCCAGCTGTGGGATCTATCTCCCATGCCTGTACAGAAGGACGGGCCACATCCTGGTCCGAGTCAGATCCATACGTCGGTGGTGGAAGAACCTCCCGAGGGAGAGCCGGAGATGCATCTGAGATGCATGGTCTCTGTGGCTGCTGTGGTGGTGGTGTGTCGGCAGCCGAACCAGCTACCTGGGACCTCCTCCCCATCGTAGCCCTCGCGGTGGCGAGACCATCTCTACGAGCCGAGGCCGTGGGACGCCTCCGTCTATGTCTCTACATGGCCTGTAATATCTATATTTGATATTACAGGCCAATTTAATTAATTTTCTTATATTTAGTTTCCTTTACTTTCATTTAAATTGAATTTAAAAGAAACTAAAATAAATTAAATAAATTATAATTACATAAATAAAATTAGGGGAAAAAAGTAAAGGTAGAGATTTTAATTTTATATATTTTTAATCTATTTTATTTTATATATTTCTAATCCATCTTATTTTAAAGTATAATGGATAAACTAATTTAATATATTTAATATTATAATTAAATTAATTAGATATATTTTTATTCCATTTATTTTGAATTAATATACATTAATTAAGATTATATAATGTTAATATATTTAATATAATATTTCTAATCCATCTTATTTTAAAGTATAATGGATAAACTAATTTAATATATTTAATATATTACAATTAAATTAATTAGATATATTTTTATTCCATTTATTTTGAATTAATATACATTAATTAAGATTATATTAAATATTAATATTAATATATTTAATATAATGGATGATTTAATCCATTTTATTTTAAAATAAATTGGATAAACTAATTTATTATATTTAATATGTTACAATTAAATTAAATAAATATATTTTTATTTAATTTAATTTGTATTTATTATTCTTTAATTAAATTAAGTTTTTTAAAATTAATCATATATTTAATATATTTTTATTTAATTTAATGCATAATTCCAATGCATTAAAAGATGAACAGTACTCCCACGGTTTCGCAATGCGTGACCGTGGGATCACTGTTCATCTTCTTCGACAGTCCGCCATTGAAGGCGGACTGTCGAAGCTCATATGCCCACCATTTCAACAATCTCTCTTCAATCAACCTAAAACTAACTAATTCAACAACAATCTAACCTATTCATGTCCATTTCATGCTCAATTACGAACCGAAAAGTGAAAAACGAAAACCGAGCAAAAACCGAGCAAAAACCGAACAAAAATCAAACGATACCTCTCTCGGGTCGTGTTTCCGCTTCTGAAATGGCCTTCCTTCGTTACTGTCTTTGTCCATTGCTGATTTTGTGTCGAATGGTGCTTGATTCGGCTTTGGCCTCTTCGTCGTCGCCGTTGCTGTTGCCGAAAATTTTTGTTTTGAATGTTAGCGCTTACGGATTCTCATTCCGTAAGCGCTTTTAGGGCGTGAAAGGGTCACGCATTGCGAATGCGTGACCCTTTCACTCATTCGCAAAGCGTGAACGTAAGGCCACGTTCACGCTTTGCGAATGAGTCGTGCAATACCTAAATCCTGAACTGTGCGAATACGAGTTCCGTAATTCTATGGATATTCTTGAATTACTTTCAATTGAAGATCAGTAGGCCCAATCCGAGTTACATAAGCCCGTGTCCAATTCGAGTTACATAAGTCAACTCATTCGAGATACATAAGCCCTTACATAAGCCCATTACAAAATATAAATGTTGTAGCTAGTGAGTATCGAACTCTGATACATAAGTCCCTCCCTCCCATCCTTATGCCAGTTGGACTAATTGAACTTCATGTATTCTCTTGTTCATACACGGTATTAGTACATAATGCTTAATACACAATTTTAATACACAAGTTCAATTACACAATGTTAATACATAATTTTCATTTACACAAGTCCGTCGTTTACACAAGCTTGTCGTATACACAAGCCCATTCGAGTTACACAAGCCCAATTATATAGTCAATATCCCGTATTTATAAAATATGTAGTCAATATCCCGTATTTATAAAATATTTAGTCAATATCCCGTATATATAAAATATGTAGTTAATATCGCGTATATATAAAATATGTAGTCAATATCGCGTATTTATAAAATATCCCGTATTTATGAAATAAATTGGGGCAATTTGTGAACTTTCAAAACTCTAGACATTTTATGTAATTAAAAAAATTATACGCAATTATCCAGTTTAGAGCACTTTTGCAAATTCTAAGAATATGGGTCATATTCACAATTAAAAATAAGGGAGCTTTTATATAATTATCCCAAAATTACAACCTATCGATAAGCGGATTGCATAGTGGCTGCTCTTTTTGAACTCTCAAGGGTCTGTAGCATTTGATTGATACACTTAGAATGAATTAATTCTTGTGAAAAAAAAAGCAATCTAAATATTCTCCACTTTTAAATGCAAATCATTTAAAATGAGAGAGAAATTTGGAGAGCAATCTAAATATTCTCCACTGTTAAATGCAAATCATTTAAAATGAGAAAGAAATTTGGAGAGTGTTAAATGCAAATCAACTAAATAAAAAAGAAATCTGCAACGTTCATGTAAAAGCTAGGATTTTCGAATCCTAATAAAGGATGTTTAAGGGTGAGTAAGTTAATCATCGATATTAATTGACCCATAAATCGCGAATAGTGTGTAGATGACGAGTATAAATTCCACCATTATGATTTTGGTGTAAATTTGGACTTATGGGGAAATTTTCACTTTTTCCTCCGGGGAATAATTTTTACCCTCTGGTATTATTTGGAGCATTTGGGAGCTTCAATTAGTAAAATTGCAGTTGAGAGAAATGATCAGGACATCGGATATGTTCTAGATATGAAATAACATGGAAAGGCAAAATGGCCAAAAGAGTCGCTATTTCGTTTCTTAGCGGCTAAAAAAGTCGGCTTAGGAATACGCGTTTTCCGAGAAAGTTGCGGAATAATTATCCAAACAATACGTCGGATTTATTGTTCCAATTTCGAGAAGTTTGGAGAAGGGGCTCAAACCGCCTTCGGATCGGTTAAAGGATAACTATCGACTTTGCTAAAGGATAATTATCGTCTTCGCTATAAATAGCGGAAATTCATTTATTAATTCATTTCCTTTCACGTTTCCTCGTAAAAGCTCTGATTTCTCTCAACCTTCAAATTCAGATCTACTCTTCGTTTGTAATCCGATTTCAATTCCGTTTGAGTTTTCGGATTCCTCTCTTCGTCCTCTTCATTTTGGTACCGAGTTTCTGCGTTTCCGTTGAAGTTATGGCCAGGTCGAGCATCCCCCTTATATGTCCGGTCCCGTCGCTCAGCTTCCGGTGAATATGATGGTGTCAGAGCGTAGCCTGCGTCGTTGTGATTCCGAATCTTCTTTCGGATCGTCAATCGGGTTAGTAACGAATAAGTTATGAATTTATCCGTTTTCAGTATTGCGATTTGGCCTAAATTGACCTTAGGCTTGTCAAAATGGATAATTGGAAATTCCATTATGCTCGTTACAATATTCTGGTGATTATGGGCTATTTGTTTGATGAGATCTGATGACAGTTGGGTTGAGAAACTGCCTGCGGGCAAAAGGTTATTCTGATGAATTTTAATTAATTAATTAAAGATTAATTAATTAAATTGGGAATCTAGAAAACGCTATAAGCTAATTAAATTCAAAGGAATGAATTTAATTGATGTTTGAAGCAAGAAGTTTAATACGAGGAATATGATATTCTCGACAGGTGGTGTTGAAGACGGTAGACTAACTATAGCTTAGTTGCTCAGTGAGCGTATCCAGGTAAGTCTTCGGACTTACTTAGCTTCGATCTGCAGAAACCCGTGCCTGAGAGATTTATATCTCACTGTGTTGATATGTGTTGTTGTTTTGAAATGCCTTGTTGTGCTGAAATGTGAATGTTGATATGCATTGAGATGTGTTATGTGTGAAGCATGCTTGATGTGTTTATGATGCAAATGACGTTATGATGTGTAAAGCATGCTTAATGTTGTTGTGATTATTATCATGTCATAATAATGAGAAATGGTTAAATGAACATGTGTTAGCCTATTGAGGCGTGCTATTGAATGACATGATAAGCTTGTTAAAAGCATGATAATGTATGAGATGATAAGCCTTTTGAGGCATGTGATATGATGATGACTTGTAAAGGTCAAGAGTATGTAAAGTGAGTATTTTGCAGTGAATACCGGAGCTCGGCCAAGCCCGGATCACTTGCGTTTGTATAAGAATGACACCGAGTCTGATGGACTTCAGGCTCGGGTCGCACACCTAATGAAAATGGTAAATGTTTGCATTAACATGAATGGCAAAATGTTGCATGTGGTTAGGAGTTAAGACCATAACTCACCACGAGAAAGCCTGGCCCGTAGACTTGATCAGTCTGGCTACGACCTAAGAGCAAATGTCTGAATTAACCTAATCTGTGCAATGGTGAGCTCACACCAAAGCCAGAACCGTATAAGCAATGGTTCCGGATTAATGGGTCCGGGATCGAAAATTGTAAATTTCATACTGCATTCACGTGCATCATTCATAAAAGCATGATATCATCTCATGAGCACGGTATATGGTATTTGAATATATTTGTTGTATTGTGATGTGATGATATAATCTCTCGTGGATAGATTATGATCAGTAGCTAACGGTTTTAAACCGAATCTTTTTAGGTAATGCTGATCATAGGAACGCTTCAGGGATGTCAGCTGCAGGGTGTGGACAGCCGGGGCAGTGTTAACCCAAGGGTTGGTTGAACTTGCTTTTGAAAATAATCGCTTGCAAGCGAGTCTTTTGTTGATTGTGTGCAACTGTGTACACATGTTGATTTCAGGCTGAAGTTTTAAGACACCTGTTTAGGTGTCATGTTTTATAGTGTTGTTTTGGGATATACATACTAACTTCATGCATGCTTGTTATGTAAACGTTTTCTAAATGACAGGTTGAATGTTTTCATTATTTTTTCGTGCTTCTTGTTGCAAGGTCCTATTTGTGAAGTTGTTGTCAGGCTAACTGATGGGACCCACTGTGTGGTCCTTAGCCTAGTGACGTCTTGGGTTACTTAAAACTCGGGTCGTTACAGATTGGTATCACAGCTTAGGTTGACAACAAGGGCACATGTGACTTGAGATGAGACATGATAGTTCAACCTAACTACAACCCAGTCCGGGTTGGTTTTGAAAGGACATTTAAGTTTTCAAAATATTTTGGAAATTACTAACATATGGTTTTAATGAATTTAAAATCATATGCATAGTCGGGATTTTGGGTAAAGACACTGCCTTCCACTCCTCAGCGTGACTCCTTGTAAGTGTAGTTCTCTCTCTCTAACTTGTTAAGATTATAGTATTTTTATAGATATCACTATTGCTATAAGTAGTGGATATATATGAAGAGAGAACGATCGTGAATGTTCCGGTTTGTCGAAACCGTGATAAAGGCAACCGTAAGCGTTTTGATTAAGAGACAAGGAAGTTGTAGTTTCATTACGAGTATGTCAATGGGAGCACAATGTGCATGTGTGTCAGTGGAAGTACGACAAGTTAGAAGTACATGAGAGTATAATGTTTAAAGTAAGTGGTCAAGGTCAAGTACCTCTACCCATCGAGCTACATGAGATGAGAAGATGCAAGAATATAGCGGTAGAAAGGGCTACTACTACGATAGAAATGCAAGGGCAAGCACGAGTTGTTGAACCCCAAACACTAGAAGTTCCATATGAGGAACAAGAAGGTAGTGAACTTCATTAGAGAAGTGGCTAAGGCCATAAAAAAGAAGAGATGTGTTAGTGTTTGTAGGAGCTTATGTAATGCAAGTTGGTTGGCGGTTGAACCACATAAACATGACTTTTGGGGACATTGGAGAGCTAGAAAAGTATAAGATGAAACTTGCAGCAACCTTCATGCAGAACATTGGTGCGTGTTGGTGGATGAGAAATCGTGCAATCAGTGTGGATTACGAGACTTTCAAGAGTCGGATTTGGACTAACTTGTTAAAGTCTTTTCTGGAAGCAACATTTGGATGTTCTCCTATGATGGAGATGAATTTCACGAGGAGTATACATCGTTGGATGAGAGTGCACCACTTTTTGAGCAATTGATAAGATTGTTTATGATAGGATGAAACGACCTCTTAGTTGGTGTTGTCACCATTTGAAGATATGATGTTATTGGAGTATTAGGAGAGGATAATAAAGCTTGAAGCAAGACAAGGCTTTAGGAAAGAGGTGGATTCCTAAACTAGTGGAGGAAAGAGGCAGAAGTCTACTCCAAGTTTCTTGAACCTGCGAGTACGAGACGTGTGAGTCAAGAAATAAGGCCTTCTCCACAACCATGATCATAAGAGAAATTGGAGGGAAGAACATTTTAAATTGTGGAGACCTAAGTTATTACAAGAAGGACTGATCAAAAAGTCCAACTACATGTTTCAAATGTAGTTAACCTAGCGATATGATAAAGTTTGTGAGGCTAGGGGATAATGTTAACTCAAGGATCTTGTCCTAATCTGAGAGGAGGAAAAAGCCAAAGTTTACGTGGAAACTAGGCAAGTAAAGTAGCCAACCGATATCCTTATTACTGGATTGGATAATGACGACGTGATTCTAGGCATTGATTGGATGATCAAGTATATGGATAAGATAGATGTGGAAATGCTAACAAAAAAATGATGTTAGCCAAAGATGATACTTATCATGTGTTAAAAGGAAGTGAGCTACAAGACCCGTTAGTGATGATCTCTACGATGAAAGCAAGTAAGCTGGTAAGGAAAGGATGTGAAGCATATTTATGTTATGCTTTGGAGAAAGAAGGAAAGATTCAATTGAAATACATTCCAGTTGCACGCGAGTTTAAGGATGTTTTTCAAGATGAATTACCTGGATTTCCACCTACTAGGCAAGTTGACTTTAGAATCGATCTAGAGCTTGGAACTAGACCAATTTCTAAAGCTCCGTACAGAATGGCACATGTGGAAATGCTTGAGTTGAAGAAGCAATTGGAAGAATTGGCAGATAAAGGATTTATTCAGCCAAGTGTATCGCCATGGGGAGCGCCAGTATTGTTCGTGAAGAAAAAAGATGGTACAATGAGGCTATGTATCGACTATAGAGAACTGAATAAGATGACGATTAAGAACAAGTTTTTACTACCACGAATTGATGGTTATTAGATCAGTTAAAAGAAGCAAAGGTGTTCTCCAAGATAGACTTATGGTCAGGCTATCACCAGTTGAAGATTCAAGAAGATGACATCCATAAGATAGCATTCAAGACTCGGTATGGACACTACGAGTTCGTGGTTATGCCATTTGGATTAACCAACGCACCTGCTGCGTTTATGGAATTGATGAATCGGATTTTCATTGGATACCTGGACAAGTTTGTTGTGGTCTTTATAGATGATATATTGGTTTATTCACGAAGTAGTGAAGAACATGTAGAGCATTTGGAAGCAGTTCTCCAAGTATTGAGGAAAGAAAAGCTTTATGCTAAGTTATTCAACTGTGGCTTCTGGATGAAAGAAGTAACATTTTTGGGACACATGATTACTGCAGATGGAGTCAAAGTTGACCCATCCAAGATCGAAACCGTGCTAGCATGGGAACCACCTAAGAACGTCAAAGAGATACGTAGTTTCCTAGGATTAGCAGGATACTATAGACGTTTTGTAAAAGGGTTTTCCATCATAACAAGACCTATGACCAACCTACTTCAGAAGAAGGCAAAGTTTATGTGGACTGAAAAGTGTCAAGCAAGCTTTGAAGAGTTAAAAAAGTGATTGACTACTACACTTGTGTTAGGTAAGCCGAATGGAGCATTAGAGTTCATTGTTTACAGTGATGCGTCTAAAATGGACTTGTGATGCGTTCTGATGCAGAATGACAATCATATCATATGCATCAAGACAATTGAGGTAGTATGAGAAAAACTACCCAATACATACCTTAGAGTTAGCAACGGTACTTCGTTCACTGAAAATTTGGTGGCACTGGTTGCTTGGAACAACATGCATGATTATGACACATCATAAGAGTTTGAAGTGCATATTAACTTAGAAAAAGTTGAATATGAGACAAAAAAGATGGTTAGAGATAATAAAGGTTTATAATTGTATATATTATATCATTTGGACAAGGCTAAAGTCGTGGCCGATGCTCTGAGCAAAAAGTCGGTTCAAGAAGAAGGTGATTGCTCGTTTGACTGCACAATCTGAGATACAAAAAGATATGATTTATAGTGGTAGAGAGAAATATGGGTTTAGAAAGACCAAGGGTATTTGTGTACCTTGGAGATCATGCCTAGTTGGATGGAAGAGATCCAACATAAACAACTAAGTTCCTTGATCTAACCAAGGTGAGGTCAATGATCACGAATGATGAAAGTTTAGATTCTTTATCAACGACGACAATATGATTGGATACCAAGGAAGAATATGTATGCCTCAAGATTATGAGATTAGAAGAAATATTCTTGTTGATGCTCATGCAACACCATATTCCATACATCCAGGATCAAACAAGATGTATCGGGATATTAAACCTTACTTTTGGTGGCAAGGTATGAAGAAAGATATTGCTGAGTTTGTGTCACGGTGTCAAACATGTCAGCAAGTTAAAATTGAACACCAAAGGCCAGGAGAAGAACTTCAATCATTGGAGATACCAGAGTGGAAATGGGAACACATCACCATGGATTTTGTAACCAGTCTACGTAGTAGCAAAGGTTATGACTCCATATGGGTGGTGGTTGATCGATTAACAAAGACTGCAAGATTTATTCCTATCAAGGAAACTTGGACTGTGAACAAGTTAGCAGAGGAATTTGTGAATCAGATAGTCAGATTACATGGAGTTCCTAAGACCATAGTTTCAGATAGAGATGGACGATTTACTTCCCGATTCTGGATCCAGGTACAGACAGTAATGGGAACCAAGCTGAATTTTACAACAGCGTTTCATCCACAGTCAGATGGTCAGTCCGAACAGACTATTCAGACTTTAGAAGACTTGTTGAGGTCATGTGTGCTTGATTGGGGACCGATATGGCCAGATCAATTACCGTTGGTCGAGTTCACCTACAACAACAGTTGGCATGCATCCATTGGGATGGCACCATATGAAGCACTGTACGGAAGGAAATGTCGAACCCCATTATGTTGGGATGAGCCTGCCGATGTCTTTGATACGGCTCCAGACAAAGTTAAAAGTGATATTGAAAAGTTGCTTTGATTCGAGAAAGGATGTTGGCTGCACAGAGTAGACAAAAATCGTATGCTGATAAGCGCCGACGTCCGCTAGAGTTTGAAACAGGGACACACGTTTGGCTGAAAGTTTCACCGACTCGTGGAGTCAAACGGTTTGGTATCAAGGGAAAGTTAAGTCCTCGGTATATTGGACCGTTTGAGATTTTGGAAAAAGTTGGTAAAGTAGCTTATCGTTTAGCATTACCGCCAACAATGGATGGAGTACATCCAGTGTTTCATGTATCACAACTAAGACAGTATCAACCAGATCCGAGCCATGTACTCAGCTATGATGCTATCGAGATAGAGCCTGATCAGACCTAGGCCGAGTTCCCTATGGCCGTGTTAGATAGAAAGATAAAGAAGTTAAGGAATAAAGAGCTTCCATTAGTGAAGATCCAGTGGTCCCGATGGGAATGGAAGAGGCTACATGGGAAATAATTGAACACATGGAGAGAAATTATCCAGAGGTGTTTAGTTCTTTGATCGGTGATTGAGATAGAGGTATGAATTAGTACCTAACTTTTTCACTAACTAATGTGCTTATATGGTTCTATGTTGATGTGATTTATGTGTGTGTGAATTGATTTGTGTTTGCTAACATAGGAAGTGATAGACTTTCCTAGTATGAGCGTGATGACCCCGCTAACGTGATAATAATCTATACTTGCACGAAATGCAAAGATAGGTTAATTATGTGATTGACGGATTCAGTCTTCTGATGAGCTGTGTACTAAAGTTTCGGGACGAAACTTTTTCTTAAGGGGTGTGTGATGTAAAAGCTAGGATTTTCGAATCCTAATAAAGGATGTTTAAGGGTGAGTAAGTTAATCATCGATATTAATTGACCCATAAATCGCGAATAGTGTGTAGATGACGAGTATAAATTCCACCATTATGATTTTGGTGTAAATTTGGACTTATGGGGAAATTTTCACTTTTTCCTCCGGGGAATAATTTTTACCCTCTGGTATTATTTGGAGCATTTGGGAGCTTCAATTAGTAAAATTGCAGTTGAGAGAAATGATCAGGACATCGGATATGTTCTAGATATGAAATAACATGGAAAGGCAAAATGGCCAAAAGAGTCGCTATTTCGTTTCTTAGCGGCTAAAAAAGTCGGCTTAGGAATACGCGTTTTCCGAGAAAGTTGCGGAATAATTATCCAAACAATACGTCGGATTTATTGTTCCAATTTCGAGAAGTTTGGAGAAGGGGCTCAAACCGCCTTCGGATCGGTTAAAGGATAACTATCGACTTTGCTAAAGGATAATTATCGTCTTCGCTATAAATAGCGGAAATTCATTTATTAATTCATTTCCTTTCACGTTTCCTCGTAAAAGCTCTGATTTCTCTCAACCTTCAAATTCAGATCTACTCTTCGTTTGTAATCCGATTTCAATTCCGTTTGAGTTTTCGGATTCCTCTCTTCGTCCTCTTCATTTTGGTACCGAGTTTCTGCGTTTCCGTTGAAGTTATGGCCAGGTCGAGCATCCCCCTTATATGTCCGGTCCCGTCGCTCAGCTTCCGGTGAATATGATGGTGTCAGAGCGTAGCCTGCGTCGTTGTGATTCCGAATCTTCTTTCGGATCGTCAATCGGGTTAGTAACGAATAAGTTATGAATTTATCCGTTTTCAGTATTGCGATTTGGCCTAAATTGACCTTAGGCTTGTCAAAATGGATAATTGGAAATTCCATTATGCTCGTTACAATATTCTGGTGATTATGGGCTATTTGTTTGATGAGATCTGATGACAGTTGGGTTGAGAAACTGCCTGCGGGCAAAAGGTTATTCTGATGAATTTTAATTAATTAATTAAAGATTAATTAATTAAATTGGGAATCTAGAAAACGCTATAAGCTAATTAAATTCAAAGGAATGAATTTAATTGATGTTTGAAGCAAGAAGTTTAATACGAGGAATATGATATTCTCGACAGGTGGTGTTGAAGACGGTAGACTAACTATAGCTTAGTTGCTCAGTGAGCGTATCCAGGTAAGTCTTCGGACTTACTTAGCTTCGATCTGCAGAAACCCGTGCCTGAGAGATTTATATCTCACTGTGTTGATATGTGTTGTTGTTTTGAAATGCCTTGTTGTGCTGAAATGTGAATGTTGATATGCATTGAGATGTGTTATGTGTGAAGCATGCTTGATGTGTTTATGATGCAAATGACGTTATGATGTGTAAAGCATGCTTAATGTTGTTGTGATTATTATCATGTCATAATAATGAGAAATGGTTAAATGAACATGTGTTAGCCTATTGAGGCGTGCTATTGAATGACATGATAAGCTTGTTAAAAGCATGATAATGTATGAGATGATAAGCCTTTTGAGGCATGTGATATGATGATGACTTGTAAAGGTCAAGAGTATGTAAAGTGAGTATTTTGCAGTGAATACCGGAGCTCGGCCAAGCCCGGATCACTTGCGTTTGTATAAGAATGACACCGAGTCTGATGGACTTCAGGCTCGGGTCGCACACCTAATGAAAATGGTAAATGTTTGCATTAACATGAATGGCAAAATGTTGCATGTGGTTAGGAGTTAAGACCATAACTCACCACGAGAAAGCCTGGCCCGTAGACTTGATCAGTCTGGCTACGACCTAAGAGCAAATGTCTGAATTAACCTAATCTGTGCAATGGTGAGCTCACACCAAAGCCAGAACCGTATAAGCAATGGTTCCGGATTAATGGGTCCGGGATCGAAAATTGTAAATTTCATACTGCATTCACGTGCATCATTCATAAAAGCATGATATCATCTCATGAGCACGGTATATGGTATTTGAATATATTTGTTGTATTGTGATGTGATGATATAATCTCTCGTGGATAGATTATGATCAGTAGCTAACGGTTTTAAACCGAATCTTTTTAGGTAATGCTGATCATAGGAACGCTTCAGGGATGTCAGCTGCAGGGTGTGGACAGCCGGGGCAGTGTTAACCCAAGGGTTGGTTGAACTTGCTTTTGAAAATAATCGCTTGCAAGCGAGTCTTTTGTTGATTGTGTGCAACTGTGTACACATGTTGATTTCAGGCTGAAGTTTTAAGACACCTGTTTAGGTGTCATGTTTTATAGTGTTGTTTTGGGATATACATACTAACTTCATGCATGCTTGTTATGTAAACGTTTTCTAAATGACAGGTTGAATGTTTTCATTATTTTTTCGTGCTTCTTGTTGCAAGGTCCTATTTGTGAAGTTGTTGTCAGGCTAACTGATGGGACCCACTGTGTGGTCCTTAGCCTAGTGACGTCTTGGGTTACTTAAAACTCGGGTCGTTACAGTTCAAGCATAAGAAAGAGGTGTAAATGGAAGCGGCAATTGCGGGAAGTTGCGGTTGCTCGAAGCGCATCTATGACGCGCATCTATGGTTTTTGGAGCGTGGCTATGGCGGACTCGAGCAGATCAAAAGCAATCTGCTTGAAGCGGCGTTTCAAGTGGCGTTTCAATCTGCAATGTTGACGGAAAGGGTAGATCCGGCGGCGGGTAGGTTGCCTGGGAGGATCGAAGGCGGCGGCTATGGTTTCCGGCAAGAAACTTGTCCCAACGTCGTGCCCTGAGACTCCGAACAACCCTAATTTATAGGGTTTGGGGTTTTTTTAACATACAAGGAAGAATAACATACCAAAAAGCCTCTGTCATTGCTTGCCGTATCGATCTTGTATGTGATCGGGAAGTAGGATTTGCCTCAGCCAAAAGCAAACCGTTGGGACGGAGGAGGTTGAAGAAGAAGTTCAAATATGTACTGCGGAAAGCCTAATTGTTTTCAGATGTGGGATTGAGGAAGATTTAATAGGATTTATATTTTTACGATTTCCCTTTATGTCCCTTTAATTAATTTAATTTAGATTTAAAATTTTAGGTCAAAAATAGAGGGGTCTAGTTAGTCTACAAGTTACAAAAAGTGCTTTAAATCACCAATTTTCTCTAATTCTATCTAGTTTTTTTGTACGTGTTATTTCTCCGTCTTTTTTCCTTTTTCCTTTTTCAGGTGAATTCATTTCCATTAGTGACAAGATTAATTATATTACATTGTTGAATGAATTGTTGCAGTTTATCTAGCTTGTTGTTGGTTATCGGGGCTTCCCTATTTTCGTTAAAAGTAGTTCATTGTAGTCTTCAATAACTAGTAACAATTTATTGGTCCTATTTTTTTTTTTGTTTTCAACTGGCACTAGAATTCATCTTTATTTTTGTTTGTTTGGTGGGACATAGATGAAGAAAATGTTCATGTCAAAGGAGGTTCATAAGTTTATATGTTTGATTGAATTATGTCTATTTTCTCTTTCAGATATCTCGATTTTTTCGTCTTTTAATTAGTAATCTTTCCACGTGAGACACATCGCGCGCGTGCAGAGCTGTTCGTAGGGATAACAAAAAATATTGTCAAAACCTGCATTTTTCATAGTGTTTCGTCAAGCTTAATACTTATTTTTATTTTGTCTAGCATAATCATTTGAGTATGCTCGTTCTTACAACATGGTTAATGTGTGTCCAAAATTTCTTCTTCTTTTTTTCATAACCGTACAATTCCAAATAGAGATCCTCATTTATATTATATTCCGTGGTGGGTGCATGGTAGTACATCCGTTGTTCATACCTCTTTTTAGAGTGGGTACGATGTTCCTCCATGTATCTTTATATTTATGTGCATGCTTGATTGTGGAAGTTTTACCGTAGTATAACGACCTCTCCCACAAAGATATGGGATCGGATGTAGTATAATCGAGTACCGAATTCACAAGGATTGTGTCTGATTTGGATAACACTAAAATTTAATTATTTTAAGTAAAAACAAATAGCAAAGCAAGCAATGATGGCAAAGAAAACAATTATGATGTATAGCAATAAGAGGAAGTGATCTAAGGAAACATGAATCCTCGCTATAACGAGTTAGTGTGTATATATATATATATATGTGTATTTATGAACATTGAATAATAGAAAAATAACCAAAAATAATACCAACTATCAACATTGAACCGAAAATAATACGAACTTTGAAAATTACTATGAACGATACAAACTATCATTGTTTTTACCAAAAATAATACGTCATATATTTTCCGGCAAAAACCCTAGCTCCGGCGATGACGTGTCAACCGGAATGTTACATGTCATCAAATAAATGGGTTAAATGTGTGATGTGGATTTTATTTAAAAAAAAGAAACAATTTAATAATATTAAAAATATAAATTATTATTTTTTAAAAATTTAAATAATAATTTTTTTTAAAAATTGTACAAATTTTTTTTTAAAATAAAGTTTGAAAATTTTTTAAATAGATTTGTAAAAAAATGTAACAATAATTATTTTTCCAAAAAATATAAAAATATAATATTTTTTAGAATATTTTTTTAATCAAATTTATTTTTGGATTTTTGTATAAAATGAAAATTTTAATTCTAAAAAAATAATTTGTAAAAAAAAATTTCGGATTTTTTTTTTTTTACTCTTGTAACCTAATTCCTAAAGTTTTTTTTTCCCAAATTTTTTGTAAATTTTTTTTTTTCCTAAAAATAATTTTTTTAACAAATTTTTTATAAAAAAATTTTC
>BSUD01000002.1:121693050-121840413 GCA_033239045.1 Fagopyrum esculentum
TAAAAATAATTTTTTTAACAAATTTTTTATAAAAAAATTTTCAAAAAAAAAAATATTTTTACATTTTTTACAAACATGATTACAAAAATGTTCAAACTTTTTTTTACAAAAAATATTTTTTTAAAAAAAAATGTACAATTTTTATTATTTAAAAGTATTAAATTTTTATTTTTTATTATTTTAAATATTATTAAATTGATTTTAAAATAAAAATAAAATTCACATCACACATTTTATCCATTTATTTGATGACATGTGACATTTCGTTTGTCACGTCATCGCCGGAGCTAAAGTTTTTGCCGGAAAAGTATGATGTATTATTATTGGTAAATACATTGATAGTTTGTATCGCTTCTAGTAATTTTTAAAGTTCGTATTATTTTCGGTTAAATGTTGATAGTTGGTATTATTTTGGGTTATGTTTCCTTGAATAATTAATAGCAAGTAACCATTCAAAATAGCTTTGGGCATAGACAAACCAAAACTGTTCTTTTCAACTCACTTAGCTCTCAATCCAGTGGCTCGGCGAGTATAGGAAAACTCATTACAAACTTATAAATCCGGAAAAGACCAAGAAAAGCCTTCGCTTGTGGCCTTTTGGTTTAAAAAGGTTCAAAGACCGAACTTTCAACAATGATTAGAATTCCTTGAAGCTTTGATATACTAGTACTCTCAAAATCAAATAATTTTCAATAAGAACAACCTAGCAATGATTCACAACGATTCAACCAAAAGCTTCCTTTTTTATTGATAGAAATGATAAAATGCAAACTTTGTGAGCGAAGTCATAAGTATCTCACAACAATGTGGAAAACAAATTCAAATCTAAGTTGCCTATGAATCTCGTCCTCTAAGGCTATTTATAGGAGAAATTCCTCTAAAATATAAACTAAAAAATCCGAAAAGATAGAATTAAAAACCGACAAATACCTTTAGATTATTTGAGAGGTTAAAGGTATTAAAATTACAAAAGATAAGTAAGATCTTCAACTGATCTTATAAGTCTCGACATACTTGGAATCTCGGTCTATATCATGGCCGAGATTCTTCAATTCCTTGGTTCCTTGATGGTCTTCGATAGCATCGCCTCTCGGATCCTTCTACAACTTGATCTAGTGATTGGTCCTTGAATAGTTGGTGTCGAGGATGGTCCCGCATCATCAAGCCTCGGAGTGGAGCATGCTAAGAGCTCGGGAGAGACGAATAGAAAAACCAAGAAAAGCCCACAAGTGAGGAGGCAAGGCAAGAGATTGAGCAAAAGAGCAATTGTGGCTTTTTTTTTTGAAATCTCGGGTGTGCAAAAGTGTATCTCAAACGATATATGAAATTTAGAGTTATATGCAAGTGTGATTGGGGAAGTGGAGAGAAATCTCGGGCCAAGGTTTTGGACACATCAGCCCGAGATTTTCAAAAATCAAAGACAAACGTTGACATCCGTCAAATCTTGACCCCAATAATTCCTATATCTCGGTCCGAGATTGACAACAGATGGGCCGAGATTCCTCCAAATTTGCAAGATTGATAGCTTTTTAGAACTTTTCAGACCCAACCTTTTCTTTTGCTGGACCTTGAATATATAGGTGACGTTGCAGGTCTTTTGATGGGGATCTTACACACTCTTTCAAACCTTTAGATCTCATTCTCAAGACATTTTCTTCTCTTCTTCAACTAGTTCGTGCTCATCAGGTCGGTTTCATGAGTCGGGTCAACTTTTGACAACTGTAATTATATTCACTAAACAACCATATTTTTTTATTTAATTTGATAATATTCCGTTTTCATAAATAATTTTTAACATTTTCAAACGAGTCATAATATTTAATAAATACTTGATAATAGAAGTTGAATTCACACGAGTTGTTTTTTTATTTTATATTTTTGTATGAACCAAATCGAATAGGTCAAGGGGTTAGGTTCGTAGGTGATGATAAAGGCAATGTTTGGTGGTGGAAAAAGCATTACTACGATAATGAACGCTAATTGACACTACACGATTGGTGTTTTTTAAATAAAACAAAAGAAAAATCACGTAAACAGCTTCTTAAATTTTGATTGAAAGCAAGACATTCGATTTTTGAACACTCGTCGCTAATAGACCAACCAATTACAAGCGGAAATTATGGATGGACTAATAATTAATCACTGAGTTTGGTTATATAATCACATGTCACACGTGAATAACAGCTCTGCATATTTTGGGCTCATTTGGATGGACTCAGAAAATTGTGTGAGCTTCCAGTGAAGCAGTTTACAAAATAATACAAAGTAAATAAACCAAGCAAGAGGTCCATGTAGTTACAATTCTGAGTCATCTGCTTTCTCTTCAGGGGCATGCCTTCTTCCGCTCCTTCCTCTTTGGCGTTTTAGAAAGCACAATGTTAGCATCTTCGATAATTTGAGGAGCAGAATTCCGGAACTTCATCTCAAACCCCTCAACAAAAACATAGGCATTTAATGTTAGACCTGCGTTAAGAGGGGTTGTGATTCTCAATAGCAAAATTTAATTATAAAAAGAAAAATAAATCTTTAAATTAAAAGAAATCAATTAGCTATTGATATTTTATTCATAACAACCTATTATATATATATATATATATATATATATATATATATATATATATATATATATATATATATATTATAGATCCTATGAGAACACCCTAACGTGTATACATGAGAACAAATTCGTAATTATTATTGGTTTTGTTACGAATGTGCCATATCGTTTAATTATTATTCGTAGTTATTGTTGGATTCCTAATTATTATTCGTAGTTATTATTAATTATTATATCTACTCTAAATCTCAACCCTTAATACTCACCATCCAACGGTGTACGATTGTTCTAATGTATACACGTTAGTGGTGTTCTCATGGGAACACACCCTATATATATATATATATATATATATATATATATATATATATATATATATATATATATATATATATATATATATATATATATATATATAGAGAGAGAGAGAGAGAGAGAAGGGGGCTGGTTCCGGTGAGGTGTACCCTTGTGGATAGGAATGGGGAGAGGTAGGATGTGCCACGTGGCACCACCACAAAATGAACAGTTAGTAATAAAAATATGGTGTTCATGGTTGTAAAAAAAAACGTTGTTCATATTTTTACAAGTATGTGTTCATTGTTCTTACAACTACGGTGTTCATGAATTTTAAAGTAAGTGTTCATGGTTTTTAAAGTAAGTGTTCATGGTTTTTAAAATAAGTGTACATATTTATTAACGGAAGTCGTATTCGCACGGTTCAAGATTTCGTTATTGCACCACGCATACGGATCCCGTAACCGTGATACTGTCACGGTTACGGGATACGTATGCGTGACCAAAAGTTCACGGTTACGAGATGCGTAACCGTGAACTTTTGGTCACGGTTACGCATCCCGTAACCGTGAGCTTTATGGGTTCCGGATCTGATAATTTTCTACATGAATTCTAACCCGGAAAAAAAATCTGACACCTTCACGGTCACGCATTGCGTAACCGTGATGTCAGAAAAGAAAAAAAAAAAAAATTTTTTTTTTACGGTTACGCAATGCGTGACCGTCACGGTCACGCATTGCGTATGAGTGGTGCGTTAACGAAATCTTGAACCGTGTAAATAATATCCCCCTTTATTAATAAGTGCTCATTTTTTCTCAACACTAATTGTTCATGTTTTAACACTAAATGTTCATTTTTGTATTTTTGTAAAAATTTTCTTTGTAGTTTCAAATCGTGTAAAAAAAATATGATGTTCATTATTTTACAAGTGTGTGTTCATAATTTTCAGAGTAAGTGTTCATATTTTTCAAAGTAAGTGTTCATATTTTTCAAAGTAAGTGTTCATAATTTTATTAATGATTGTTCATTTTTTTTGTTATAGGTAGTGTTCATATTTTTATTACTAACTGTTCATTTTATGGTGGTGTCACGTGGTATGCCACGTGGCACCACCACGGCTCTCCTAATTCCTATCCACAAGGGTCCTCCTCACTTGAGCTAGAATCTATCTATAACTATAACTATATATATATATATATATATATATATATATATATATATATATATTGATTCCGGTGAGGAGACTCCTTACAGAGAGGAGTGCGGAAAAATTTTGTTCATTTTTTTTATACTCTGTGTTCATTTATTTACGTTAGTTGTTCATTTTTTTTTATATCACTGTTCATTTTTTTGAGATTAGTAACAAAAATATGCGTTCATTTTTGTAGGATAAAAGCTCATTTTTTTAAAAAAATGATAAAAATGAACATCTATTGATTAAAAACTGACCCCGGTAGTACAAAAAATGAACAAACTTTTCTCCTTACCTCCTCTCCACAAGGAGCCTCCTCACTCAAACAAGCCCCTATATATAGATAGTTAGATACACACATTAAAACAACCGGCAAACTAACATTTGACATAGTGTTATACACCCACCTCATCAATTTTACACATGTTGCATTTTCATTATGCCTTAGGCTAATAACTAATATAAACAAATTGTGATTGGTTAGAAAAAGGAAATCAAATACTCCCTCCTAAAACTACTAACGTGACTCCCGAAAGGATGCTCTAGGACATTCAAGTTCTAGATGTTGGTCCTCCTTATCTTACCTTTGTATCAAAAAAACTTCTTCCTTATAACAATCGGAATTTTTATTCCGGTGTTATTATTAGAGTCACCGCGATTGCGAGCGCAGTTGCACCCCGTAGTCGCACTGCCGCGGTCACGGTGAAACAACAGATCACGTCTTGTCTTTTGTAACCATCTCAATCTTCTTTCCTTGTTTGGGTTAAACCCGATCTTTTCCGTCTTATACTTCACAACCTCTCTTCTTCTTCCCTTTTGAAACCCTAACCACAATCTTCCTCCAAGTAACTTCCCTTCTTTTCTCTTCTCTTACCTCTTCTTCCTTTCACCTCTTCTTGTGAACAACAATAACCATATGTTAATCTTTGTTGACTAGTTGACAATAGTAGACCGGAAGAGTCAGGCGTTCTTCATCCTTTATACTCAGAGAAACGCAGACACATGTTCCTTCGTTGAACCTTTAGGAGGGGCAAAATCCGATCTCGTTTCCAAATTCTTTAATCTTTACATGTGTACTCATGAGTACTCTTGTGTGTAATCCCACATCCCAATAACAACATCAAGCAGAGGATTGTTGTCAACTGTGTGTCTTCTGAGCCAAGTCACAAACCTTAGATCACCACCCGGGACCGTATCCCGCGACCGCGCCTTACCAGTCCCGCGGTCACGTCTGTTTTTATTCCGCGGCCGCACCTTCCTTGGTCCACGGTCGCGCCTTCCTTGTCGATGTGGTTGCGCCGTCTTTATCCTGCGGTCGCGCCATCTCTCCAAGAGGTACCAAGTGTTGGTACGTTGATCCTCTCTCGTTGTTTAAGGTTGATTGTAGATAGTATCATGTTAGGATGGAACCTAGCAAAATTAGAGTGAATCCCAGTTAGTGGGTTAGAAGTATGAATCTTGAGGAATTAAGGCTTAAGTTGTTTTAAGGATGTTGAGGATATAAGTTAAGTGTAGGAAAACTACTTTGATGTAAGTTTTAGAACTTGTTATAAATGATGGACTGTTGATGGACATGAATGTGGATATATAAGTTGTTGGGATAGACTTATGATAGTCATGGTTGACCTAGGAGTTAGAGACTTCTAGATGATGGATAGATGATTGATCCACGTGCCCTTGTTATCAGGCGGTGAAGTTTAGTCTTGCAAGACTGAGAGCGTTGATTAGCTGGGATTACCGTGATATAGGTAAGTCCCTTGGACTTACTTAATTAGCTTTTTGCATGTTAACATGAACTGTGATAGTGACGTTTGCTTTGAGTGTTTAACAACTATAAGCTGAGTAAGACGACCTTTATTGTAATGTGGTCCAAGTGTATGTATAACGAACCGTGACATCATTGCCCAACTCTGACATGAGAATGGTAGGTTCTCTACGACTAGCCTAGACGTGTATACAGTGAGGTGTATCGGATCCACTCTTGTTGGTATACGGGGACAAAGGCGGGGTTCGGGAGATCCTCGTATCACAACATAAGTTGAATTAAGAAGTGTATGACTTAATACAAGATAATAAATGAACTTCTGTGTAAGCATGATGAGTGTTTTTATATCTACAATGACGTGTGTGTGTTGTTACACTTCTTCTAATATGTAGGTTGTTAGCTAACGTTTTTATCTGTCGTTGTAGATACCTTGCATGGTAGGGCCGTTGACGAGTGAACGAGACGGAGTGGTTAGCCGGGTTCCCGTCCATTATAGGTCGGGATGTTGGAGTCTTTAGTTTTAGTTATTATTTTACATTTTAGACATTACAGATTGTAGTACTTGGTTGAGAGTCTGGCCTTTGTTATTGGATTATGACATATTTGCATTTATCTATTTCGGTTTTACATTTATTTGTGTCTTGTTGCAAGATTCGGTGAGATTGTTGTCAGGCTAGGGTCAGGACCCATTGTGAGGTCCTAACCTGTAGCACCCCGAGTTCTGAAAATTTGGGGTGTTACACTCCTATCATAAATAAATGTCGTTTTAGCATTAAAAATTTGATCACAATTATTTGTTGTTTTAAGTTTTCTAGACCACTAAGTAAGTAGTAATTATGAGATTTGCTCTTGAAAATTGTTTTATCGATTACTTTTAAGTCAATAACTTTTTTATTGGCTCAAAAGAGTGTCAAGCATTAAATGAGTGATAAGGTTTAGAAAAAAAAAACTTTTTGAAATCTATGTTATTTAATATTTAAAATAAAAACATTATCGAAGGTTGAAACGACAATTAAATAAGATCGGATGGAGTATGAGACTAATCTCCATTCCCAATCAAACGACCTAATTTTCATGTATATAGCGTGAAACATCCTTGCAGCTAGTCTCCATTCCTGAATCTCGAGATGATGTTCTCGCCTCTGTCTTCGGCATCTGATATGCCGACATTTTGGAATTCGATCACCGGTGGAAACAACTCCATTGGAGATGTTTCTCTTGTCATTCCACAAAAGTTGGTTCTCCAACTGTTGGGCGAGAAGCTTTTGTAGGCGGCGGCAGTTTGGGGCCGACAAGAAGCTATCTGGAAATGATTTTTAAAAAGAAAATTATTGTAATAAATTTCTCTTTTAAAAATCTTAATAATATTCTCTTACAAAATTTTAATTAATCTACAATAATTTTATATTTATAATGTACAATAATTTTATATTTATAATCTACAATATATTATAAAGTTTTAGTTAATAAAATATGGATATTCTAAAATTAATATTATGTTTATAATCTACCAAATCGAAAGTAAAAAGTAAAAAATATTTTAATTCAAAAATAAAAAAAATATTTATTTCAAAAAATAAAAAAATATATTTATTAATTAAAAATAAAAAATATATATAAAAACTATTTCTATTATAAGTTTATTAATTAAATTTAATGAGGTCATAATCTATTTTAAATTTATTTTTCTAATTGTTTTTATTATTTTTTAATGAATTTAATGTAATATATTAAGAATGGGTATAAAGAGGAAATAAATGGAACCTTGAGGGTACTAAGAAGAATTTTGAAACTTAGTGGACACCAAGAGGAAAAGTCCAAACCTTGATGGCACCAAGAGGAAAAATCCATAAACTATTAATGTAGAAAAAATAGTACAATAAAAAGTATCAATTTAAGAAAATGAACTATAGGTGTCTAAAAATTGAAAAAAAATACACGAACTATTAATACAAAATATTAGAACGGATAGTATTTAAAATTTTGAACGATCCTAAAAACGTTTTTGAATAAACAAAGACAAACTTTTCTTGTAAACTAAAATTGTATGCACCATTAGTACACATAAATTGGACTAATATAACAAAATTAATGAACAAGTGTACAAAACTTTGAACTAAATTAAAACATGCCCGTCAGGAAAAAAGAGAGAGTCACATGTCAGTCCGACAATTCTCCCTAATATTGTACTGGATCAACCACTCTTTGCTTGAACCTTAACCTTCTATTATAACTAAGACCTTGTTTAGTTTCAACTTCAAAGAGGGTTTAGTCGGAAATTGAGAGTTGGGGTTTAGGGTTCTAAACGAGCGATGTGTTTGAAAATCGAGTAATTAATATTTGCCACTTTGAGTTATAAGTCGTGAGAGTTGGTGGGTATGTTGAATTGCTTTATAGGTTTTAGGATTTCAACAGGGAAGAAGCTTATAGCTAATTCAGTGTGCGAGAAAGCATTTGAAGCAAAAACAATGAATCAAAGAGAAAGGACGTGGTGGTTTATTTTGAAGAACTGAATCACCCAACAAACCTTGTTAGAATATGAAAACCTCAATTGTGTAATTATGCACCTTCCATCGTGTCGTTTCCCTGTTAGAAGTTTCAACTTGGTATGGTGATTTGCTTTTGTATATCTAGTGATGTAAATGATGTTAATTTAAATTGGTAAAAAGCAATTATGTTAGTATTAGATTGGCTTTGGTGATGATTAGGTAATGAAGTTAAAATTGTTCGTTGTCTCCTAGTTGTTGATTATATATATTCATCTCAAGATAAATATGGTCCTGGACATATTTGACCAAATGGGTATGAACCGGCAATGTTTGGGATAAATCATGATGAGTATGCTAGAGACTAGGAGAATTTTTAGGCCTACACATGACACAAGAGTATATTTATCGTTTCTTGATTAAGACCCCTAAAATCTGATTTTACTAAACACATTTATACTAGTTTCGGATTAAAAAAAACATATTTTAAAATTATTATTTTAAAACTACCATGAAAAATTCAAATGGCGAATCTTAAATCTGAATCTAACTACTAATTCGGCCTAAGTTAAAGAGGGCCTGAGAATAAAAATAATTAATTGACGTTTGTTGGTGCTAGTTTCTCTCCAAAGGAATCCATCGGCAATTGAGAGCTAGTTTACCTTTTCCTTATTTCTAAAATTGGACGAATCTAAGGGTAATACTAAAAGGTAAGAGATTCTGTATTTAGTTTTGAGGTTTGAGATGAACATATTCAAGAAGAAGATTCTTCTCCTTGTTTAGAGTAAAACTAAGAACCTAGAATTTAGCCATACCCTCTCAAACTGTCACTGCAAGATAACCAACAGTTACATATATATGTTTCTCTTGATGCATCGTCTTTTCTTCTCCAATTTCAGGTTATATTCACCTCCACACATTTATGATTTCTTTTTTTTTTTTCTTTTCTCTTTCACTTGTCTCTTGGATTTGAGGGGTTTCTTTCCATATTTATTTTTTTTCTTTGATGGATTGCGATTCATCTATGTTTCTTGGTTTGATTATTTTACTCAATTTTTGATGAGTAATTAGCATTGATAGATTTGTCTTATGATTAATCACTTACAAAGGGTTCTCAATCTTACTATTTTACAAGATTTGTCGCATGATGGATCACTTACGAGAGTTCATGACATGATGTTGTTTACAACCTCTTTTCAATCTACTTGACTTGACGTTGTGTCGGAATGATATGAGTTTTGAAAGAGAAAGTTGGAATAATATGGATGAGGAAGACAACGAATATGTTAAATCAGAGGATGACAAAGCGATTGCCTTCTTGCTCAAGACCGAGACCTACAATAGGAGCTCAACACAAAAGTTTATGGATTTACGAGAAGACAAAAGATTTTTAACTTCACTCCATATGTCATATAGTAGCTCTACGGAGGGTTCTACGAGTGCAACCCCCCATTCGCTGCAAGAAAATTACAAATATGTAGGAAGTCACAAAGATCCATTGGAAACCATGACGAATGATCCGTGTTATATGGACCCACCAGCTGCTAGATATGATGTTTCGAACGATGGATGTGTATGCTTCGATGAGTTTTTGCCTCGACAGTCATCAAGCCGTAAAAGTGCATTTTCGGTTTACTTTGTTCAAAGTTGTAACGGACATGCATGCAATAACGATAGTGTACCTTCTTCTTGCGACAAGTTCAAGAGCCAAAACGAGACCAAGACCGCTCATGTATTAAAAGATCCTTCTAATGATTCTAGTTGTGATGGAGAGAGTTTGAGAGAGTGGCTCAAACTCAATTGCAGTAAAGCGCACAAAGTTGCTTGCTTGTCTATTTTTATAAAGATTTTGGGTATTGTAAACTCCTTTCATGTGAAGGGAAGCGTTCTACAAGACTTAAGACCGTCTTGTTTTGTGCTTTTACCTTCAAAGGATGTCAAGTACACTGGAAGAGTTAATGATATGCCAAGTTTGCAGACATTGAAGAGGCCAGGAATATACTCTTCTAATGTTGTTTGTGAAAAGCGAGAAAAGCTTGATGAAACCGTAAACAACAATATGAAGATTCAAGGCTTTCATGTAAGATATGGGACACTACCTAATAGAATGAAATTACACTTAGAGAGTGATGGCAACCCCAATAGCTCTCATCTACTTAACGCATCTGCAAGATTTTCAAGAGGGGGAGATAATAGTGAAGTGAAGTGGTATGAAAGTCCTGAGGAGCTCTTTAGGAAGGACTGCACTTCTTCATCAAATATTTACTCTCTCGGGCTTCTTTTATTTGAGGTGATCATAAGTTTCAGCCACATCTAATGCTTGTTATTTTGCTTACAGTTTAATCAAAATAATCACATATAAATATCTACTAACAATTTTTTTCACATGAATTATGACATTAAAGCTATTTATCTCATTCCTAGTTCGATAACAATGCAATGACTTTTTTGCCTCTTCACTGAATGGCTTTTATGAGTGCTTTTGTTTTGAGTTCATCTTCACTTGAATTTATTATAATCAGTTGCTTAGCTGTTTTGATTCTGCAAGAGCACATGCCGCGGCAATGTCAAACTTGGGCCTTAGGATTCTTCCTCCAAATTTCTATTCAAAGAACCCAAAAGAAGCTGGATTTTGCCTTTGGTTGCTTCATCCTCAACCCTCTCTTCGCCCAACTATATGGTAATCATCATGAATTTATTCTACTCATGAATTTGCATATCGTAGTGTTTGTAAGGTGAACTTTTACTTATATTTACAATTTAAGCTTAGTCTTGAATATTGTTCGGTCCAAGTATATTATTTGAACTTATTGTGCATTTGAAATTTTATGTTTTGTGAATTCTTCATATTAGGGATGTTCTACAATCTAAAACGGTAAGAGGATTTCAAAAGATGGTTGAGGATGACATGTCGAGTTCATTTTATGAAGACGAGGCCAAGGCAGAAGTACTCTTGCACTTTCTTCAGTCAATGAAAGAGAAAAGGGAAACAAATGCCTCTATATTGGCAGATGAGCTTAGTTGTATACAAACAGATATCCAAGAAGCAGAGAAAAGGAAAGCATTAATGATGTCGTCTGTCTATACAAGAGACAGTATAAATGATTGGAGGAATCTTAGTGGTATTAGTCGGATTGAAAGCGGCTACTCTTCTATGAGATCTCAATTTTCACTTGTTGAGAAAGAAGTTAAAATACGTCCAGATGTTCATTTGTTGAGTAACGATGACAACTCTAGTAAGGGTCAACTTGATATTGTAGGAGCCTTCTTTGAAAGCTTGTGCAAGTACTCTCGATACAGTAAGCTTCAAGCATGTGGTACGGTAAGAAATGGACACTTCACCAATTCAACAAATGTGATATGCTCCTTAAGCTTTGACCGTGATGAAGAGTATCTTGCTGCTGCCGGGGTGTCCAAAAAGATTAAACTGTATGAGTTCCAAGACCTCTGTAACAGTTATGTTGATATCCATTACCCTATGGTTGAGATGTCCAATGATTCAAAGGTCAGCTGTGTTTCGTGGAACCCTTACATCCGTAATTACCTAGCTTCCGCCGATTATGATGGCATTGTTAAGGTTTGTGTTCTAAAACTTTGTAATCGATATGAGGTCATTTTTTTAGCACAATTATACTCTTTTGGAAACTTTTCAGATTTGGGATGCAAGCATTGGGCAAGAAGTTTCCAAGTATGCAGAACATGAAAAAAGGGCTTGGTCAGTTGATTTTTCTCCACTAGATCCTACAAAACTAGCTAGTGGAAGCGATGACTGTACCGTGCGACTTTGGAGCATCAATGAGGCAATCCCTCCCTTGTTCCTCTTAGAATCCAACTTTTTGGATGCCAATTTAGTTATATTTATCATTTTTTTCATTGTTTTTGGTTATGATGGCAGAAAAATAGTCTTTGTTCAATACGGAACATTGCTAACGCATGTTGTGTTCAATACTCGAGTCACTCATCTCATATATTGGCCTTCGGTTCAGCTGATTACAAGATTTATGTTTATGATCTTCGGAATGCAAATATGCCTTGGTGCATTTTGTGTGGTCACGAGAAATCTGTGAGTTACGTCAAGTTTCTAGACTCGGAGACTCTTGTGTCCGCCTCTACGGACAACACACTCAAGCGTTGGGATCTCAAGAGATCGAGTTCCGTTGGCTTGTCCAACAATGCTTGCAGCTTAAGTTTTAAAGGTCACACCAACGAGAAGGTAATTCTATCTTCATATAACCATATAAATTTTTGTGAAACTCAAGTTGGCTTTTCTATTTCATGCAGAATTTCATAGGCTTATCGGTACAAGACGAGTTCATAGCATGTGGTTCCGAAACCAATGAGGTACTTCATTTGTTCATTCTATCTTCATTATGGCCTGAAAAAATGAATTGTTTCATGTTTTTTTTTTAAGGTTTTCACATATCACAAGTCTTTTCCGATGCCAATAACTTCACATAAGTTAGGGGCCATGGATTCAGTAACCGGAGAAGAGACAAATGACAATAACGGCGAGTTTGTGTCAAGCGTATGTTGGCGGGGAAAATCTAACTTCGTTGTAGCTGCCAATTCCAGTGGATGTATGAAGGTGCTCCGGATGACATGAACCCAATTTTATAATAAGATATTTACGTTGTTATTTGTGCATGCAACATATATCCAACGGCCCTTTACGTACCTCATTATTCAACGATCACAATAACTTGAATTTGTTTCAACATCATCATCATCCAACACAAGTTAACTTTAGTTACTTTCTTTCATGACCAAAACATAAATATCCATCAAGTCGTGAACCTGTGCTAGTATTACTTGGATCTATCATCGGCTTCAAGTGAATCGTGGCCCATATTACCCGAGATCCACATCAACCCAATCGCTAAATTATGTATTCAATTTTAAGCCTATATGCATTTTAGATCAAGATTAATATATCAGTATCTCTTTTTTAGGAACAAATGTGAACAAATCTATATTGATCTCATTCATAATCACACAACTAAAAGAGCGGCCAAAAGAGAGTATGTGTGCAATACATCAAACACCAATACACAAAAACAAGAAAAACAATACAAAGAGAAAATGATAAGAAAGTTTTCCTATTTGCAGAGCAATCCGTAAAAACTTGTTCACTAATAACTCTCGCAACCAACAACTTCTCTTTCTGTCGTTCTTTTGAGTTTGTTAGATCCAAAATACAAGAAGGTCATACTTACATATTGTTATTGTTACCCACACCATTCTCAATTCTAACACCTTTCTTAATTCTAGTTTAAAAATGACATAAATAAAGAGAGAATACATACGCAACCCCCCTCCCACCCAGCACCAATCACCAATCTAGTGCTTCGAGAGTCTATCCATGATCCCACAACGGGGACTATCCACTTATTGCTACAACCATTTATCAAATCACATAGTGACTACTCTTATACTTTTTAGGCTTATTGTACATGAGTTTTGGCACACTTTTCATCAAAATTTTGACAAAGTAATCATTTCACAATAATAACACTTCTTATTATTCACATGAAATTGTCTTTTTCTTTTTCGTCTTATTCTCATATTTAGATTTACCTTCAAAACGTGCATGACACAGTCTATTTTATGTTCAAAGAGTCAATAATATTATTAGAGTTAGCATGCTTAAAATTCTTAATGAGAATCAAAGATAACACCTTTACCTCACCCTTTTAATGTTATCTCGATCTTTTGAATGATGCTCAACTCTTTTTCTTTGCAACCTTGGAGCACACAAACATATTTAGAACTCGATTCAAAGTTGTTTGAGCATTCTCCTCCTAAGGTAGCAAATCCCCTTGAAAACGATAACTCGAGCCACTAACAATTGAACACTTCAACAAGTAAACCCGGATTAAAGAACAAAAAACTCAAATGTCATTAATAAAATAACATGAATTGAATTCAGAAAAGATATAAAGACTCTTTTATAAATCTATTCAAAGCTACCTAAAGCATAGGACAATTCATTTATTCATAATTATTCTAATCATAGTAAATAATATAAACTAATCCTTTTAAATAAGATAAATTTATGCTCATTTTCTATTGGATAAAATAAAAAGTAATATTTGTGTTTATCAGGTTTTGCCTAGTGGGGCCCAAAGAGGAGGCCTTTGGGTCGAACATCCTTTGACCTGTCTAAACCTCTATGTTTTTTAAAGGTTCATTGTCAGGTTATTTCGAATGTCTTTCCTTTGGATTATGCTTTAATATAAACTACAAAGTTGTATCATTTTAAAATACCTCTGAGTACTTATAATTCTTCTAACGTCAAGCGAAGTTTCAAATATCTTTATTTTGCTAAAGTGAGAAAATACTCCAACTTGAGTACTCTTGACTTGTTATCACATCAAAATTGCCCTTTTTGTTAATCTAATCTTATCTCGTATTTGAATTTTATACTCAACATGCATAATATAATAAGGTTTTGTGTTAACGCTGTTACTAAGTTAGGAGGCTTAGACATGTTAAGGATCTCATTTTTTTCTGATGACAATTTCTAAGATTTTATTTTAAGGCAATTCATCTCTACCAGTTTGAATGATATTTTAAAAATCATAAAATTTAGCAGGTAAATAATTTCTATAAGATTATATCTTAATAAAAATTAACTATTTTATCGTCACGTATTTCAAGATATCTTAGTCATTTTCAAAAATTTTGTAAGATTAACATGCAAAGACAGCATTCATCATCCAAGGTAAACAAGCGACATGCATTAAGAAGCCCGACATGGCATTAGTAAGGTATACAACTTCTAATATTTTACATAAAATTTAAGAACTAGTTACGCTTAAAATTTGATGAGTAAGTCAAATTATAAAATCTGATCTGTAAAGAAATTTAAAACATTAACCTTTCAAATGATTTTAATCGAATCCGAAAAACAATCTAAATTTATATTTAAATAAAAAAGTATTTTGTTTTACATCATTTGTAACCTTAACTCTCTTTGGAACTATGGGCAACTTAGAATATACAAAGCAAGCAACTCTACAAAAAAATATATATTTACATGTTCTACAAGTAACCCTAATCTTCTTCGCAACCAATCTCCGCTTCTTCCAGATGAGGGCTTTCAGTAAGATGTGCAGGTTCGGTGACTGGTTTTCTCCCGAAAAGGCATAATCGATGTATTCCTCATATCCGCATTAAAATGAATTGCCCTCTTCATCTTCAGCTTCTTCGGCATCTTAGAAAGCACCATGTTAGCATCTCCGATATCCCCACAATACTTAGGCATATCCAAAGCAGGCTGAGCAATTGCAAGCTCAAAGATACCCCTAGCTCTGTCATTTTTAAACTGGGCAAACATCTACCAAATCTTTTCAAAGGAGAATTTCTCTTATGGAATACGATCAAGACGCCCTGAAAATATAGATATTTTCAACATGTTTCTAAATCACTTCACGTAGGGCTGGCTTCCTTTGAGAATAAAAAGAAAAAGCAAAACAAACTGAATAACCTCAAACTGGAAAGATTAATCAGAGTTCTAAGTGATAGCACGTATATGTAAATAGAATATTATTACGGGCTCCCTTTGTAATTACTGTAAATACGTTGGTTATTTATATGACCTTTCAGTCAATGAAAACCCTAAGGGGAATTTATCATATTCTCACATGGTATCAGACTCTTCGTTCCTCTAAAAATTTCTTCCGCCTCTTCCAAACCCTACGGTTGTGTCATCTTCACGCCGGATCTTCCCCTTCCTCAATTTTTCGATGGCTGCCGAACGGAAACCTTCATTCCATTCCGCCCTCGGAATATCCAATATCAAAAACAACATTGCCCTTGTCCTTGACCATGACACTCCATATGCATCTTGGGTTACCTTATTTCGCGTTACTGCGAAAGCACACAACGTGCTCGATCACATCGATGAGAAAGTTCCCAAACCAACGGATATTGATGATTCGTTATGGAGTCAAGTTGACGCTGCGGTACTTCAATGGATCTACAGTACGGTCTCACGGGAAATTCTCTTGCAAATTCTGGACTCAGATGATACGGCTCTTCAAGCTTGGAATCGAGTCAGGGACATCTTTCAGGACAACAAGAACACCCGTGCCGTCTATCTCGAACACGAGTTCTCCAACTGTAAGTTATCCGGTTTTTCGTCAATCAATGCTTACTGTTTACAACTCAAGTCTTTAGCGGATCAACTCAAAGGCGTTGGTTCACCGGTCCCTGAAACTCGACTTGTTCTCCAACTAATTTCGGGTTTACCCGCTGAATACAACGCTGCGGCAAGCTTCATTCAACAATCTGATCCTCTTCCGTCATTCACAAAAACCCGATCCCAGTTGCAGCTTGAGGAAACGCGTATGGCATCGCAAAACGGAACTGGCCAAACACAATCAGCACTTGCTGCAGCCCACCGGAATCAGCCCGCCCCTACACCAGCACCGACATCCAGCAACGGACCCCCTGCCGACTCGGACCAGGCTCAGCAGCGTCGCAGTCGGGGACGGAAAGGGAATCAGCGGACGTCCGGCGGCGGCGGCGGAAACCCTGGCCAGCAGCAGCAGCGGTACGTATGGCGTCCGAATGCCGGCTGGGTACCCATTGCTCAGCCCCCGGCCCATCCTTCAACAGGCCCACCTGCTTCGTTTTGGCTCCCCACTGGCCCACCTGCGAACAGGCCCATCTGCCCCTATCCTCAGCAACCATTTCAGCCTAGTCTGCTGGGCCCAATTCCTCAACAGGCCCATCTGCATGCTGAATTTCAGCCCACTGCGCTGGAAAATGGTTTTGCTACTATGTCCTTAAATCCGACGGACAATAATTGGTACATGGACACGGGCGCCACTTCCCACATGACTCATACTCCAGGTATACTCTCGTCTATTTCGCATAATGGTCCATCAAATTCGATAATTGTTGGAAATGGCATGTGTATTCCATCTACAGGTATTGGAGAAACCAGCTTTCACACCTCAAACCAACCATTACGCCTATCCAATGTTCTTGTTGCCCCCAAAATAGTTAAAAATCTTGTTTCCGTTCGACGTTTCACTTCTGATAACCTGGCTAGTGTTGAGTTTGACCCTTTTGGTTTTTCCGTGAAGGATCTTCAAACGGGGGCGGTCCGAATGAGATGCAATAGCTCTGGAGAACTTTATCCGGTCACCGAATCTTCCCAAGTCCACGCTCTTTCCTTAGAGTCGCCTAGTCTTTGGCATGCTCGTCTTGGTCATCCCGGTGCTCCTGTTCTAGATTTACTTCGAAATTCTTCTCTTTTTCGATGTAAGAAGGAGTTGTCCTCCTCTCTTTGTCATGCTTGTCAGTTAGGAAAACATCATAAATTACCTTTTGAACGGTCCATTACCACTACATTTGCACCTTTTGATATCATTCATAGCGATCTCTGGACTTCTCCAGTTGAGAGCAAAGAAGGATTCAAATATTATCTTTTATTTCTTGATGATTTTTCACATTTTTTATGGGTTTTCCCCATCAAATTTAAATCTCAAGTATTCGATCTTTTTGTGCAATTTCACCAATTTGTCAAGACTCAGTTCAACAAATCCATTAAAACTTTTCAATGTGACATGGGTAGAGAGTTCGATAATTCAAACTTTCATCGCTTTTTCACCTCTCATGGAATCGCTTTCCGTTTTTCGTGTCCCTACACTTCACCCCAAAACGGTAAAGCCGAACGTATCATCCGTACCATCACAAATATGATACGTTCGCTTCTTTTTCACGCTTCTCTTCCCGTCTTCTTTTGGCCTCATGCATTAGATATGACTTGCTACCTCCTTAACATCTTACCCTCCACCACAATCAAAAATCGATCACCCACTCAAGTGTTGTTTTCTATAACACCCTCCTACAATCATCTCCGCGTCTTCGGCTGCCTTTGTTATCCAAATCAAAGTGCCACCAATTCGCACAAACTTCAACCCCGTTCCATACCCTGTGTCTTTTTGGGATATTCGACTAAACACCGGGGGTACAAATGCTTAGATTTAGCAACACACAAAATTATTCTTTCCCGCCACGTCACCTTTGACGAGTCAAATTTCCCGTTTGCCACCTCATCACCCCCATCCCCACCTTTTCCGAGTGATCCGGATATTTCTCCGTACCATGCTGAAATGCAAACTCAGGATTCCGCCCCCCGACGATCTGACTCGGCTCAGCAACCCGTCCATTTTCCTGTGCTTGCTGGCGCACCAGGCCCATCACCAACCGGCCCAGTCTGCCCTCCTCAGCCCAGCTCTTCACTGCGCTCCCCAGCCCATCTGTTGGCCCAGCGTACCCCTGCCCTCCCTCTTTCCCTCGGCCCAGTCCCTGCCGGCCCAGTCCCTTCCAGCCCATCAGACATGACTGGCCCAGCACATATCAGCCCTCCCATGAATACTTCACCTGGCCCGCCTTCCCCAATCCCACATCAAACGGACCATCCCCCCAGCCACGTGAACTCTTCCTCAAATAATGAACAGCTTCCACCGGTAATTCCTCAAACCCGTCCTCACACCCGTAGCCAATCCGGAATCACCAAACCAAAACCGATCTTTGATCTTTCCGTATCCACCACAAAAATTTCCCCTATACCCAAATCCCACAATGTCGCCCTCCAAGACCCGCAGTGGAACACTGCCATGGTCGACGAATATCGAGCCCTTATGCGGAATAAGACTTGGGTTCTGGTTCCTCGCCCTGTTCAGGCTAACATTGTGCGATGTATGTGGATTTTTCGTCATAAGTACAGGTCAGACGGTTCCCTTGAACGTTACAAAGCTCGGTTAGTTGCAAATGGATGCTCCCAACAAATTGGTATTGACTGTGAAGAAACCTTCAGTCCAGTTGTGAAACCGGCCACTATCAGGACTGTTCTTAGCATCGCAGTATCCCGTTCTTGGACCATTCATCAACTCGATGTTCAAAATGCCTTTCTACACGGGCATTTGAATGAGACGGTCTACATGTTTCAACCTCCAGGTTTTCGAGACCCCTCTAAACCTAATCATGTATGCCTATTGCTGAAATCTCTCTATGGTCTTAAGCAGGCACCCAGAGCTTGGTTCCAACGATTTGCAGGCTTCTTACTTCAGTTAGGATTCATCGGCAGCAAGAGTGATTCATCCCTCTTCATTTACCGTCATGGGTCCAACATCGCCTATCTGCTTCTTTATGTTGATGACATCATCCTTACTGCATCTTCTGAAGAGCTCCGCACTCAGCTGATCACCCATCTCAGTAAGGAATTTGCTCTCAAAGATCTCGGGCAGTTATCATATTTTTTGGGCATTTCCGTTCGTCGGTGTTCCTCTGGTCTATTCTTATCTCAGGACAAGTACGCTAGGGAAATTGTTGAACGTGCCAAAATGACCAACTGTAAACCATCTGCTACACCTGCTGAGACATCTGTGAAACTGAGTGCATCTTCTGGTCCAACAGTAAGTGATCCAACACTGTACAGAAGCTTAGCTGGGGCACTTCAATACCTCACTTTCACACGTCCTGACATCAGCTATGCAGTACAACAAGTCTGCCTCTTTATGCATGACCCCAGAGAAGCTCACTTTGCTGCCCTTAAGCGCATCATTCGCTACATTTCGGGCACATCGACACTAGGTATCACAATTTTTCCTTCTCAGAAATCAGATCTTATTGCTTATACAGATGCCGACTGGGCTGGATGTCCTGATACCCGGCGCTCTACCTCCGGTTATTGTGTCTTCTTCAACGACACTTTAATCTCATGGTCTGCCAAACGACAATCCGTTGTTTCCCGCTCTAGCGCCGAGGCAGAATACAGAGGAGTTGCCAATGTGGTGTCCGAATGTTCATGGCTACGCAATTTACTACTTGAGCTTCATTGTCCTCTTACCAAAGCTTCCGTAGTCTATACTGATAACATATCCGCAACATACCTTGCCAGCAACCCAGTTCAACACCAACGAACCAAGCATATCGAGATTGACATTCACTTTGTCCGCGATAAGGTTGCCCGTGGTCACGTTCGCGTTCTCCACATTCCATCGGCCTATCAGTATGCAGACATATTTACAAAGGGCCTTCCACGACAATTGTTTCTAGATTTTAGATCCAGTCTTACTGTAATACCTCCTCCAGTTTCGACTGCGGGGGTATGATAGCACGTATATGTAAATAGAATATTATTACGGGCTCCCTTTGTAATTACTGTAAATACGTTGGTTATTTATATGACCTTTCAGTCAATGAAAACCCTAAGGGGAATTTATCATATTCTCACACTAAGGATTTTTATATATACTGGAAATAATCATAAACCCTCATTTGACAATATTACAGTTGATGATACTCTCTAAATTTATTAAGTCAACAACAACTTTCTACATTCAGAATGCAAAATGTGAACCATCGTCACATAGATTTTTTTCACCATAGCTCAGGAATAACATGATTATTGATTAAATAGACAGCCGAGAGTCTAACACGATTATCTACATTATATTTTCAAGGATATGGTTGTTCTTCCACAATTTTTTTTATTTAAAATTTAGGATATTCAGTCAAACTTTTCTATCAAGGTAATTCGATCCATTAAAAATAAGACAAATTAAAAATTAGTCAAGTATTGATAAATTACTTGTACACGTCTCTTGACACATCAGCATCTTGTGCATCAAGCTCTTCATATAAAGCATAGTTAATCATGAAATATTATTGAGTGCATGATTAAGCAAAAACAAAAGGTCTACAAGTGAACAACCTTGAGAAATAGAAATGTCATAGAATTAAGAAATAAAGGCGCATAGTTAACTTCATTCTGACATAAAATCAAGTCCACCCATGTACGTTGAATGATGGAAACCAGATCAAAATATCAAAGTCAAGTAAGCTCTACTCGCCCAATCCACCCAGCACAGATAAACCCCTGATTGACTGTTGGGAAATATCCGCACGTATTAACCGCCTCACACCGAATATATATAAACGGGTATTTTATTGCGCACTCACACACTCTCTAACCTCACTTTGTGTATAAGTCTTCTTTTATCGAACTCACTCTTACTCCACATTGCACAAAATATATATTACATGCCTATCTATTTACATGTTAAGTCGGTTATAGAGAATACCAACGACATTCACTATTTTTAAGATTGATATTTCTAATGATTCATCAGTCATCACCACTAATCTAGAATATTCATTAACCTTGATTACTAGCGCGCAACCACAACTTCATTAGAAATATCAACCTCACTTTGTATTTATAGAGAAGTTTCGAATCCGAGTTAACGACCCAACTTAACCATCATTTGGTTTTCTTTCTCTTTGATCTTCTCCTCCTTGATTTTCATTTCTTTTTTTCTCCTAGCTTCATAAATGGCATATAACCGCTATTGTAATGTCACGAATCCTTCTTTACTTCAAATTCTTGGAGACGAATCTCAAGCTCTATAGTGGAAATTGTCTAAAATGTTAAGTGATATTGAATTATCAGAGGTTTTTGTTGTACTTACCAATCTCTTCCCCATCGTCCTCGAATTAGATTGTCCTAGAGGATAGACAAATGAGTTATATGTGGTTCCACCTCCACTTGATGGAGTTTCAAGATTGGAACTTGATCTGTATGCTCCAGACTCACTTACCTTTGTCATATTGAAGTTATCCCTTTGACTCGACGATATTGGTTGAATATTGCTTTTTTTTTTCTTTTGGTTCTTTTTTAAGCATGTGCCATATGGTCTCATGATTAAACTTTGCTTTGGAGAGAGTAGTTCTATATACAAAGTATGAACCCTCATAAGGACACCGTCACTGGATTCCTCACTCACTATCCCCTTTCTGATGTTGCATATATACCCACAACTTTAGAAACAACTGTATTAAGCTTTTGGTAGAAGTATTTAAAATCTTTTCATGCACGAGATGTTATATCTCCCCTCCTTTTATTGTATTATGAAGAAACTTGATTCTCAAAGGTGTTAGTACATTGGTTGGTTCTTCGAACAATATCTTTGCTCGTGTTCATCCGTCCATTAATAAGCAAAATGTCTTCCCGTCCCCAACACAAACTTCTGACATCTTTCCCGTCCCCCAACATAAACTTCGGACAATGTCTTTGCTCGTGATTGGATATTTGTCATTTGTAGTTCTTCGGACAATGTCTTTTCTAGTTGGTCGTATTTTGCTTCCGGACTCCAAGTGCGGAACTAACTGAACCCAATTTCGCTTTCACACCCCAAGTGCAAAATTAATTAAAATACATTTCTCTTCCGGGCCCCAAGTGCGGAATAAAATTGAACTCTAATTTCGAACTTTATGTGCAAAAATAGGGAGATGAATAAAAGAAAATTTATAGATTTGTTTAAGATTAACATAAGAAAAATGGTGAAATGAGGCGTCTAAAATGACGTGATAGGAATTTTGATGTTGTGACATGAAAAAATAGAGTCAAAAGTAGGGTTATACTATGAGACATGCTATTTATAAGCAGTGGAATGAATGTGTGTTTCTTATTAACGTAGGATGACAGTATAAATAGATACATAGATAGGAATCTTGAAAGAAGATCTTTGAGACTAACAAGCCTAATATCTCTCTAACTAACATAAATAAGTTTGTTGAGAGTATTATGGTTAACATCCCTCCTCAAGTGAAGCGTCATTTTTGAGCTGTAACTTGCGTAACATTGTGTTGAATCGATACTTCAGCAGTGGTTTGGTAAGGATGTCAGCCAACTGATCTTCATTGGATACAAAGGTGACACAAAGTGTGTTGTTCTTCACTTTCTCACGTACAAAGTGGTAAGCTAGAGCTATATGTTTCATTCTCGAGTGGAAAACAGGGTTGGCAGACAGGAATGTTGCCCCCATGTTATCACAGTAGATGACAGGAGGAAGTGTGGTGTGTTGATGCAGTTCTTTTAAGAGCTGCATGATCCAGATAGTTTCAGCTGTTGTATCTGCCAACGCCTTGTATTCTGCTTCTGTAGATGATCGAGCCACAGATTTTTGTTTCTTCGAGCTCCAACTTATTGGTGTGGTGCCAATATAGACAATGTACCCAGTTGTGGAAACAAAATCTTCCTTATCACCAGCCCAATCTGCATCAGAAAATGCATGAACATTGGGAGTAGGACTTCCACTGATTTTGATTCCAAGATCCAGTGTGCCTACAAGTTATCTTAACAACCGTTTGAGAGCACCCCGGTGAGACGTTGTTGGCCTGTGCATGAATTGTGAAAGTTTGTTGACAGTAAACATCTGGGCGAGTTAGGTACAAATACTGCAGACTACCAACTAACATTCTGTAATCTGATGGTGAGGGAAGTGGATCACCCGTCGTAGACAAAAGTGGATCCCCAGGCTGTATTTGTAACGACCCGAGTTTTAAGTAACCCAAGACGTCACTAGGCTAAGGACCACACAGTGGGTCCCATCAGTTAGCCTGACAACAACTTCACAAATAGGACCTTGCAACAAGAAGCACGAAGAAATAATGAAAACATTCAACCTGTCATTTAGAAAACGTTTACATAACAAGCATGCATGAAGTTAGTATGTATATCTCAAAACGACACTATAAAACATGACACCTGAACAGGTGTCTTAAAACTTCAGCCTGAAATCAACATGTGTACACAGTTGCACACAATCAACAAAAGACTCGCTTGCAAGCGATTATTTTCAAAAGCAAGTTCAACCAACCCTTGGGTTAACACTGCCCCGGTTGTCCACACCCTGCAGCTGACATCCCTGAAGCGTTCCTATGATCAGCATTACCTAAAAAGATTCGGTTTAAAACCGTTAGCTACTGATCATAATCTATCCACGAGAGATTATATCATCACATCACAACACAACAAATATATTCAAATACCATATACCGTGCTCATGAGATGATATCATGCTTTTATGAATGATGCACGTGAATGCAGTATGAAATTTACAATTTTCGATCCCGGACCCATTAATCCGGAACCATTGCTTATACGGTTCTGGCTTTGGTGTGAGCTCACCATTGCACAGATTAGGTTAATTCAGACATTTGCTCTTAGGTCGTAGCTAGACTGATCAAGTCTACGGGCCAGGCTTTCTCGTGGTGAGTTATGGTCTTAACTCCTAACCACATGCAACATTTTGCCATTCATGTTAATGCAAACATTTACCATTTTCATTAGGTGTGCGACCCGAGCCTGAAGTCCATCAGACTCGGTGTCATTCTTATACAAACGCAAGTGATCCGGACTTGGCCGAGCTCCGGTATTCACTGCAAAATACTCACTTTACATACTCTTGACCTTTACAAGTCATCATCATATCACATGCCTCAAAAGGCTTATCATCTCATACATTATCATGTTTCAGCAAGCTTATCATGTCATTCAATAGCACGCCTCAAAAGGCTAACACATGTTCATTTTACAATTTCTCATAACCATGACATGATAATAATCATAACAACATTAAGCATGCTTTACACATCATAACATCATTTTCATCATAACACACATCAAGCATGCTTTACACATAACACATCTCAATGCATATCATCATTCACATTTCAACACAACAAGACATTTCAAAACAACAACACATATCAACACAGTGAGATATAAATCTCTCAGGCACGGTTTCTGCAGATCGAAGCTAAGTAAGTCCGAAGACTTACCTGGATACGCTCACTGAGCAACTAAGCTATAGTTAGTCTACCGTCTTCAACACCACCTGTCGAGAATATCATATTCCTCGTATTAAACTTCTTGCTTCAAACATCAATTAAATTCATTCCTTTGAATTTAATTAGCTTATAGCGTTTTCTAGATTCCCAATTTAATTAATTAATCTTTAATTAATTAATTAAAATTCATCAGAATAACCTTTTGCCCGCAGGCAGTTTCTCAACCCAACTGTCATCAGATCTCATCAAACAAATAGCCCATAATCACCAGAATATTGTAACGAGCATAATGGAATTTCCAATTATCCATTTTGACAAGCCTAAGGTCAATTTAGGCCAAATCGCAATGCTGAAAACGAATAAATTCATAACTTATTCGTTACTAACCCGATTGACGATCCGAAAGAAGATTCGGAATCACAACGACGCAAGCTACGCTCGGACACCATCAGATTCACCGGAATCTGAGCGACGGAACTGACCATAGAAGGGGGATGCTCGACCTGGCCATAACTTCAACGGAAACGCAGAAACTCGGTACCAAAATGAAGAGGACGAAGAGAGGAATCCGAAAACTCAAACGGAATTGAAATCGGATTACAAACGAAGAGTAGATCTGAATTTGAAGTTGAGAGAAATCAGAGCTTTTACGAGGAAACGTGAAAGGAAATGAATTAATAAATGAATTTCCGCTATTTATAGCGGAGACGATAATTATCCTTTAGCAAAGTCGATAGTTATCCTTTAACCGATCCGAAGGCGGTTTGAGCCCCTTCTCCAAACTTCTCGAAATTGGAATAATAAATCCGACATGATGTTTGGATAATTATTCCGCAACTTTCTCGGAAAACGCGTATTCCTAAGTCGTCTTTCTTAGCCTCTAAGAAACGAAATAGCGACTCTTTTGGCCATTTTGCCTTTCCATGTTATTTCATATCTAGAACATATCCAATGTCCTGATCATTTCTCTCAACTGCAGTTTTATTAATTGAAGCTCCCAAATGCTCCAAATAATACCAGAGGGTAAAAATTATTCCCCGGAGGAAAAAGTGAAAATTTCTCCATAAGTCCAAATTTACACCAAAATCATAATGGTGGAATTTATACTCGTCATCTACACACTATTCGCGATTTATGGGTCAATTAATATCGATGATTAACTTACTCACCCTTAAACATCCTTTATTAGGATTCGAAAATCCTAGCTTTTACATCACACACCCCTTAAGAAAAAGTTTTGTCCCGAAACTTTAGTACACAACTCATCAGAAGACTGAATCTATCAGTCACATAATTAACCTATCTTTGCATTTCATGCAAGCATAAGTTATTACCAAGTTAGAAGGGGTTATCAAGCTCACACTAGTGAAGTCTATCACTTCCTATGTTAGCAAACACAACACAATTCACGCACACATAAATCACATCAACATAGAACCATATAAGCACATTAGTTAGTGAAAAAGTTAGGTACTAATTCATACCTCTATCTCAATCACCGATCAAAGAACTAAACACCTCTGGATAATTTCTCTCCATGTGCTCAATTGTTTCCCATGTAGCCTCTTCCATTCCCCTTCGGGACCACTGGATCTTCACTAATGGAATCTCTTTATTCCTTAACTTCTTTATCTTTCTATCTAACACGGCCATAGGGAACTCGGCATAGGTCTGATCAGGCTCTATCTCGATAGCATCATAGCTGAGTACATGGCTCGGATCTGGTTGATACTGTCTTAGTTGTGATACATGAAACACTGGATGTACTCCATCCATTGTTGGCGGTAATGCTAAACGATAAGCTACTTTACCAACTTTTTCCAAAATCTCAAACGGTCCAATATACCGAGGACTCAACTTCCCCTTGATACCAAACCGTTTGACTCCACGAGTCGGTGAAACTTTCAGCCAAACATGTGTCCCTGTTTCAAACTCTAGCGGGCGTCGGCGCTTATCAGCATACGATTTTTGTCTACTCTATGCAGCCAACATCCTTTCTCGAATCAAAGCAACTTTTTCAATATCACTTTTAACTTTGTCTGGAGCCGTATCAAAGACATCGGCAGGCTCATCCCAACATAATGGGGTTCGACATTTCCTTCCGTACAGTGCTTCATATGGTGCCATCCCAATGGATGCATGCCAACTGTTGTTGTAGGTGAACTCGACCAACGGTAATTGATCTGGCCATATCGGTCCCCAATCAAGCACACATGACCTCAACAAGTCTTCTAAAGTCTGAATAGTCCGTTCGGACTGACCATCTGACTGTGGATGAAACGCTGTTGTAAAATTCAGCTTGGTTCCCATTACTGTCTGTACCTGGATCCAGAATCGGGAAGTAAATCGTCCATCTCTATCTGAAACTATGGTCTTAGGAACTCCATGTAATCTGACTATCTGATTCACAAATTCCTCTGCTAACTTGTTCACAGTCCAAGTTTCCTTGATAGGAATAAATCTTGCAGTCTTTGTTAATCGATCAACCACCGCCCATATGGAGTCATAACCTTTGCTACTACGTAGACTGGTTACAAAATCCATGGTGATGTGTTCCCATTTCCACTCTGGTATCTCCAATGATTGAAGTTCTCCTCCTGGCCTTTGGTGTTCAATTTTAACTTGCTGACATGTTTGACACCGTGACACAAACTCAGCAATATCTTTCTTCATACCTTGCCACCAAAAGTAAGGTTTAATATCCCGATACATCTTGTTTGATCCTGGATGTATGGAATATGGTGTTGCATGGGCTTCCACAAGAATCCTTTTTCTAATCTCTTCATCTTGAGGAACACATACTCTTCCCTGATATCTCATTATATTGTCAGTATCGATATGAAAATCTGAAGATTCATCATTTCCGATCACTGACCTAATTTTGATTAAACTAGGACAACTTAGTTGTTTTTGTTGAATTTCTTTCAACCAATTGGGCACTATCTCCAAGGTACACAGATACCCTTGTTCTTTCTGAACCCATATTTCAATGCCACTACAAATCATATCTTTTTGTATTTCAACTTGTACAGTTAATCGAGCAATCGCTTTTTCTTGAGCTGACTTCCTACTCAAAGCATCAGCTACCACATTAGCTTTACCAGGATGATATAGTATCTCTAAGTCATAATCCTTTATCAACTCCAACCACCTTCTTTGTCTCATATTCAACTCTTTTTGAGTGAAAATGTACTTCAGGCTCTTATGATCTGTCATGATTTTACACGTCGTCCCAAATAGGTAATGCCGCCAAATCTTAAGTGCATGAACTACTGCTGCTAACTCCAAGTCATGTGTAGGGTAGTTCTGCTCTTATTGTCGCAGTTGTCTTGATGCATAGGCGATGACTCTTTCATTTTGCATCAAGACGCATCCCAAGCCCATTTTAGATGCATCACTGTAAACAATGAACCCTAGCGTTCCATTCGGCTGAGCTAACACAGGTGCAGTAGTCAACCTCTTCTTTATCTCTTCAAAGCTTTCTTGACACTTGTCAGTCCATATAAACTTTGCCTTCTTCTGAAGTAAGTTGGTCATAGGTCTTGCTATGATGGAAAACCCTTTTACAAAACGTCTATAGTATCCTGCTAATCCTAGGAAACTACGTATCTCTTTGACGTTCTTGGGTGGTTCCCATGCTAGCACGGTTTCGATCTTGGATGGGTCAACTTTGACTCCATCTGCAGTAATCATGTGTCCCAAGAATGTTACTTCTTTCATCCAGAAGTCACACTTGGACAACTTAGCATAAAGCTTTTCTTTCCTCAATACTTGAAGAACTGCTTTCAAATGCTCTGCATGCTCTTCACTACTTCGTGAATAAACCAATATATCATCTATAAAGACCACAACAAACCTATCCAAGTATCCAATAAAGATCCGATTCATCAATTCCATAAACGCAGCAGGTGCGTTGGTTAATCCAAATGGCATAACCACGAACTCGTAGTGTCCATACCGAGTCCTGAATGCTGTCTTATGGATGTCATTTTCTCGAATCTTCAACTGGTGATAGCCTGACCGTAGGTCTATCTTGGAGAACACCTTTGCTCCTTGTAACTGATCTAACAAATCATCAGTTCGCGGCAGTGGATACTTGTTCTTAATCGTCATCTTATTGAGTTCTCTATAGTCGATACATAGCCTCATTGTACCATCCTTTTTCTTCACGAACAACACTGGCGCTCCCCATGGCGATACACTTGGCCGAATAAATCCTTTATCTGCCAATTCTTCCAATTGCTTCTTCAACTCAAGCATTTCCACAGATGCCATTCTGTACGGAGCTTTAGAAATTGGTCTAGTTCCAAGCTCTAGATCGATTCTAAAGTCAACTTGCCTAGTAGGTGGCAATCCAGGTAATTCATCTTGAAAAACATCCTTAAACTCGCGTGCAACTGGAATGTATTTCAATTGAATCTTTCCTTCTTTCTCCAAAGCATAACATAAATATGCTTCACATCCTTTCCTTACCAGCTTACTTGCTTTCATCGCAGAGATCATCACTAGTGGGTCTTGTAGCTCACCTCCTTTGAACACATGACAAGTATCATCTTTGGCTAACATCATTATTGTTAGCATTTCCGCATCTATCTTATCCATATAATTGATCATCCAATCGATGCCTAGAATCACGTCATCATTATCCAATCCGGTAATAAGGATATCGGTTGGCTACTTTACTTGTCTAGTTTCTACGTAAACTTTGACTTTCTTCACCTCTCACATTAGGACAAGATCCTTGAGTTAACATTATCCCCTAGCCTCACAAACTTTATCATATCTCTAGGTTAACTACATTTGAAACATGTAGTTGGACTTTTTGATCAGTCCGTCTTGTAGTAATTTAGGTCTCCACAATTTAAAATGTTCTTCCCTCCAATTTCTCTTATGATCATGGTTGTGGAGAAGGCCTTGTTTCTTGACTCACACGTCTCGTACTCGCATGTTCAAGAAACTTTGAGTAGACTTCTGCCTCTTTCCTCCACTAGTTTAGGAATCCACTTCTTTCCTAAAGCCTTGTCTTGCTTCAAGCTTTATTATCCTCTCCTAATACTCCAATAACGTCATATCTTAGGTGACAACACCAACTAAGAGGTCGTTCCATCCTATCATAAACAATCTTATCAATTGATCATAAAGTGGTGCACTCTCATCCAACGATGTATATTCCTCGCGAAATTCATCTCCATCATAGGAGAACCTCCAAATGTTGCTTCCAGAAAAGACTTTAACAAGTTAGTCCAAATCCGACTCTTGAAAGTCTCGTAATCCACAATGATTGCACGATTTCTCATCCGCCAACATGCACCAATGTTCTGCATGAAGGTTGCTGCAAGTTTCATCTTATACTTTTCTAGCCCTCCAATGTCCCCAAAAGTCATGTTTATGTGGTTCAACCGCCAATCAACTTGCATTACATAAGCTCCTGCAAACACTAACACATCTCTTCTTCTTTTTTTTTTTTTATGGCCTTAGCCACTTCTCTAATGAAGTTCACTACCTTCTTGTTCCTCATATGGAACTTCTAGTGTTTGGGGTTCAACAACTCGTGCTTGCCCTTGCATTTCTATCGTAGCAGTAGCCCTTTCTACCGCTATATTCTTGCATCTTCTCATCTCATGTAGCTCGATGGGTAGAGGTACTTGACCTTGACCACTTACTTTAAACATTATACTCTCATGTACTTCTAGCTTGTCGTACTTCCACTGACACACATGCACATTGTGCTCCCATTGACATACTCGTAATGAAACTACAACTTCCTTGTCTCTTAATCAAAACGCTTACGGTTGCCTTTATCACGGTTTCGACAAACCGGAACATTCACGATCGTTCTCTCTTCATATATATCCACTACTTATAGCAATAGTGATATCTATAAGAATACTATAATCTTAACAAGTTAGAGAGAGAGAACTACACTTACAAGGAGTCACGCTGAGGAGTGGAAGGCAGTGTCTTTACCCACAATCCCGACTATGCATATGATTTTAAATTCATTAAAACCATATGTTAGTAATTTCCAAAACCTTTTGAAAACTTAAATGTCCTTTCAAAACCAACCCGGACTGGGTTGTATTTAGGTTGAACTATCATGTCTCATCTCAAGTCACATGTGCCCTTGTTGTCAACCTAAGCTCTGATACCAATCTGTAACGACCCGAGTTTTAAGTAACCCAAGACGTCACTAGGCTAAGGACCACACAGTGGGTCCCATCAGTTAGCCTGGCAACAACTTCACAAATAGGACCTTGCAACAAGAAGCACGAAGAAATAATGAAAACATTCAACCTGTCATTTAGAAAACGTTTACATAACAAGCATGCATGAAGTTAGTATGTATATCCCAAAACAACACTATAAAACATGACACCTGAACAGGTGTCTTAAAACTTCAGCCTGAAATCAACATGTGTACACAGTTGCACACAATCAACAAAAGACTCGCTTGCAAGCGATTATTTTCAAAAGCAAGTTCAACCAACCCTTGGGTTAACACTGCCCCGGCTGTCCACACCCTGCAGCTGACATCCCTGAAGCGTTCCTATGATCAGCATTACCTAAAAAGATTCGGTTTAAAACCGTTAGCTACTGATCATAATCTATCCACGAGAGATTATATCATCACATCACAACACAACAAATATATTCAAATACCATATACCGTGCTCATGAGATGATATCATGCTTTTATGAATGATGCACGTGAATGCAGTATGAAATTTACAATTTTCGATCCCGGACCCATTAATCCGGAACCATTGCTTATACGGTTCTGGCTTTGGTGTGAGCTCACCATTGCACAGATTAGGTTAATTCAGACATTTGCTCTTAGGTCGTAGCCAGACTGATCAAGTCTACGGGCCAGGCTTTCTCGTGGTGAGTTATGGTCTTAACTCCTAACCACATGCAACATTTTGCCATTCATGTTAATGCAAACATTTACCATTTTCATTAGGTGTGCGACCCGAGCCTGAAGTCCATCAGACTCGGTGTCATTCTTATACAAACGCAAGTGATCCGGGCTTGGCCGAGCTCCGGTATTCACTGCAAAATACTCACTTTACATACTCTTGACCTTTACAAGTCATCATCATATCACATGCCTCAAAAGGCTTATCATCTCTTACATTATCATGTTTCAGCAAGCTTATCATGTCATTCAATAGCACGCCTCAAAAGGCTAACACATGTTCATTTTACAATTTCTCATAACCATGACATGATAATAATCATAACAACATTAAGCATGCTTTACACATCATAACATCATTTTCATCATAACACACATCAAGCATGCTTTACACATAACACATCTCAATGCATATCATCATTCACATTTCAACACAACAAGACATTTCAAAACAACAACACATATCAACACAGTGAGATATAAATCTCTCAGGCACGGTTTCTGCAGATCGAAGCTAAGTAAGTCCGAAGACTTACCTGGATACGCTCACTGAGCAACTAAGCTATAGTTAGTCTACCGTCTTCAACACCACCTGTCGAGAATATCATATTCCTCGTATTAAACTTCTTGCTTCAAACATCAATTAAATTCATTCCTTTGAATTTAATTAGCTTATAGCGTTTTCTAGATTCCCAATTTAATTAATTAATCTTTAATTAATTAATTAAAATTCATCAGAATAACCTTTTGCCCGCAGGCAGTTTCTCAACCCAACTGTCATCAGATCTCATCAAACAAATAGCCCATAATCACCAGAATATTGTAACGAGCATAATGGAATTTCCAATTATCCATTTTGACAAGCCTAAGGTCAATTTAGGCCAAATCGCAATGCTGAAAACGAATAAATTCATAACTTATTCGTTACTAACCCGATTGACGATCCGAAAGAAGATTCGGAATCACAACGACGCAAGCTACGCTCGGACACCATCAGATTCACCGGAATCTGAGCGACGGAACTGACCATAGAAGGGGGATGCTCGACCTGGCCATAACTTCAACGGAAACGCAGAAACTCGGTACCAAAATGAAGAGGACGAAGAGAGGAATCCGAAAACTCAAACGGAATTGAAATCGGATTACAAACGAAGAGTAGATCTGAATTTGAAGTTGAGAGAAATCAGAGCTTTTACGAGGAAACGTGAAAGGAAATGAATTAATAAATGAATTTCCGCTATTTATAGCGGAGACGATAATTATCCTTTAGCAAAGTCGATAGTTATCCTTTAACCGATCCGAAGGCGGTTTGAGCCCCTTCTCCAAACTTCTCGAAATTGGAATAATAAATCCGACATGATGTTTGGATAATTATTCCGCAACTTTCTCGGAAAACGCGTATTCCTAAGTCGTCTTTCTTAGCCTCTAAGAAACGAAATAGCGACTCTTTTGGCCATTTTGCCTTTCCATGTTATTTCATATCTAGAACATATCCAATGTCCTGATCATTTCTCTCAACTGCAGTTTTATTAATTGAAGCTCCCAAATGCTCCAAATAATACCAGAGGGTAAAAATTATTCCCCGGAGGAAAAAGTGAAAATTTCTCCATAAGTCCAAATTTACACCAAAATCATAATGGTGGAATTTATACTCGTCATCTACACACTATTCGCGATTTATGGGTCAATTAATATCGATGATTAACTTACTCACCCTTAAACATCCTTTATTAGGATTCGAAAATCCTAGCTTTTACAGTATTGGTGTGGAGACCGGCTTGGCATCAAGCATCCCTGCTTTGTCTAGTAGATCCAATATGTATCTACGTTGGGATAAGAAGAGAGCACTCGTTGAAGGCGTAACCTCCACCCTAAGAAAGTAGGAGAGCATCCCCAAGTCCTTGAGTGAGAACCGTTTTGCAAGTAGCAAAATTAGTGATTCCAGCTTGGTATTGTTACTTCCTGTAAGTATTATATCATCTACATAAACCAGAAGATAGATTACATCCTGACCATGCTTGTAGACAAAGAGTGAAGCGTCAACAACTGAATTTATGAATCCCACAGTTAACAAAAACTCCTGTAGTTCATTGTACCAGGCGCGAGGGGCCTGTTTTAAGCCGTAAATGGCCCGCTGCAGTTTGGAAACATGGGCAGGTCGATCTTTGTCCTGGAAGCCTGGAGGTTGGCTCATATACACATCTTCTAACAGACTTCCTTGCAGGAATGCATTATTTATATCAATCTGCCTCAGCTTCCAGTGATTTGATACAACTAACTGAAGGACAACACGCACAGTAACTGGCTTGACAGCTGGGCTGAAGGTCTCCGTGTAGTCACAGCCCGGTCGTTGATGAAAACCTTTGGCGACTAGCCTTGCTTTAAACCTGTCAATGCTACCGTCAGGATGATATTTAATGCGATATATCCATTTACAGCCTACCACATTCATTTGTTCAGAAGGAGAGACAAGCTCCCAGGTTTTGTTAGAACGGAGGGCATCATACTCACACTGCATAGCCCTTCGCCACTCGGGGTCTTTTAGGGCTTGGGTTATAGTCTTTGGTTCATGGGGCTGGGATGGTGCAATTGTGGCCAGAAGGTTCAGTTTTTGGATTGGTTTTACGACATTGTTCCTGGACCGAGTTACAACGCCTGGACGTGGTGTTGGAGGTGGTATATTTGCAAGAGGGGCAGTAGACTGAGGTGGTGAGGATGGTTGAGGTGTTGTAGGGGAGGGTAACTGGTTGGGCAAAGCTGTAGAGCTTGTGGGTGAATGATTGTGAGGAGGCGTATCAAGGGGTGATGATGGCAGTAAAGGGAGACCAAACTGAGCCCATTCATCAGTCGTAGGTGGTGGTGCGTCAGTGTTGACAACCATGCGTTGGTAAGGAAAGACATCCTCTAAGAATTGAACATGTCGTGGCGTATACACACGCTTTGTAACTGGATCAAGGCATTGATAAGCACTTTGAGTTGATGAATAGCCAATGAAGACACATGGAATTGATTTGGATTGAAGTTTGTGGGATGTATATGGCTTAAGCCATGGAAAGCATAAGCAGCCAAAGCTCCTTAGCTTGGTGTAGTTTGGTTGAAAAGTTGTAAGACTCTGATAGGGGATGGAGTAATTCTTAGATGGAGAGGGTAAGCGATTGATGAGATAAGTAGACATGGTCATGGCCATGGGCCAATGATCCAGAGGCATGAAGGCATGTGTGAGCAAAGCAAGGCCTGTTTCGACAATGTGTCGGTGCTTGCGCTCTGCTAGGCTATTGTGCTCAGGAGTATGAGGTGGTGAAGTTAAATGTGTGATGCCATGTTCACCCAAGAATGCCCGAAGTGCCACAAATTCTCCACCATTGTCAGTATAGAACGTTTTGATTTTATGACAAAAGTAATTTTCAACTAAGGCTTTGAACCGTATGAAAACTTGCTTTGTGTCAGATTTAATTTTTAGAGGGTAAAGCCATGTGTATTTGGTGAAGTGATCAACAAAAAGAACGTAATATTTGAATCCATCAAAAGACATGATAGGAGAACTCCAAACATCACTAAATATAACTTCAAGAGGATGTGTTGACACAACTGTTGATTTATGAAATGGGAGTTTGTGAGATTTATTCATATGACATGAAATACAATCATGTTGATGGAAAGAAGAACATCCTAGGTGTGCATGTTTATTAAGGTAACTAAAGACTTCGGTTGAAGGATGTCCAAGCTTGTGATGCATGGATTTTGACTCGACCTTTACAGCCATGTGAGCTATGGGACTGGAATCTGGCCAAACATACACACCATTGACACACGGGCCTCTAAGAATAGTTTTGTTGTTGTGGAGGTCCTGCACATGAAAACCATCATCCTTGAAAATTACTGAATAGTGCGAGTCATTTGTGAGTTTTGATACAAAAACTATGTTCTTTTGCATTTTGGGAACACATAGCACATTGGATAGCTGAACATTGGAATTCTTAATTGTAGATGTTCCAACATGAGTTATGGGGAGTGCCTTACCATTACCAACAATCATTTCATCTTCACCTTGATATGGACAGTGGAGCGCTAGGTTGTTGTTAGCATGAAATATTGTGATATTTTAGGCACGTTTTCTAAACGTATTTGATTCATATTGATAGTCTTTGATTGAGCATTGTTGCATATGTGAGCTAGTATTGCCTATATTGTCGATATGGATGTCTACACTAGTTCTATGTTGATTATAGGTACTTAAGAGTCATTTCCGAACAAAATCGAGTAAAGAAGAGTTGATTGAGTGTGTCCATGGATTGAGGGCATTCTTAGAAGTAAATTGGAGTTCAGCTTGAGGAATGCACGAGGCTAGGGAAGAATCACGTTCTTGCCTTAAACCACGCTCTAAAATACGGCCGTATTACAAACCACGTTTAGTTCCATGGCCGTGGAACCTTGCAAGGAAAGGTGTGATGCATTCCAGTAACTATTACGGTCGTGGAACATATGGTGCAAACCGTAACCCATTCCACGCTCTAAATTACGGTCGTGGAAACTTCCACGACCGTGATCTTGGCGATCTTTTTCGCCACATTTTGAAGCCACGATCTTTTGAAGATTGGGCCGGGCCGATATTTTATCTTGCCCTATAAAAAGACGGACGAAGCAAGATTCCAGCATCTCCGCTTATCTCGCTCTAGGTTTACACTTGCGACAGGACCGCTTATCGACAGATCCCCGCTTACCCTCGTTTGGAGGCATTTTGGAGATCTCGTTGGAGATCGACGTTCGAGCTTGGAATTACCCTAATCTCGCACTTGGTGGAGATTACCGCTGGGATTTCCAGATTCCCCGGATTGACGAAAGATTCGAAGGTTTCTTGCAAGAAGATTGCTCTTCTTGTTTAGGTTTGATTTAGAAGACGGATTGACATCCCGTTCTTCCTTCTTTCCTAAGATCGTGATTGTTTTCTTTATTCTGAATCTATTGACAACATTTGTTCTCGATTGTGACTTTGATATTGGTTTGAAGTTTATTGAAAGTTTTCGGAAGTTTTCATCTTTCTATCTTTTAATTCTTGAATTGATATCAACATGACTGTTATTGGCTAAAAACCCTTAACAATTCTAAGGTGAAGGGTTGATAGTTGTGGCTTAGATAATGATAAATCGATTGTAATTTGATTAGACCCTGAGAGTTCGAGAGAATCGTCGACGAACCCTAAATTACGGGCTGTTCTTGAGTTCCACGACCGTGGAATCTCAAGATCCAACCGTAATTTCCCTTAAGTTTACGAACCTGCTTTTACTTTAATCCAAAGTTAAAGATTTGCTTTAACTTAGTTTAGACTTGTCTTTTCTAGGTGGTAGTGAAGCCTCAACAACCTCTACCTCGATTGTGAGTGTCACAACCGTAATCGGTTAAGTTAGTCTTGATCCTTGGATTACAAGTTTGGGTATCTGACACTAACCCTCACCTTCAGAGCCTTTCTATATTGAGCCTCAATAACCTGTATAGAGAGTGCCTTGTAGGTGAGTCATATAAGGTTTTTGGAACTTCACCGTACGATTATCTTACATTAGCATACCTTTGCATATCTCAACTCTGTCTTTATATCATTAGTATATCTTGAATCGATTGCCACAGTTGGATACTTGGATCTTTAGGATTGTTGTTTTCCCAATATTTGCAAAACTCTCATATTTACTCGCTTGATAATCTGCAATTGAATTTGTTCCCACCCAAATCCCTGTGTTCGATACTCTGGAATTCTTGCTTAACTACGTCGATCCGTACACTGCGGGTTCGCTGCTTGATTCTAGTTTTATAAATTTAAAGCTTATTTGCACACACCTTTAGGGGCGAACAAGTTTTTGGCGCCGTTGCCGGGGATTTGGTTTCGGCCGAATTCGGTAGCCGGTTGTCAAGCTTGGGAGCTTGCTCTCGTTATTTGATATCTTTTTGAGTACATGCGCAGGTCTAGGAACACCGAAGATCTCTTACCTCTTGATCAAGAGCTAGAGAAAACTTTAAGGCAAAAGCGCAAGGAAAAGAAGATGGCTGAAGAACACGAACGTGATCTTCAAGCGGAGTTGGCGGAGAAGGAAGCTCAGCTCCAATGGAACGAGAATCTCCGCCGGGATGAAACGGATCGTCATCAATCCGAAATTAGCAGACTACAGGATGCGATGTTCCAAATGAGGATAGAGTTAAGCGACCTTAAGAATAAAGGAAGCAAGAAATCCTCAAGGAGGGGATCAAGATCTAGAAGAAGAAGAAGTCATTCATCCGCTGATGATAGTGACTCTTCCATGCCACCGCTAGAAGAAATTGATCCCACGATCAATGCAAATCCTTTCCATCCACAAGGAGCTGCTAATCACCGTGTTCCACCTAGGAATGCGAGGATCGAACGTGTAGATGAAGAGCCAAGAACTCTTGGCCAGCGGATGGATCCAACACAACAACCACGCCGATTGGGCGTGAATTTCGATGCTGAAGATGTGCAAGGGTTTAGCTTCAACCCTCAAGTTATTACTCTTGTTCGCCAAAACCAATTTGGCGGTACAAGCGCTGAATCTCCACACCAACACTTGCAAAACTTTGAGTGTATGATGGAGACGATGAGACCGAAGAATTGTACTACCAACAGCTACAAGCTCAAGTCCTTCTTCTTCTCTTTGAAGGGGAAAGCGTTGTCTTGGTACCAAGCTCTTCCTAGTGGGAAACTAGATACGTGGGAAGACCTTTCCGTGGAGTTCCTCACCAAATTCTTTCCGCCTTCCAAAACGGCGGAACTTAGAGGTAAGATTAATGCTTTTTCCATGAGACCTAACGAAAGTTTGTTTCAATCTTGGGAAAGGTTTCAAGATTTGCTCTTGGATTGCCCTCATCATGGCATATCCAAGCTTGCCTTGCTGGAGATTTACTACAAGGGGCAGGATGCGGGAACGCAATTCAACCTCCAATCCCTCTCATGTGGAACGTTCATGGACATGAGAGAAGATGACGCTTGGGACTTCATTGAGAAGCAAGCAAGAGTCATAGAGAAATATTCCCACCGGAAAGAGGAGGGAAATCGTGTGGAGCAAGGAGCAAAGCTCACACATGAAGCTCAAAATCAGATTTTCTCCCTCAACAATGAGATCAAAGAGTTGAAGGAGGCTATCAAGACCAACTTCCCAAAGCAACAAGGGAAGGATGTTGGTTATTTGGGCAACAACAATGGCGGCGATAACAATAACCGGAACAACAACCGGAATAACAATTGGAATGGAAACAACAACAGCCGGAACAACAATTGGAACAACAATAGGGGTTCAAACAACAACAATTGACGCTCCAATCAACAAAATTCCGGTAACTCTTATCCTTCCAACTCAAATTCACTAACTCCGCCTTCCTTTTCCTCTACTCCTTTGAAAAGCCAGGGGCAATCATCTAATGGAGGAAACACTTTGGGGAAGGAGAAGCCCGATCCCATATTGGAAACGATTTTGGGAAAGCTTCAAGGGTTGGAGAACCGCCTCATCAAGGTTGATGATCAAGTTTCTAAGGTTGACAAAGCTCAAAAGGTTTTAGAAAACCAAATGTTCAACCACGCGCAGGAAATCCCTAGGAATCAAGGGAAACTTCCAGGGAAGACGGAGGACAACCCTAAGGAAAGGGTGATGGCGATTACGACTAGGAGCGGAGTGACTACTACCGATCCGCAGCCTACGTTCGTTGAAGTCCCCGTAGAGAAGGACAAAGAGAAGGGGAAGGAGAAGGAAGATGTCTATGTTCCTCCTCCAGCTTACAAACCTCCTCTACCATTCCCTCAATCTAGAGCGCGAGCGCGCCTAGACAAACAATTCGGTAAGTTCATAGAACTCATGAGTAAGCTGCATATTAATATACCCTTCATTGATGCTATTGTAGGTATGCCGGCTTATGGCAAGTTCTTGAAGGAGCTCCTCCCCAACAAGAGGAAGCTAGAAGACTTCGGAGAGGTTAAGATGAGTTCGGATCCTTCGGATCTCATCAAAACCATGAAGGAGAAAATGCCCCCAAAGCTGAAGGATCCGGGGTCATTTTGTATTCCCATCGGAGTGGGAGATGTCACATACGACGCTTTATGTGACCTAGGAGCAAGTGTGAGCATCATACCACTTGCATTGTGCAGGAAGATCAGTTTAGGTGACCCTAAACCAGTGAAGATGACGTTATACATGGCGGATCGATCCATCACTCGCCCCGTCGGTATTGTAGAAGACGTCCCGGTCAAGCTAGGTAAATTCTTTGTCCCCAATGATTTTGTCGTGCTTGACATTCCTGCAGATAGTCCGGTCCCGATCATACTCGGAAGACCATTTCTTGCAACTTCCGGCTGCATAATCGATTGCAAGAATGGGAGACTCGCTTTTGATATAGGAGAAGAGAAAGTAGAGTTCGTTCTTTCCACTCTAGTGAAGGAACCAATCTTCGATGAGGATATTTACGATGTCCAAGATGAAGAAGGTTTATCTAGGGAGGAGGTAAGTGCGATTCTCTTTAACGATCCTTTACAAAAAGTTATCACTATGAGTCTAACAGATGTAGGGGAAGAGGAAGAGTGCAAAGAGGAAATTGAAGCCTTGGAAGCACAAGAAGAGATGCATGAAGAGGAGTTTGAGAAACTCCACGATGAGGCTGAGAATGTCAGAATCCACGGTCATACCCTCTATTCCACGACCGTGGATTTCACAACCAAAAACGTCCTTCACTCCAGGGAATTATACGGTCGTGGAGAAGATGTGACAACCGTATTTTCCTTCCACGCCCTAAACCACGGCCGTGGAGAACAAGATCCACCCGTAATTTTGGCCGTGGAAGAGAGTGATCGAGACATTTCTTCAACTTCTTCTGATTCTTCTCCAGCACACTCAACACCCTTAGAAACTCCTAAGGAGACATCGGATGCTCCTCAAGGATCGTTGGAAGCTCCGAAAGCAATGAAACTCAAACCACTTCCTACTCATCTAAGGTACGCTTTTCTAGGATCTAATTCTACCCTTCCGGTTATCGTTAGTTCCGAACTAAGCATAAATGAACATGAACAGCTCATGATTGTCCTTAGGAAACATAGGAAAGCTATAGGCTATACTATTGAGGACTTAGTAGGAATTAAACCCTCCCTATGCATGCATAAGATACTAATGGAGGAAGACTTTAGAACTTCAAGACAACCTCAAAGGCGGTTGAATCCGACCATGAAGGAGGTTGTCAAGAAGGAAATTCTTAAACTTCTTGATGCAGGTATCATCTATCCTATCTCCGATAGTAAGTGGGTGAGTCCAGTTCAAGTAGTTCCGAAGAAGGGAGGAATGACGGTCATCACCAACAAGAACAACGAATTCATTCCTACCCGAACCGTGACTGGATGGCGGATGTGCATAGACTACCGCAAGCTCAACAACGCAACGCGGAAGGATCATTTCCCATTGCCATTCATTGATCAAATGCTTGAAAGGTTAGCACAACATTCACATTTTTGCTACCTTGACGGCTATAGTGGTTTCTTTCAGATTCCGATACATCCGGATGATCCAGAGAAGACCACATTCACGTGCCCTTGGGGTACGTTCGCCTATAGGAGAATGCCGTTCGGGCTTTGCAACGCCCCAGCCACCTTCCAACACTGCATGATGGCCATCTTCTCCGAATACATAGAGGAAATCATGGAAGTCTTCATGGACGACTTCTCCGTATACGGTTCCTCTTTTAACGATTGCCTTTCTAACCTTTCTCTTGTTTTGCAAAGGTGTGAAGACACTAACCTAGTTCTTAATTGGGAAAAGTGCCAATTCATGGTTAAGGAAGGAATCGTATTAGGCCACTTAGTCTCTAATAGAGGATAGAAGTAGACAAGGCTAAGATAGAGACCATAGAGAAACTTCCTCCCCCAATTTCGGTGAAAGGGATAAGAAGTTTCCTAGGACATGCTGGATTTTATAGACGTTTCATTAAGGATTTTTCTAAGATATCAAAACCTCTCACTAATCTATTGATGAATGATGTGGTTTTTGAGTTTTCACAAGAATGTTTGGATGCGTTTAACACCATTCGGCAAGCTCTAATTTCAGCACCCATTATCCAACCTCCGGATTGGACTCTTCCCTTTGAGATTATGTGCGATGCTAGTGACGTAGCAATTGGAGATGTTCTTGGACAACGAAAGGAAGGGCGAACCCACGCCATATACTATGCTAGCAAAACGCTAGATGAAGCGCAACTCAACTACGCCACTACCGAAAAAGAGTTCTTAGCCATTGTCTATGCTATTGACAAGTTTCGCTCTTATCTTGTAGGTGCAAAGGTGATTGTCTACACGGATCATGCTGCGTTCCGGTACCTCCTTGCGAAGAAAGATGCGAAACCAAGGCTGATTAGATGGATTCTTCTCCTACAAGAATTCGATCTTGAGATCCGCGACAAGGAAGGTTCAGAAAATTCTGTTGCGGATCATTTGAGTCGTCTAACACATCTAGAGGACGACCATCTACCCATTGATGATTCCTTTCCGGACGAATACCTACACATCATAGAAGAGTGCATCAACGTGATCTCCAAAGGTAACGAACCATGGTTTGCTGATTTTGTTAACTATTTGGTTTGCCAGGAGATACCGCCCAGACTATCCTACGCACAAAGGAAGAAGTTCTTTAAGGACGTCCGGGAATACTATTGGAACGAGCCTCTCCTCTTTAAGAGAGGTCCGGATGGCATCATCCGGCGATGTGTGCCGGAAGATGAGATACAAAGTGTCATCCGCCATTGTCATTCACTACCTTGTGGAGGACACGCTAGTTCGAACAAGACTAGCGCAAAGGTATTGCAATCTGGATTCTTTTGGCCTACTTTATTTAGAGATGTGCAATCCTTTGTTTCTTGCTGCGATGCTTGTCAAAGAACAGGCAATATTTCTAGAAGGAACGAGATGCCCCTCAACAACATCCAAGAGGTGGAGATTTTCGACGTTTGGGGAGTTGATTTCATGGGGCCATTCCCATCTTCTTGTGGAAACAATACATACTATTGGCGGTAGAATACGTTTCTAGATGGGTGGAAGCAGTTGCCTCTCCCACAAATGATGCCATGGTGGTGGTTAAGTTCTTCAACAAGACCATCTTCCCGCGATTTGGGACGCCAAGGACGATCATTAGCGATGGAGGTTCTCACTTCATAGCCCGTCGCTTTGAAGCTCTTCTAGCTAAGTATGGGGTTACTCACAAGGTCGCTACCCCTTACCATCCACAAACGAGTGGACAAGTTGAGATCTCAAAAAGGGAGATCAAAGGAATTCTAGAGAAGACGGTTTCAATGACTAGGAAGGATTGGTCCTTGAAGCTAGATGAGGCATTATGGGTGTACCGGACTGCGTACAAGACCCCCATAGGAAACACACCATACAACCTTGTGTATGGGAAGTCCTGTCACTTGCCGGTAGAGTTGGAGCACAAAGCGTTTTGGGCTATCAAGTGGCTGAATTTCGGCATGAAAGAAGCGGGAGAGAAGCGTCTCCTAGACATCAATAAGCTGGATGAACTCCGCTTGAACGCTTATAAAAACGCTAAGATCTACAAGGAGAGAGCAAAGCGTTGACATGATAAGCATATCATTCCAAAGGACTTCAAAGAAGGAGATCAAGTTCTCCTCTTCAATTCAAGACTTCGCCTCTTTCCAGGTAAGCTTAAATCCCGTTGGACCGGACCTTTTCTAATTAAGCGTATTTTCCCCCATGGTGCAGTTGAAGTATGGGGTGAAGCGAGCGGAAGTTTTAAGGTGAACGGCCAACGACTCAAGAAGTATACGCCGGAACTCCAAGCTGAGGAGTTCGCGCTTACCGCACTCGAATAAGTGCGAGATTGGTCTAGCTACGGACCTTAAACAAAGCGCTTCTTGGGAGGCAACCCAAGGTATTACATTTTCGTTTTTGTTTTCGATTCATAGTTTAGCTTAGAATAGGCGTTTTTGCTTTGTTTTTGCCCTCGATTTCTTCCGGTATGTTCGTGTTTTTGGTTGTAGGATCGATGGAAAAGGAAAAGGAGAGAATAATGTCGAAGAAAAGTGACGAAATTTGGACTTTGGAGCTTTACAGAGGGTTCCACGGTCTAAATTACGGTCGTCATAGCTACAGTGCCCGTAATTTCCAAAAGCCTTTGAAAAATCACCAAAACCACGGTTCCGTACACTTCCACGGCCGTGGAACACCCCAACAGACCGTGATTTTCAAAAATTTTGCCTGTGACTATATAAGCCACATTCTTCACAAAAACCACCCAAAACCCCTCTTTCCACGACCTACGTGCCGAAAACCCACGACCCTCCCTCAAATCTTCGTTTCCTAATCGTTTTCAACGATTCTTCTTCCTAAACTGCAGCAAATTCAACCACAAACAAGATCCAAGCGACGAATCGAGCGGAAATTCATCAACAAACGCACAATTTGGATTTTTCAATCCGAAAAATAGGTTTTCTCTCTCATCTTGATTCTTGCCAATTTGATTCGTTTTTGCTAGAGATTTTTAGGAAGAACTGATTGAGACTAGAAGGAATTAGACTAGGACTGCCTGTTGTGGTGATTGATTGCTGATTTGCTGAGATTTGTGATTTTCTGAGACGAATCACGGTCTCTGGGTAAATTACGGCCGTGGTTTCTGAAGAACAGACCGTAATTTTCAGCAGAATGGATTTTGTGAGAAGAGTTTTGGGAAGGATAAAAGAGAAGAAGAGTGGTCAGAATAAGAAGAGGAAGGGTAATCCCTTCTCCTCCTCATCCTCTAGGGCACCACCACCCTCTTCCCCTTCACCTCCATCCTCACCTTCACCTCCATCTTCACCTCCTCACCCTAGAATCCCGACTATACACGAAGATCATCTTGATGCACTTGATAAGATCAAAGAGAGGGCAGTGATTGGCCCTAGATATTTGTTGTTGGAGGATCTAGCTCCTCTCAACATTGTGGAGGACCTTACTTGGCTCTTGGATAGAGCCGGATTAGTTGTCTTCTCGGCTATCCGAGAAGACGCATATGAGGAGATTACACGGGAGGTTGTGACATCCTTTGAGCACAGCCACGTAGATAGGACCGTCTCTTTCCGCCTCATGGAGAGAGACTACCAGTTGAGTATCCGTGAGTTTGGGACCATTTTTGGGTTCCATGAGACCTTTAATGGTCGATTTTCGAGTGGTGTTTACCCCAAGGACTTTTGGAAGGAGGTTGTAATGATTTACGCCGACGAGGACCGTTGGCAACCCGCTGATACCAAGGCTAGATTGATGTACCATCTAGCCTTGAAGATAGCTCACCGTGTTCTTTCGGAGTGTCTCTTTCCTAGGACGGAGACGCCCCAAAAGATCAAAACGGATGAGCTATTCTTGCTTTACTCCATGCTTTATGGATGCCGTGCAGATTGTGCTACTCTCTTGGCTGCTACGATGAGCAAGCTCAAGAACAAGAAGAAGGGAAACATCGGATATGGTGGGATAGTTACCCACATTGCTAGGAGTTTTGGTGTTGATTTTTCTGCTTGCACCCGCATACCGGCCGTTCCTTTAGGGCTACATGCTTTCATGGTTAGGGGTCTCATTTTCCCCACACATAGAGGTCCGCCTTATGCGGGCATGCCTTGGGAGAGTAGGACGGGCAGGGGTATAGAGTGGCTGCAAGAGTACTCCATTATGGCGGGACGCCATAATTGGAAGGAGACGTTCGCTGCTATGCATGCGAACAGAATAATAGCTCCTCCTTATGTCCCACCACCGGTTGTCGAGGAGGAGGATATGGGAGATCAGTTCGAGAGTGGAAGAGGAGCGGAGCAGGAGTTTGGCACGTTTCCGGATCAGCTGGAGGCGGCCCCAGATGTACCTAGACGCTCTCCACGTCCAGCTAGAGCCTCAGGCTCGTCATCTCGCCGCGCTAGCGTGAGTGAGAGGCCTACGTGGATGACCACACCTCCCACATGGTATGGCGTTCCCCCTCCTTGGTCCACAGAGCAGCCAGCAGCACCACCACCAGCACCAGCACCATCCGACGCCCCAGCATGGTACAGTCAGGCCCCGGGATGGTACGAGCAGATGCCGGATTGGGCTACCGGACTTTCAGAGAGAGTAGGAGCGCTGGAGATCCGGGCCGATGCTAGAGACGGACGCCTAGACGACCTCGACCACATGATGAGGGACGTCTACCGCCAGCAGTTTGGGCGGTTCTATGATCCGAGTTTCTCTCCATTCCCGCCTCCGCCGGCACCACAGTGATTCAATGCATGACCGTTCGCTTTAGACATTCCACCACCACTTTGTGAGTTTCTTTTTCTTTTCCTTCTTTTCTTTCTTTATTTTGAACATTAGGGACAATGTTCGTCCTAAGTATGGGGTGGGATGTACTAAAAGTTTGTAATAACTCTACTTACTATGTTTGCTTCTATTCAAGACTATCATTGCATGTTCATTATGTGTTGCACGTTTCATTATTGCATTGCATGAAAAATAACTTGAAAAACCCATAAAAATTGAAAAATTTTGAAAAATTTTGTGCTTCTAATGAATTGAGATGATTTCCATGATAATCACTACTTGTGAATTGAGTTTGATGACAATTGCATGCTTAAAAGAATTGTGAATTGAAAAGAATTTGAATGAATGAATTATACCTCTTTTGCAAGTTTCATAATGTGATAAATATTGTCTAAATCATGTTGAGAAATTGAAGTTGAAATCACATTATAAGTTCCTATACTTCTTGTTGAAATGATTAAGGCAATTCGATTTTTCTTTCTTCTTCCTTTGATCATTTAGCTCCTCATTGAAATATTAGCCTCCTTTACCTATCCGGGAAATTTTGGAGAAGTAAATGAAAAAGGCATGTTTGATGTGGGAGGGCCATGAGAGCAATTATTTGCAATCAAAAGAATAGAAAGAAATTGTAGGTTTGGGGAAATCAATCATGACGATGAGTAACTCGGCACCATTCACATAGCCGGGTGTTTGTGTCTTGCCAAAGTCGAATTGAGCGATATTCCTAACGGATTATGGTATGTGCGCTAAGGGTTTGAGGCATCTCATGAAAATTGAGAAACGCCAATCTCCTAGGCTTTGGTTTTTGTGCACCTCTATCCATAACTCCAAAAGTAAAGTCGAAAAAATGAAGAGAAGAGAGCGAAGCTCTAAAGAGAAAGTGTGCGGAAACCGCAAAAGAAGATGAAGTAGTTGTCTAATCTCCCGGATTCAACACCACATTCCCTAAAGGTTTCCCTCCCTTCCACATTCTAGACCTTTTCTTTGAAAGTCCTTAAGATCAAAAGAATGTTATATGACTTGGTGATCTAAATTGAAGTTTCTTATGATTGATTTTGATAATGTTTAAAGGTTATGATGCTTGTTTAGAAGTTTGATTGATTCATGAATTTTCTTTACTTTTTACTCTTTGATTAAGTGTATGAAAGTTTGATAAACGATTGAAGCAAGGTTTGAGAATGATCTATTCCTTAGAAGGCACATTCATCCAAAAGAAGGTAGACATATTTCATCCTAACTCTTGTTTTAAAGGCTTTTGAAAGACCTTGCTTAGGGACAAGCAAGTGTTAAGTATGGGGTTATTTGTTAGCATGAAATATTGTGATATTTTAGGCACGTTTTCTAAACGTATTTGATTCATATTGATAGTCTTTGATTGAGCATTGTTGCATATGTGAGCTAGTATTGCCTATATTGTCGATATGGATGTCTACACTAGTTCTATGTTGATTATAGGTACTTAAGAGTCATTTCCGAACAAAATCGAGTAAAGAAGAGTTGATTGAGTGTGTCCATGGATTGAGGGCATTCTTAGGAGTAAATTGGAGTTCAGCTTGAGGAATGCACGAGGCTAGGGAAGAATCACGTTCTTGCACTAAACCACGCTCTAAAATACGGCCGTATTACAAACCACGTTTAGTTCCACGGCCGTGGAACCTTGCAAGGAAAGGCGTGATGCATTCCAGTAGCTATTACGGTCGTGGAACATATGGTGCAAACCGTAACCCATTCCACGCTCTAAATTACGGTCGTGGAAACTTCCACGACCGTGATCTTGGCGATCTTTTTTGCCACATTTTGAAGCCACAATCTTTTGAAGATTGGGCCGGGCCGATATTTTATCTTGCCCTATAAAAAGACGGACGAAGCAAGATTCCGGCATCTCCGCTTATCTCGCTCTAGGTTTACACTTGCGACAGGACCGCTTATCGACGGATCCCCGCTTACCCTCGTTTGGAGGCATTTTGGAGATCTCGTTGGAGATCGACGTTCGAGCTTGGAATTACCCTAATCTCGCACTTGGTGGAGATTACCGCTGGGATTTCCAGATTCCCCGGATTGACGAAAGATTCGAAGGTTTCTTGCAAGAAGATTGCTCTTCTTGTTTAGGTTTGATTTAGAAGACGGATTGACATCCCGTTCTTCCTTCTTTCCTAAGATCGTGATTGTTTGCTTTATTCTGAATCTATTGACAACATTTGTTCTCGATTGTGACTTTGATATTGGTTTGAAGTTTATTGAAAGTTTTCGGAAGTTTTCATCTTTCTATCTTTTAATTCTTGAATTGATATCAACATGACTATTATTGGCTAAAAACCCTTAACAATTCTAAGGTGAAGGGTTGATAGTTGTGGCTTAGATAATGATAGATCGATTGTAATTTGATTAGACCCTGAGAGTTCGAGAGAATCGTCGACGAACCCTAAATTACGGGCTGTTCTTGAGTTCCACGACCGTGGAATCTCAAGATCCAACCGTAATTTCCCTTAAGTTTACGAACCTGCTTTTACTTTAATCCAAAGTTAAAGATTTGCTTTAACTTAGTTTAGACTTGTCTTTTCTAGGTGGTAGTGAAGCCTCAACAACCTCTACCTCGATTGTGAGTGTCACAACCGTAATCGGTTAAGTTAGTCTTGATCCTTGGATTACAAGTTTGGGTATCTGACACTAACCCTCACCTTCAGAGCCTTTCTATATTGAGCCTCAACAACCTGTATAGAGAGTGCCTTGTAGGTGAGTCATATAAGGTTTTTGGAACTTCACCGTACGATTACCTTACATTAGCATACCTTTGCATATCTCAATTCTGTCTTTATATCATTAGTATATCTTGAATCGATTGCCACAGCTGGATACTTGGATCTTTAGGATTGTTGTTTTCCCAATATTTGCAAAACTCTCATATTTACTCGCTTGATAATCTGCAATTGAATTTGTTCCCACCCAAATCCTTGTGTTTGATACTCTGGAATTCTTGCTTAACTACGTCGATCCGTACACTGCGGGTTCGTTGCTTGATTCTAGTTTTATAAATTTAAAGCTTATTTGCACACACCTTTAGGGGCGAACAGTTGTTTAGGTCATTGGTGACATGGTGTGAGGCACCACTGTCTACCAACCATGGGGAGGTGGACTGATTTGTTGTGACAACATTGGTTTGAGGTACTGGTTGAGAAGGAAATCGTGCAGATGATGGTACTTCAATAGTTGGGTGTAGGGACTTGTAAACACGACATTGAGCCAATACGTGACCTATTTGGCGACACCATTGGCAACGGCCTTTGAAAGGTTTCGGTGTTGGTGGGTTGGTGGTTTGGTTCGCAGGATTTGAATGCTGAGAGGTATAGTTTTGGTTACATGAGTTTTGATTCTGGGGTTGAGTGGTTTGGGAATAAGCAGGAGAGTATGACTTATCTGCATTCTTCCAGGACCCTTTCTGAGCATTGAACGCCGTCATGACACCAGCAGCCTCTTTATGATTGTGTTTGAGAGAGAGCTCATGATTGATGAGTTTCTCGTGAAGCTCCTCAAATGTAATTGAAGTTTCTCTAGCATTGATGGCATGAACAACTGGCAAATAGGGTTCATCAAGGCCCTTGAGTACGTAGTCTGTGAGGTCTTCAGACGAGACTGGTGAGTCCAATGAAGCAAGTAAGTTTGTGGCCTTACGTATGTTTTGCATATACGTAGAGATTGAGTCACTGCCTTTTTTCATGTTTCTTAGTCTCTCTTTCACCTGTTTGATGTGCCCCCTGGACGGATTGCCGTAAGTTAGTCTCAGTGTTGCCCAAACTTCGTGTGATGTCCTGGCATTAGTAACAAAGCTGGCGACGTCGTTTGAGAGAGTCCCTAGTAGAGACCCATAGATGAGTCTATCTTGTCTAAGATAGGTCTTGTAGGCTGGATTTGGTGTGGTTGTGTTTGGCAGAGTTTTATCTGGGATTGCAATGATTCCAAGGAGATATTCATCTAAATCATATCCCTCGAGTGTTGCAAGAACAGATGATTTCCAGACGACATAGTTCGTCTGTGTGAGTTTGACTATATTGTTGAGTATAACAATAGTGAATGGTTTTGTAGGTTCATGTGGATTTGGTAAGGTGCTTGGGTAGTCAGCCATGGTTATTTGGATCGAACCATCTGATACCATATAAGCAGTGGAATGAATGTGTGTTTCTTATTAACGTAGGATGACAGTATAAATAGATACATAGATAGGAATCTTGAAAGAAGATCTTTGAGACTAACAAGCCTAATATCTCTCTAACTAACATAAATGAGTTTGTTGAGAGTATTATGGTTAACACTATTCGGGTTCGGCTCGTATTCGGCTCGTATTCGGCTCGAGCTCGTTCATTTTCTGAACGAGGTAAATATGAACACATTTTAAATCTATTATAAAATTTAGGCTCGGCTCATTCAGACAAAGTTCGGCTCGTACAATTAAAATAAGACTTCAGGAGTATTATTGCAGTCGAGCTACTCGATCTCGTCTAAGATCAGTTCGTCAAAAGGTCGGTTCGATAAAGCCGACTATAAATACATTTGAAACTTTTGTGTAATTTTTTTCTTTTCTTTCTTTGCCAACGAAGCGTGCTGGACTGAGCATACTCTTCCAATCCTCCACAATTCACATCTTAGAGAGAGAGCGAGCGAGCTGAAAATGCAGTGGTACTTCGTTGCTGCTCTTCTCACGATCCTCACCAGTTCCCAGGTCTTTCAGTTTCCATTTCACTGTTTCGTGTATTCTTCGTCTTTCTTTCGTCCTTTTGCTTTATTTTTTCCGATTTCGATTTATGGAGCATGTTATGTAAGACTCCAGTTCGGTTATTCGTGGAAACCGTAGATCGATGTCGTGATTGTAGTTTTTGGCACTAATTGTTGGAATCGAGACATTATCTTTTCCATATTCTCACACTCAAATTCCAGATCTAGCAAATGTCCGATTACGCTTTCATTTGGCTGTTAATTTGTGTCGAAATGTTTCAAACTAAAGATATCGGGTTGCGGTGAGCTGTAATTTTCGGGGTTATGAGATAATATTTGATTAACCATTCGAAAATGTGTTGAAGAATATGAAAATATTGATGTTCTATCATACATAAATGAACACTCGATGCAAGATAACCTTGTACGGTGTCCATTTCCCATTTGGAGTTCTTAAAATATTCTTTTTCTTTTTGGCTTCCCTTTAATAAATTGTGCGTTACTTACTTGGTTTGCTTGACAGGGCATTTTAACCACTCTTTCCCAGAGCGGCGGAGGTTACAAGTATGACTATGCCACTGTTCCGTTCCTAGCTGAGGTATTCAAGGTATTTTCACTACTTTCAATTCTGTAACTTGCATTTGCATTTGATTCGAATATATATTGGATATGTAGGCAATCTATGGTTTCCACTTTTTGTTAGAGGGTGGAGTGACATTTGTTATGGTTACTAGCTACCGTCTCTATGATGCTAGCTTATGTCTTAACTTGTTCGAAGTTAATAGTTTCGAGCATATTGCTTTGGAGGGAGCTCAAGAGTTCATCTTCTACGAGAATGACCACGGGTTGGAAGACTGTGCGATTGTTTCCCATCCCAAGTGTCATCTATCTGATTCACAATAACATTCAGTTTGCTACCCTCACATATGTGGACACTTCTACATATCAGGTAATGGGCAACCTGAAGATTATCACCACTGGAATACTATTCAGGTAATTTTTTTAGCTCTTGTCATTAGTATTTGTTATGTGCCTATGATCTTGGGTACAATCTAGCTTTTCCTTGTGTTAATAAGCTTTCATCTGTCTTTTTTGCTTTAATAATATTTCCTGAATTTGTAGACTAACGTTTTACATACCTTTCCCACAATGTGAAAAGTGATGTGTGCAATAAGAATAGGGTAGTAGTCTGTTTAACATATTAAAACTCTTTGTAACATTGAATGCCATAATAGAGGCTGAAACATTAAAGCCTGTAATGTGGTAGATGAGCTTGCATTCTTGGATGACAAGATTTTTTGTTTTTGTTTTGCTTACCTGCATCTATTTTGCTGTCTTTATTGTTGTCAGATTGCTAAAGGACTTTAATGATATCATTTAGGATATTTCTAAGAAGGAAACTATCAAACCTGCAGTGGATGGCTATTTTTCTTTTGACAATTGGAACTACCACAAGCCAGGTGAGAATGCAGACTGTTCTTACAGCCACTAAGCTTTGCTCGTCTTCTTTTATTTGTTCAGAGCCTAGAGGAAAATCTGTCTCTGATGTCGTGCTGCTTTTTGCTCAATATGTTCTGAATGGCTTAGGGGTTGACAGCCACTTGTTGATAATGGCATGTGTATGACATGAAGATGTTGAAGCATGTGTTGGGTCAAGATAATTGATGGGCAATCTGGATAACACATAACATAATTTAAAAGGAATATTGCAATAGAACGCGAGTTTCACGAGAAAGTTCACTCCATGCCTGCTTTTCTAGCTATATTGAAACCATTAATTGCTTCTTTAACACATGTTATTGCGAATGTTTCCAATGGACTTGCAAAGCGATTTTGGAGTAGATACGAGCGTAAACTTTGCCCCATCTCAACGAACAAAGAAAAAGAGGGACTATATAATGTGTTGAAATTCAAATAGAAGTCCACAGCCCCTGCTTTGAATGAACATTGTTTTAATTATTTTCTAACTAGTATTTTTACCTGTAGTGGACATAAGTAAGCCGTTGCCTTATATGGTCGTGACAGGTCAAGGGTTGTGGAGAGGTATCTTGTGACTCTATTTTCTCAGCACCTATCCAGGGATATATGTTGGGTATTTTATCTGCTTGTCTATCAGCATTAGCTGGTGTTTACACTGAGTTCCTCATGAAGAAGAACAACGACAGTCTATACTGGCAGAATGTACTTCTTTATACGTAGGTATCTTAACATATTAAAGACTTTAAATCATGGGTGTTAATTCGGTCTTCAGTAAGTTTAACAATTTGTCATCATAGTAGTAACAATACACATTTCTTATAAGTGTCGTGCCTTGGATACATTTCTTTCCAGGTTTGGTGCAATTTTCAACATGGGACGGCTCATTGTTGATGATTTCAGAATTGGGTTTGAAAAAGGACCTTGGTGGCAGCGTCTTTTTGATGGCTATAGTATTACAACTTGGTTTGTAGTTCTGAATTTAGGTTCAACAGGATTGCTTGTTTCTTGGTTGATGAAGTATGCTGATAATATCGTGAAGGTAAAACCTTCTTTAGTTTCCAAGACAAACGCAAAATACTACTTAGTTGATTTGGAAGTATACCAATTTGGATTGAGAAGTTATGTTTTCGTTTAGTCTAGTTTGTTTATAACCTCTAATTAGTTTTGATAAGGTACAACCTTAGCTGTACAAATGCTGAATCTAGATGTAAAAATATGTTTTGAATCTACAACAGGTGTGAACCTGTAGTATCTTGTCTAAGGGCTTGTTTGGATGCATAATGGATGTTTTATACATGTTTTATAGCCTATGTCACATTTCTGAAAAAGTAATGTTTTGATGCCTTGCATGATAATATAGTGTTGACAAACAAGGTTTCACATCGCACGCGTACTATTTATACTACATTTCAAAGTAAATGCTATGCAGTTTAATTTTTAAAGCCCGATGCTGTATAATTGCATTGCATGTCATCCAAACTGGACACAAGTTGCTTACTCAAGTTTAGTGGAACTCTTCCATCTGGTCAATTGTCTTTTAGAATCCACCTTCATTCTTTGGACTCTTTCAATTTATAGGAGTATTATGATTAATCTCCCGATTCACTAGCATTTACTTGATCAATTTTCTAATCTTGTAATTCATTTCTATTCTCAGGTTTATTCTACATCAATGGCAATGCTACTTACAATGATTTTATCACTTTACCTGTTCAGCTTCAAGCCAACACTGCAGGTCCGGTTATATACAATTGGCCCTTCTGTTATACTACTCCCAAGACCTACCCCTATATTTGACAATGTTTACTTGTGTAACGTTGTGTTGCAACAGCTCTTCTTGGGTATTATTATATGCATGATGTCAGTGCATATGTATTTTGCCCCTCCAAGCATGCTTGTAGATCTGCCTGTTACTGCGACATCAGACTCCAATACTCTGAAAGAAGTTGCATCGGAGAAAACTAATTCCTGATCTTCCCCATCAGATTCATGAACTTGTGCTCAGCAGTTTGATCATGGTTCAAATCAAGGTGATGATTAGTCATATGCATGCATTTTGCTAATTGGATTTGATATTTGTTGAAATCGTATCAAACAGGAGTCATGTATGTGATGTACACCATTCAAGCTCAGGGATAAGCTGTGCAACTTGACAACTGAATGACCAAAGCTCAGGGATAAGTTCAGCATTCTGTAACATTTTGGCTTTGGTTAAAATTTACAATTGTGTCTCGAGTCTGCTCGAAAATGTAATCGAACGTTGTCATTTGTATTTGGCCCATCAGGAATTTGTAAATGATAGCAAAACTAGTTTAGAATCTAGTCACACTGGATCATTTGTAATAGATTGTACTTAAAAAGAGAAAATCCAGTCCAATAAACAAATATGCATGGAAGTTCTTAGTAATTGGTAGTTCATTACAATAACATACCACACAGTAAGATGTTTTGATGGGTTGACCCAATAATACTTGAATACAAAATCAGAAAGGAATGTGCTGAATTGGTGATGTTAACATTCACATTCATGACTTGAACAGTCCAAAAAGAACTCGTCTCAGCCTGTTTAGAATCATCCGATCACGACAACATTATAAAGAAATTACCCTGTATGAGGAATGTGTTTAGCCTCACAATACACCTCAATCTACCAAGTGTTTGACTATAAAACTTGAAGATATAAACCCTTGACAGAGTTGAGTTCTACTTCTTGGCAACTGAATCCGCCTCCTTAGATGCCTGATCAGCAAGTGAGAATTTCTTCACTTTCTGTCAATGGAGCTCAAAACATGCAAAAGCAGATTATTAAAAGCACAACAGCAATAACCAGCATGTCAAGAACATTATTTAGGAGTTAGGCATACAGATCAGGTCTGTGGAACAAATGGTCTCTAGTACAACATGATCTCAACAGATTGCGGTTTAGCATATGATTTTCCCCCTTTTAACAATTCTCAAAATGCAAAGATGAATGCATAATTGTACCCATGATTCCTTCCTATACAGTTGTCAGGTTTATTCAATGTTTTGCACATTGAGAGATGAGGAGGTATGAATATGTTAATAATCACAAACAAAAGGGTAAAAGTGAAGAAACGAAGGAAACCGAAGAAAGAATGAAGCACAGAGAGCTTCACTATAAAACATCAATGCCAAGATAGTTTACAGTAAATGAGCTGTTCACAAAGTGTGTTCGAGATCTAAGAGAGAAAAATATCTTACCTTGCTGAGAACGCATTCTCGAAGAGACTGCAAGAGGCGAAGACATCTCTCTTGGTCGAAGTCGGATCCGGCTACGCAGTTGAGAAGCTCCATAGCCTCCTGACCACAAACAGCTTTCTGAGTATCCATTCGTCGCAGTTTACAGGGTTTGGAATCGGAGAAACAATCTTGGATCGTTTAAGGGAGCCTCCGGTAAATCTCAATTCGGGGGTTAGGGTTTAAACAGGTGATGTGCCTTTCTTCTCAAGCCAAAGCATGGTGTATTCATCTAACTTCTACACATTTTTCTAGTCCGCACACAATTATTTTATTTCAAGGAAAACCTTGGGCTGTGTTTGCTTCAAATGATAAGAGATCAATAATTCCTCGTTACATTCGTACTCAAATTTATTTACAAGAATACGAATATGTGATAATTTTAAATAACCAATTTAAAAATAACTCGTGTTTTTAAATCACAATTTACTTTTGGTCATACAATTTTTTTTTTTTAATAAAGACCGTCGTTTGGGTAATGCGTAAACTTTTCACAGTTAATAAAGAAAAAAATTTGTGTAAACTACCCCCAAAAAAAAAGTTACGACTTCAAATCACGGGTTATGTGTTAAAAATCACGATTTACTTTTGGGCTATGTTTTCTGAATGGATGAAGAAGTGCTCGATGCTACAAGCAAGGGCCTCATAATGGGTCCTAACTCTACTTTGACAACGACAAAAGTAAATCTTGTAACATGATATGGTTTATGACTGATAATATTTTTATGTGGAAATCAAAATTATGCAATGCCAATGACAACCTCAAAGTTGAATAATATCTAACATTCTAGCATAACCCTAGTTGAAGTGTAATGCAAAAATTCATAATCAAATCCTAATAAGTACGCAAACCCGACTGACCACCCGTTCTTATCACTCCATAGCTTCTTATCATGCTTGCAATCTATCAACCAAAGCGGTATGAAACCTGATGCGGGGAATAACCACTTTAAAAGTCCCGATCCTTCGACACCAACAAATAAGATGAATGAAGGGTTATGAAGGCGTGTGGGTCGGCTAACCGGATGGTCAAAAATGGATGGTGAATGGTCGGATGATGATATGGATCGGTAGATGGATAGATCAAGGTCGAACCCTATGAAACAACCTGGAGCACACTAGTAAAACTAAGTCCCTAAGACACACACAACCAGGAATGATCGTAGAACTCTTCCGCTAAAATCTTACACAAAAGGGAAAAGGATCGTCTCCCTAGAGCACAAGAAAGAGGCTTGTGAATGATCGAGAAGACACACTTGGCGATTCAAGGTGACACAACACAAAACTGTCTGAGCTATAAGGTCGAACGAGAAATCCACTAGCTCTCTCTTCCCCGGGAAGACACGCGAACTCCGTGCAAAGAAAACTAAAAAATATCAAAATTTTATTGAATGAATTGGTCCTTGAAAAAAGTGTATTCTAAGCCTAATATAGGCAATGAATCAAAATCCTGCTAGCTAGGATTTTAATTAAAAACATGGCTGAAAAATATAACTAAAAAGCCTAAAAACATATTTTAAAACCCATAATCAAAAGTGATGTCGTGTGTGGATACAACCAAAAATCACATAGTACCGCAAGTGCAAAGTTGTGTTAATGTAAGTATATATTAATGCATCAAGGTTGAAATTCCAAGAGACTATCCATAACCCAACTTTGTCTAAAATTCAACTAGTAAAGCAAGAATGTGTAAAATAAAATAAAAAGAGCTGATCAAGTGATCAAATGCTTTGGTTTGAGGTGGTAAAAAGTAATAAGGATCAAGTATCAATAAGAGAAAATACTAGGAATTGGACTAATACAACATGATAAAGGTATGCTTTGTCAATGCATTTGACTTATTTCAATTAATGAGTATCATATGATATTTTCTATTTACTCATCAGTTGATAAGTTTTTCTACAACTTATTATTATATTAGACTATGCAAGTATCATATGGTGTTTTCTATTTGCTTGTACCACCTAGCATAACCATAGTTTGGACATTCACAAAACAAGTAATCTAGCCATGTTTTCAGTCCTAGTTAGAATTACTCATGCAATATAGGCATCATACATTGCACAATCACCTTCGAATCACTTACATGTCTCATCTAGGATGATTGATTCATAAATTAGACATTTCATGCTTAAAAATATACAATGTGTTACAAGAACGATCTAGATTATTTCTAATCTAGCATCCGGCATTCAAAATAAGTTCAAGCATGGAATAAATTCAAGATGAATTCGTGAACCCCTATATGCTAACAAACATGCATTTGATTCTCATTATTTTATAAACACAACTTAGAACACACCAGTCTAACATAATTAAGAGTTTTCACCCTAAATCCTAGCAAGATGACTACTCACTCATGAACGAAAAATCCAAGAACACAGACAATATAAATGAATAGCATGGTTACCAACAAGACTAAAAATAAGGAATGTAGAGCAATCGGACTTACCGATCTAAAGTTATGATCGAAAAAAATTGGAATAAAGATCTAGAGAAGAGAAATATCCAAAACACCAAGAACTTCCTTCAAATCTTCAAATTGGCTAAGCTACAACTAATGAGAGAATTGTTAGTGAATGACTTGATATTACAATTATCCAAGGCTTCAATTTATAGGCTCAAGTTCGTGGTCCGCCTTTCTAGAATCATCCAAAAAAAATCTCACACAACTAGCATGAAATTTGTTAGAAAAGTGGTCCACACCGGGTAGGCTACCTCGAGTGAACCGGTTCCATTAATTTGAGTGGGTCATCTACCCAAGGTCGGGGTTTTCCACCAAAATGCTTGAGTACACGTAGGTTGGGTTTATTTTCTTCTTAGTCCGGGTTTCTAAGTCCTCTAACCTCGAGTTTGGGTCGAGTGGTCCACTGTTTTGCCATTTTGAAGATTTTCCTCGAGGATTCAGCTCTCGATGTAAAGTACAAAGTTTTATCCCTTTGAAATACATTTCCAAAAAGTACTTGTGTGTATTATAATTTTGATCTTATGCCTTCTATAGCTACATTTTAATGAAACTGTGTAAAATGTCTTCTTAGTCTGGGTGCATTTGTCTTCTTAGATCGGGTTTTGTGTCTTCTTATCTGGGGTTTTCTTGATTAACCCGACCTTAGTTGACAATTGCACTTTGTATTCTTCTTAGCTGGGGGTTTCATGCCTTCTTACCTCGGGTTAGGGTTCACCCGAGGCTCCTTTTTTGGGGTTCCTTGGCTTCTATGTTTCATGCATTTGTTGATCTCTTGCTTCCTTTCTTCCTTTGCTACATGATGGTAATTATGACATGATGATTGTTCATTGGATTTGCTTGAATTTATCCTTTTTGCTCCATTTTAGACCTAAATCACCTAAAAACACAAAACATTAGAGGAGTAGACATTCTTTGATACTTTAAGCATCACAAAAAAAATATAGATGCCTCATCCCATGCAAAAACTAAGAAAAAAACACACAAAAATACATCTAAAAAGATAACATAAAACATGCTATCAATAAGTATCCATTATGGGATGAAATAAGATCCAACTTAGGATAATATTATCCACATGGCTTGCGTGCTTCCTCCATATTCACGCCCGTGATTGCTTGCTCTTCTGGTTGAATGTACACGACCATTCTCATGCTTCTATCTTGTTGTAGCAATTCTCTAGCTCATGCATTTGTCCTCCTAGTTGTTCACCAATTCGTTTAGCTTTAGCTCTTGTGATTGCTCCTTTTGGTAATGACTAGAATTTTCCCACACTATTATCCCCCTTTTGAAAATGATTCATCCTCGTTTCTAGCATGTCTTCACCGTGAAGGAAAGGGGTAAGATCCACAACATTGAAAGTAGTACTCACTTCATATTCTCCCAGAAGTTCCAGTTGATATGCATTATCTCCAATCTTCTTGAGAACTTAGAATGATCCATCACCTCTTGCATCCAAATTGTTCTTCTTCCAGGTTAGAAATCTTTCCTTCCTTAAGTGCACCCATACAAGATCACCGGGCTAGAAAACAACCTGACGACGTCCTTGGTTTTCTTGTGCAACTACCATCTCGGATTTCTTGAGGAGGCGGCTTCTTGTCCTTTCGTTTAACTCCTCGATGAACTCCATCCATTTTCCCTCATCAAAATTTTCTCGCTCCCGTATTAGGAAAGGTGTAAGATCAAGTAGGTATAAAGGGTTCATACCATAAACACATTCAAAAGGTGAAAGTTTCGTAGATGAATGTACAATATGTTCGCCTCTAAACCTGCGTGCAAATAAGCTTTATATTTATAAAACTACAATAAAAGCAAGAGAACCCGAAGTGTACGGATCGGCGTAGATTAGCAAGTATTCCAGAGTATCGAGCTCAGGGAATTGGTGAAACAAAACCAGTTTCAAGTAATCGAGCAAATAAGAATGTAGAAGCTTTGCAAATATTGGGGAAAACAACAACCCTAAAGATCCGGATGTCAAATTGTGGCAATCGATTCAAGATATACTATATATATAAGGACAAAGTTGAGAATTGCAAAGGTATACTAAAGCAAGGTGATGTACGGTGAAGTTCCAAAACCTTATATGTCTAACCCAACAACTCTCTCTATAAAGGTTGTTGAGGCTGCAGTATAGAAAGGATCTAAGGACAAGAATTAATCTCAAATACCCATGACCAAACCCAAAAGATCAAGATAAACTCAAACGGTTAAGGTTGTGACACTCGAAACCGAAATAGAGGATGTTGAGTCTAACTACTACCTAGGAAAGGCAAGCCAAGGCTAGGTTAAAGCAAATATTTAACTTCAGATTAAAGCAAAAGCAAAGATCGTAGATCAAGGAAAATCACGGCACGATCTTGAGTTCCACGGCCATGGAACCTCAAGAACAACCCGTGATTTAGGGTGTCGATGATATTTCTCTAACTCTCAAGGTCCAATCAAACTACGATCGATCTATCATTATCTAAGCCACAACTATCAACCCTTCACCTTAGAATTGCTAAAGGGTTTTAGCCAACAATCATTGTCATGATATCAATATTCAAATTAAGAAGAATAAAAGATGAAAGCCCTCGAAAACTCAAATAAAACTTAAAATCAATCTCGAAATCCAAACACAAAGGTAATATGTTTATGAATATAGAAGAATAGGAACAGAAATCCTCACAAAGATCTAGAGAAATCACAAAGAACGGGATGTCAATCCGTTCTCGAATGAAGTACCTAGAATATTCAAAGTACACAATCTTCCGAAATTGCGTCCTTCACAAATCTTCAATCCTCAAGCGAATCTCCGAGCGGCGGCTAAATGTCCGTATCCGAAAGTAAGCGAAGCTAAGCGAAGGTCCCGAAAACTCCCTTCTCTAGTCTTTTTATAAGGCGAGGTAGTGTTACGATAAAAGCCCATTTACTTTGATGATGTGGCACATAAGATACGTAATAATATTTGCCAAGATCACGGTTATGTAGTACTTTCCACGGCCGTGGTTTAGGGCGTGGAATTAGATTACGGTGTCATAAGATTTCCACAACCGTAATTTAGACCGTGTAACTCTCTAGAGTGCTCCAAACTTACGTCCACGTTCATGTTGCCAAATCCACGGCCGTGGTTTAGAGCGTGGATCCTCAAAGCCTCTTCCACGATCGTATTCAGGGCGTGGACTTGCTTTTCCTCTTTCTTTGCCTTTGTTTCGTGCAATCCTTCATCCATGTTCCTTCCTTAGCCTCTCCAATGCATTTCCTTGCCATCAAATGTGATGAAACACTCCTTTCCTTCCTTATTTTGCTCCAATCCAAGCTTTATTTACCTAAAAACACAATGAAGCTAGTGTAGATCTCTATATCGACAAAGTGGGTGAACTTGCTCACAATTGCTTCAAACACATATCTAAGAACACTATAAAGAGGGAAAAACAACTAAAACAAGTGCCTAAAATATCGTCATATTTCATGCTAACAAAATACCCCATACTTGCCACTTGCTTGTCCCCAAGCAAGGTTTTTAAAAGCTTAGAACATAAGGTAGAATGAAATATGAATGAAAAACAAAACGAAATAATCTTTTTGGTTGGTGTGCTTCTAGTCAATAGATCATCCTCAAACCTCGCTTCATGCATCCTTGAAAACGCTTATATCCATAAACCAAAATATGCAAAACAAAGAAACCTCATAAATTGCAAATACTTCAAGACAAACATCATAACCTTCAAGCATTGTCAAAATCAAGCATGTGAAACTTCAATTTAGATCACCAAGTCAAATAACACTCTTATGATCTCAAGGACTTTCAAATAAGGCCAAGAATGCGGAAGAAGGTGAGAAACTTGTAAAGGAATGTGGTGTATGAATCGGGGAAAAAGGACAACACAAACTCTTTTCTTTTTACCATTTGAACTTCCACCAACTTAGAGCCTTGCTCTAGACTTTTTGCACATAATTTTTCGACTTTACTTTTGGAGTTATGGACAGCGGTGCACAATAACCGAAGCCTAGGAGATCGGAGTTTCTCAATTTCGAGATGCCTTAAACCCTTGATGCACATACCATAATCCGTTAGGAATATCGCTCAATCGGACTTTGGCAAGACACAAACACCCGGCTATGTGAATGGTGCCGAGTTACTCATCGTCATGATTGACTTCCCCAAACCTAGAATTTTCCTACACTTTGAAAACAATTGATTTCATGGCCCTCCCACATCAAACATGCCAAATTCAACTCTTACTAAATACCGGAAAGGTAAAGTAGGCAATTATTTCATTGAGGGGCTAAATGATCAAAGAAAGAAGTAAGAAAATTGAGGTGCCTTAATCATTTCATAAAGAAGTATAAGAACTTATATTGTGATTTCGACCTTTGTTTCTCAATATGATTTAGATAAAACCTTCACATTATGAAATTTGCAAGAAAGGATAAACAACATACTCAATCTCTTCACAATTCATAACTTAATTTAAGCAATACAATTGTCATCAAAAACTCATTCCACTAGTAGTTTTCATCATAGAAATCATCTCTAATCTTAGAAGCACAAATATTTTCAAAATTTTCAAATTTTTATGGGTTTTTTCAAAGCCTTTTTCATGCAATGCAATAATGAAACGTGTGACAATGAAAGGAAACATGCAAGTATTCATAGAATCATCAAAGCAAAGTAAGTAGAGTTATTACAAACCATAGTCACACCCACCCCATACTTGAAACATACATTGTCCTCAATGTTCAAAAGAAATAAAGAAAAGAAAAGAAAACAAAGAAACTCACTAGACGGTGGTGGGGCAGCTCAAACCGGCGGTCATCTCGTCATCATTGTGGAGGAGGCGGTGGAGGAAAAGGACGGAACTCGGAGCTGAAATTCCGCCCAAACTGCTGGCGGTATATGTCTCTCATCATCTGATCATGCTCCTCATCCCGTACATCACGAGTGTCCTGGCGGTTCTCCAAGTCTCCCACTCTCATAGATAGATCGGTGGCCCACGCCGGTAGGTGCTCATACCAAGCTGGTGGTTGTCCGTACCATGCTGGTGCGTCCTGAGGAGTCGGTGCCGCCGGTGCCTGCTCGTACCATGGAGGAGGAGCTCCCATCCATGATGGTTGCTCTCCATACCAAGTGGGAGGTGCATCCATCCAAGTCGGCCTCTCACTCACGCTAGCCCGGCGTGAAGAAGAGGAACCGGAAGGTCTAGGAGGGCGGGGAGAACGTCTAGGAGGGTCGGGAAACTGCACTGGCTGATCCGGAAACGTGCCAAAGTCATGCTCATCACCTCCTCCCTCATAATCATCCCCTCCTCCCATCTCCTCATCAATATCCGCAGCTGGAACCTCATCCGGGACATAAGGAGGGGCTACTAGTATATTCGCATGCATAGATGTGAATGTCACCTTCCAGTTATGACGTCCAGCCATAATGGAATACTCAGGAAGCCAAGGGATACCTCTACCACCTCTATCCTCCCATGGCATGGTTGCGGTAGGTGGAGCTTAGTGGCGGGGAAAGATGATGCCTCTAGTCATAAGGCTATTGAGACCCAAGGGTCTCGCTGCTATCCTAGTGCATACGGAGTATTCTATCCCTAATTGGTTGGCTATGTGAGTCACCATGCCACCATAACCAATGTTCCCGACCTTCTTGTTTTTTAGCTTACTCATAGTAGAGGCAAGGAGGGTAGCACAATTAGTGGATCTACCATGGAGCATGCAATAGAGGAGAAAAAGCTCATCGGTCTTAATCTTTTGGGGGGTTTCGCTCCTAGGGAAGAGACACTCGGAAAGGACCCTATGAGCTATCTTCAAGGCTAAGTGATAGATGATCTTAGCCTTGGTGTCGGCCGGTTGCCAACGATCCTCATTAGCATAAATCATGGCAATCTCCTCCCAAAAGTCCTTAGGGTACACACCACTAGGAAATCTACCATTAAAACTCTCATGGAACCCAAAGAAGGCTCCAAACTGAACTATCGAGAACTCGTAATCTTGCTCCATTAGCCTAAAGGATACGGTTCGGTTCATGTAGTTATGCTCAAAGGAGGTGATAAACTCCCTAGTAATCTCCTCATAAGCGTCCTCTCTAATAGCGGAGAAGACTATCAAACCAGCTCTATCCAAGAGCCACGTCATATCATTGACAACATTGAGCGGCTCAAGCTCCTCAAGGACTAAGTAACGAGGTCCTATGACCGGCCTCTTTTCGATCTTCTCTAAAGCTCCAAAGTAGTATTCATGGATGGTTGGGATTCTAGGAGGTGGTGGTGATGGTGGTTCACTAGGGGGAGGTTGTGAAGAGGAGGAACTACCATCCTTTCTCTTCTTGGTCCTCCTAGATTTCCTTCTAATCATATTTTTCAACATCAGAGAAAATCACGGCCTGTTCTTCGAAAACCACAGCCGTGGAACATACAGGGACCGTGGTTTTGGTCTGTTTTTCACAAATCTCAACAATCTCACACCAAACTTCAGCAATCACTGTCCTAGACTAATTCCAATTCCAATTCTATTCAGTTCTTCTAATTTCTTGCGAAAAATAGAGCCGAATTGACAAAGTAGAGAAAGTAGAGAAAAATCTAGGTTTTGGATCTTTAAAAGTCAAATTCCTTCTGCTGAGTGGATTGTTCACTTTGTTTGTTGCTTGGATCGTGTAGATGATCGAAAATGCTTCACTTTAGGCCAAAGAATCACTTGAATCGGACTTCAAACGAAGATTTGGGAGATGAGGAAGATTTTGGGCGTTTTTGGGCGTGGTTTGGGGCGTGGATTTGGGATTTTTGTGTGTTTTGTGAAGGAAGGTGGTTTATATAGTGGCCCGTAAAAATATTGAAAATCACGGTCACTCGGTGCAAACGACGGCCGTGGAAATGTACAGAGGCTGTGGTTTAGGTGAATTTTTGCCTATTTTGGAGAATTACGGCCACCTGTTACTTCCACGACCGTGGTTTAGGGCGTAGAAGTCTCTGTTGTGTGCCAACATCCAAGTTTCGTCAATTCTTTCCAACTTTTGCATCATTCCTTTGCCCAACCATTGTTCCTACATCCAAAAACATAACATACAGGAGGTATCGAGGGAAAAACAAAGCAAAAACAACTAAACTAAGCTACTCTAAGAAAGAAAAACAAAAACGAAAGTGCAATACCTTGGGTTTCCTCCCAAGAAGCGCTTGTTTTGGGTCCGTAGCTAGACCGTTCCTGTGTTTATTTGAGGTTAATCGGCACGATTTCCTCAACCGGAAGCTCCGGTGAATACTTCTTAAGGCGTTGGCCATTAAGATAAGGTCCAGTCCAACTGCGCCATGATGGGGAAAAACACGTTTGATTAGATAAGGTACAGTCCAACAAGATTTAAGCTTACCTGGAAAGAGGCGAAGTCTCGAATTTAAGAGGAGAACTTGATCTCCTTCTTTGAGATCCTTTGGAATGATATGCTTATCATACCAACGCTTCGCCCTTTCTTTGTAGATCTTGACGTTTTCATAGGCGTTCAAGCGGAGTTCTTCAAGCTCATTGAGGTCTAAGAGGTGCTTCTCGCCTGCTTCCTTCATGCCAAAGTTCAACCACTTCACAACCCAGTACGCCTTGTGTTCTAGCTCAACCAGGAGATTACAAGACTTCCCATACACAAGGGTGTATGGTGTTGTACCTATGGGAGTCTTGTATGCAGTCCTATATGTCCATAATGTATCATCCAACTTCAAAGACCAATCCTTCCTCGTCTTTGAGCGTCTTCTCAAGGATGCCTTTGATCTCTCTATTCGAAATCTCCACTTGTCCACTTGTTTGTGGATGGTAGGGGTGGCGATCTTGTGAGTCACCCCATACTTAGCTAGTGGAGTTTTGAATCGTCGGGCAATGAAGTGAGAACCTCCGTCACTAATGATGGTCCGCGGCGTCCCAAACCTTGGGAAAATAGTTCTATTAAGGAACTTAACTACAACCATGACATCATTAGTTGGAGAGGCAATAACTTCAACCCACCTCGAAACATAATCTACAGCTAGAAGTATGTATTGGTTTCCACAAGATGATGGGAAAGGTCCCATAAAATCTACTCTCCAAACGTCAAAGATTTCCACCTCCTGAATGTTATTTAGAGGCATCTCGTTTCTCCTAGAGATGTTTTCTGTTCTTTGACAAGCATCACAACACGAAACAATATCCTTAACCAAAGTAGGCCAAAAGAATCCAGATTGCAATACCTTAGCGCTAGTTTTATTGGAACTAGCGTGCCCTCCACAAGGTAATGAATGACAATGACGAATGACACTTTGCATTTCGTCTTCCGGCACACATCTACTAATGATGCCGTTAGGACCTCTCTTAAATAGTAGAGGTTCATTCCAAAAGTATTGCCGGACATCCCTAAAGAACTTCTTCTTTTGCGCATAGGATAATCCGGGAGGTATTTCCTAGCAAACCAAATAGTTAACAAAATCAGCAAACCATGGTTCATTACCTCTTGTTATCTTGTCGATGCACTCCTCAATGGTGTGTAAATGTTCGTCCAGAAAGGAGTCATCTATAGGTAGATCGTCGTCTTCAATGTGTGGTAGACGACGCAAATGATCCGTAACAGAATTTTCTGAGCCTTTCTTGTCACGGATCTCTAGATCGAATTCTTGTAGGAGAAAAATCCTTCTAAACAGCCTCGGTTTTGCATCCTTCTTGGCAAGTAAATACCGAATCACAGCATGATACGTGTATACAATCACCTTTGCACCTACAAGATAAGAACAAAACTTTTCAAAGGCATATACAATAGCTAAAAATTCCTTTTTAGTTGTGGCGTAGTTGAGCTGCGGTTCGTCTAGCGTCTTGCTATCATAGTAGATAGCATGGGTCCGTCCTTCTTTCTTTTGTCCTAGCACAGCTCCAATAGCTACGTCACTTGCATCACACATAACCTTGAACGGGAGATTCCAGTCCGCAGGTTGGATAATCGGGGCTGAGATGAGAGCCTCCCGAATCTTATAGAATCCATCTAAACAATCCTGCGAAAAGTCAAAAATTGCATCCTTCATCAATAGATTAGTAAGCGGTTTTGATATCTTAGAAAAGTCTTTGATAAATCGTCTAGAGAATCTAGTATGTCTTAGAAAACTTCTTATTCATAGCATGAATTATAGTCTATATTTTGGGGTTTGTTTGGACGTTTTATCTTTCATAATCTGCATGATTGCATGTATAATATGTGATTATATTACCATTTCATCTACCTTTGCGGAAATCGAGGTCTACACCTAGTTTTGCTGTAATTGTAGGTAAAATGGCACGTTTTGCATCGAAAAGGAACAAAAGGAGCTAAGGAGTCATTGGAGCTACATTCAAGAACATAAGGAACCATCCAGGAAGCATAGCCATGGATTAAGATTCACTTTGGACCAGTTTTGAAAGATTTCACATTCAGTTATGACTCACCTCGGTTGACCAGAGATTCATCTCGACCGAGGTGATCCAGAGACGCCGACTCGACCGAGGCGAACACCTAGGACGCGGCGAGAATATTTTATTCTTGGCTGAGATCTTTTATCTTTGGAAGGTGATCTTATATTTTTGGGCTTGGCTCCTGGAAGGAAGAAGATCTTATATTTTACCTATTTTTATGGGAGAAGATCTTTCTAAGATATTTTATTTTTGGAGGGTTATTTTCCTATAAAAAGGGTTGGATTTCCACAAATCCAAGATCATGCTATACCATCGATCAGGGTTTATAGCACGCAGCAGCCATACTCCAGTTGGGAGTTTTGAAGAACCTTTTTGAAGGTTGAAGGAAGATTGAAGATCATAGCTTTTATAGCTTTTTGGAGGGTTTTGTAAGATTGTCTTTAGTTCCCTTCCTTGTTGTCTTGTCTTGTTGGATTGCTATCCAAGGAACGCTTTTGTTGTGATATTTGATTCAGTTATTGAAGTCTTTTTCATTAAATTCTTCTTGTTCAAATATTCACCTTCTTCCCATATATTTAATACTTTCATAATGATGATGAGTGGCTAATTTACTTGTGTGATTCTAGGGTGATTGGCTGAAGGTTGTGGGAAAAACAATGATAGAATAATCTTAGATTCCAGTAGGACCCTGAAAGTTCGAGTCTTTAACCTTAACCCTAAGCATCTCGCTCAGTCGATGAACATCTCGGCCGGGGTGGAATTTGGCTGACCGAGGTGACTTATCTGATCCTAAAACTGAGAGTTAAGTGTTAGAGTTTGCCAAATCCTATTCTTATTACACCCTTTCCTGGTTCAAAGCAAGCTTAGGATGAGACTTACCCGGTAATTCCTTAGTTTGTATACCAACGATCATAAGTGTAGGTAATAAAGGTTTATCCTTTATTGGGGTTTGAGTGTGTTTCCATCCCATCTTTGTGAGTTAGCTTGAGACTTACCCGGTAAAGGTTGATTCTATTCCCTTAGATGGTGTGTTAGTTTGAGGTTATAGTTCTTTATCTTGATTCCTTGAGACTTACCCGGTAATAGGAGTTATGGTTTTGGATTAGTGAGTAGTGAGACTTACCCGGTGATCTACTCCACTTTAGTAACACCTTCCCTTTGCAAAAATCTCAGCTTTGTCCGCTTATCTTTAGATCTTGAGTTGGAACCACAACTAGACGCTTTAATCCCTAGAATTGCATGTTTGCTTTATTGACTTCTTATTCATCTTTGATTGTGTTAATTGATCTTGTGGTTAGTATTCACGAAGCTTACTGTTATCGACTTTGTTTCACCGAGTCCCTGTGATCGACCCCTGGAATTTCTTGCTTTTTACTACGATTGACCCGTACACTGCGGGTTCGCATCCTTGTTTTAAGCTTAAGTCTAGGGTTATAAATTTAAAGCTTGCACACACCGTTTGGAGCGAACAAGTTTTTGGCGCCGTTGCCGGGGACTTGGTCTAGACCGAGCCGGTTGCGGTTTGCTTTAGGGGCACTTGCCCCTGTTGCTACTAACTACTCTTTCTATGAGTTTTGTAGTTTTCAGGATTTCCGATGACTACATTTGATCCAGCCTGGTGATAACACGATTCATAGCATAGTTTTAGGTGCACATTTAGGTAGAATTCTCGCTCAATCATGCATTATCTAGCACTAGTCCAATACGTTTTGCACTCAAAACATGTATTTTGTCGAGATAGACGTCTACACGGACTTGTGTGCGTTTGTATGTATTTCGGGAAGTTTCGAGCCAAAACGACGCGTTTGAAGGTCGCTCAACTAGAGGACACGTTTCCAAACTCATTAGAACGCAAGGCAAGGGCTGAGAAGAACTCAAGGAACCTTGCCAACACAGGCCATTCACCAAACCACAGCCAAATGATCCGAAACAAAGTTTCTGCACAGAATCACGGTCATCTGAAGGACCACGGCCGTGGAAATGACCGTGGTTTTTGCCAGATTCTCGTGACAGCTGTGCCACGACTCTCATGGCCAGCTCATGAAAAAATTGGTTATAAAAGTGGTCCTTGATAGTGGTTAGAGGCAGCTGGGAATTGGGGTAGTTTTGGGAGCAGCTCACACATTCTCTATTGCCTTTCACAAAATATATTCCAAGGGAAGAAGGATTTTTCTAGGAAGGAAAGTGCAAGAAGAAGAAGAAGAAAGGAGCCATTGCCATTGAAGAAGAGAGGAGAAGACACACTTAGCTCTTGTATTTTCGGATTTGTTTCTAGAAGTTTTTGAACTCTTGAACCTTCCTTTGGAAGGATTGTAAGTCGTTCTAATTTCATCTTCAGATTTGGATTGTGTTTGGAATTCATTTGTTCATCTTCTTTCTCTCATTTTCTTGCTATGGAGGTTATGAATCTATGCTTGTTTGTTTGATTTCCAATATGAATGTTGTAGGCTAGATTGATGTGATTCTAGGGTAAGGAAAGGATGGTTATGGCTAGATCTATGATAGGGCGAACTTAGAATTACCTCTGGATGATTTTTTTTGTTATTGGACGTAGCTACTGTTAGAAATCACGGGTAGTTCTTGAAGAACCACGGCCGTGGTTTCTGTAGAACAAACCGTGATTCTTCCTGGTTCGAAGGGTCTTACCTTAAGTTCATAAAGTTGTTGAAACCCTAAGTTTTTGCTGAGTTTAACCTACCCTAGGGTGTCCTAGTGTAGCGACTAAGTGTTAGGAGAGACTTACCCGGTAATCCTTGCCCTTAGAATCTAGAATATCAAAAAAATCTTAGGTAATGGTGAGCCTAATAAGCCGCCATTGGATTAATTGTTCTAGGATAGTTGATTAGGACTTCCCTTTCCGAGACTTACCCGGTGAGGATAGGTTAGATCCCTAATTACTCAATCCGGTTTGTGTTAAATTCCTATCCTTAGGTTCTTAGAGACTTAACCGGTAATGAGACCTTAGGTATGGATTAGTTGGATCATGAGACTTACCCGGTAATTGATCCCATTTTTAGGAACACTTAATCCCAACACATCATAATCAATCCAAAGTATGAATAGATGACTTGAGATTTATGCCATAACCGGAATTTCCAACCCCTAGAATCCATTTTTCCCTTTCTCTTGATCAACATCTTGTTCGATTGTTTATTTGTGCCAATTTTCCGATTTAGTTTGATTGATTGTTTGCATGCATTTGATCTTTGAAGTGATCACCTAAAAACAACCAAAATAATTGAGTTTTTCTTCCTTTATTTGCTCTTTTCCTTAGACTTAGATCTTGCTAAAATTCAATCACAACTTAATTCGATTTCACCTTAGTCTTTGTGTTCGACCTTGGAATACTTATCTTGCTACATACGTCCCGTACACTGCGGGTGCGCTAGAAGTAGGATAATTATAACGAGTATAAATTTAAGGCTTATTGCGTACACATTTTTAGCGTAACAAGTTTTTGGCGCCGTTGCCGGGGACTAGGTCTAGATTGAGTCTATTTTGTGATTGATTCTAGTGTAGATCTTTCTTGTTTCTTTTGATCTCTTTTTGGTTTGTGTCTTTGCTTTTCAGGACATCTATTACTCTTTAGGTGTATGCGAAGATCTCGTGGCAAGGATTTAGCTCCATTCGATCCCGAACCGGAGAAAACCCTTCGATCTAGATCTAAGAACATCCGAAAAAAGAGAGAGATGACCGGTAGAAATCTTCAAGCTGAATTGGATGAAGCCTTAGAGCAAATAAGGCTTAGAGATGAACTTTTGGAGGAAGAAAGGAGACTTACCAATGAGAGGCAAGAGGAAACTAGAAGGGAGATTGAAGAGATTAGGCAAGCCCTTGTCCAAGGAGAGCTTAATCGCCGACAACCTCCACCACCTCCACCACAACCGCAACCGGCGGCCAATGTTAGGGTTGTACCTATTGCCATTGAGGAGCCACAAACCCTAGGGAGACGCATGGATCCGGCACAAAGAGCACACCGACCGGGTGTGAATTTAGGAGATCCCGCAACCCACAACTATGAGCTCCGCCCTCAAGTTCTACAAATGATCCGGCACAATCAATTTGGAGGGATGGAAGGAGAGTCTCCTCATCAACATTTGATGAACTATGAGATTTTGATGGAGACTCTTAGACCACCAAGATTGGAGAGCAACAACCATAAGCTAAGGGCCTTTTCCTTCTCTCTTAAGGACAAAGCCTTGGCTTGGTATCAATCTATTCCACAAGGGCGAGTTGGTACTTGGGAGGAGATGACAACCGAGTTCTTGACCAAGTTCTTCCCACCTTCCAAGACCACCGAGTTAAGGGGAAAGATCAATGCCTTTGTGATGAGGGATAGAGAGAGTTTGTTCAAGTCTTGGGAGAGATTTAAAGACCTTCTCCTAGATTGTCCGCACCATGGCATACCGAAGATTGAGCTATTAGAGATCTACTTCAAAGGGCTTGATGAAGATAGCCAATTCAAGCTTCAATCTCTTTCCGGTGGGACCTTTATGGAGAAGCATGTGGATGATGCTTGGGAGTTTGTGGAGAAGCAAGCTCTAGTGATTGAGAAGTACTCTCATAGGAAGAGTGAGGGAAGAAAGGCGGGAGCATATGAGGTGAGTGAAGTCACCATGAGCAATTTCAAGCTTGACGCCATCAACAACGAGTTGAAATCCTTAAGAGAGTTGTGCACTACCACCTTGAAGAGCCAAGCAACTCCTCAAGCACCTCCACGAGCCAATTTGTCTTCCAAGGAGGAAGATGTGAATTATATGGGAAGGGGCAACTTCAACAACTACCAAGGCCCAAGGAACTTCAACAACAACCGGCAATTCAATAATTACCGGCCAAACCACAACCATCCCGGATTTTCTTACTCTAATCCGGATGGAGCCTTGAACCCTCCCGCCTCCACAAGCACAACTCCACCACAAAGAGCTTCACAAGAACCTCCACCCGGTTTTCCTCAACCTTCAAAGGATAGAACCGAAGTCATGTTTGAACAATTGCTAGGAAGGTTGAGTGGACTTGAGAGCACCGTCACTTCAATTTCTAAGGCTCAAAAGGTCTTGGAAGCACAAGTCTTTCAAAAGGCGGGTGAAGCACATAGAGATCCGGGAAAGCTTCCCGGAAGAACCGAAGACAACCCAAGAGGTCAAGTTTTGGCTATCACAACAAGAAGTGGGTTGATTATGAAGGATCCTTTGCCCAAGGACCAAGCTAAGGGAAAGCAAGTAGTGGTAGAAGAGGGAAGAAAGCAAGATGATGGAGGCAAGAGCAAGGATGTAGAGCCAACCTATGTGGCACCGCCTCCATACAAGCCACCACTACCGTTCCCACAATCAAGAGCAAGAGCTCGTTTGGACAATCACTTTGGTAAGTTCCTTGAACTAATGTCCAAGTTACATATTAACATTCCGTTCATGGATGCCATCTTAGGAATGCCGGCATACGGGAAGTTCTTGAAGGAAATACTCTCCAACAAAAGGAAGTTGGAGGAGTATGGGGAAATTAGGATGACCAAGAGATCCTCGGAGTTAATCCAAACAATGAAGGAAGCAATGCCTCCCAAGCTAAGGGATCCGGGCTCTTTTTGTGTCCCAATTGGAGTAGGAGATGTGAAGTACGAAGTCCTTTGTGATCTTGGGGCAAGTGTAAGCATCATACCGCTTGCACTTAGTAACAAGGTCGGGCTAGGAGAGCCAAAACCGGTCAAGATGACCCTCTATATGGCGGACCGTTCTATCACTCATCCAGTTGGGATTCTTGAGGACATTCCGGTGCAATTGGGAGGATTCTATGTGCCTATCGACTTTGTAGTGTTGGACATTCCGGCGGATTACCCGGTTCCCATCATCCTAGGAAGACCTTTCCTAGCCACATCCGGATGTTTAGTGGATTGCAAGAACGGGACTCTCTCCTTCAACATTGGAGAGGAGAACATCAAGTTCAAGCTGTCCACAATGATGAAAGGGCCAACCCTTGATGAAGATATCTTCAACATAGTCGAGCAAGAGGAATCTAGAGAAATGGTGAGCTCGATTTTGATCGAGGATCCCTTGAAAAAGGTTCTTACCTTGAGTATGATGGAGGAAGACGTTGAGGAGAATTGCAATGAAGAGATCAAAGCCTTGGAGGCATTGGAAGAGGAGCCAAGAGTTGAATTTGAGAGCCATGAAGAAATTGTGAACAACTGCAAGTTCCACGGTCGAGATTTAAAAACCACGGCCGTCAAACTCTCTGGACAACTCCGAGAAACAAGCCTGGAAGGAACCACGGCCGTGGAAGTTGAGCCAACCGTGATTCCAACCGTGGTTTCCCCTGAATCAGCTCTTAATGATGATCAAGCTTCTAGGAGCCAAGGGGAGTCTTCATTTGCTTTGGATTCATCTCATCCAACCTTGTTTGGATCGTCTTCAACCGAAAAAGGTCCTCCCTCACTTGAACTCAAACCCCTCCCCTCTCATTTAAAGTACGCATTCCTTGGTGATAATTCTACATATCCGGTGATTGTTAATGCATGCTTGAGTGATGATGAACTTGCTAAATTGCTACATGAACTAAGATTGCATAGGAAAGCCATTGGTTATACTATTGATGATTTGGTTGGCATTAAGCCATCTTTGTGCATGCATAAGATAATGATGGAAGATAACCACAAACCCTCTATTGAACATCAAAGGAGATTGAATCCTATAATGAAAGAGGTGGTCAAAAAGGAAATCATTAAGTTGCTAGATGCGGGAATTATCTACCCTATCTCGGATAGTAAGTGGGTTAGCCCCGTTCATGTAGTACCTAAGAAGGGTGGAATGACGGTAGTAACTAATGAGAACAATGAACTAATACCAACTAGGACGGTCACGGGATGGAGAATGTGTATAGATTATAGGAAATTGAACATGGCCTCTAGGAAAGATCACTTTCCCCTCCCCTTCATTGACCAAATGCTAGAAAGATTAGCTCAACACTCTCACTTTTGCTATCTAGATGGGTATAGTGGATTCTTCCAAATCCCTATCCACCCCGATGACCAAGAGAAAACAACTTTTACATGTCCATGGGGTACATTTGCATATAGGAGAATGCCATTTGGGTTGTGTAATGTACCCGCCACCTTTCAAAGGTGTATGATGGCTATCTTTTCGGAATACATAGAAGATATCATGGAGGTGTTCATGGATGATTTCTCTGTTTATGGTTCTTCTTTTGATAATTGTTTGGCTAACTTGTCATTAGTATTGCAAAGATGTGAGGAGACAAATCTTGTCTTAAATTGGGAGAAATGCCACTTCATGGTAAGTGAAGGGATTGTGTTAGGACACTTGGTGTCTAAACGTGGCATTGAGGTTGATAGGGCTAAGATTGAAACGATAGAGAAGTTGCCACCACCTACCTCGGTGAAGGGGGTAAGGAGTTTCTTAGGGCATGCCGGTTTTTACCGGAGGTTTATTCAAGATTTCTCTAAAATTTCTAAGCCTCTCACTAACCTACTAATGAAAGATGTTGATTTTGTCTTTTCCAAGGATTGTCTTGAAGCGTTTTGTAGGTTGAAGAACGCCTTGATCTCCGCACCCATCATGCAACCTCCGGATTGGAGTTTACCGTTTGAAATCATGTGCGATGCAAGTGATGTGGCCGTTGGGGCCGTTTTGGGGCAAAGGAAAGAAGGGCGCACTCATGCTATTTACTATGCTAGCAAGACGCTAGATGATGCCCAACTCAATTATGCTACTACCGAGAAGGAGTTGTTAGCGGTAGTGTATGCATTTGAGAAGTTCCGCTCGTACCTTGTTGGAGCGAAGGTCATAGTTTACACGGATCATGCGGCGATCCGTTATCTACTTACAAAGAAGGATGCCAAGCCAAGGTTGATTCGGTGGATCCTTCTTCTCCAAGAGTTTGATTTAGAGATAAGAGATAAGAAGGGATCCGAGAACTCGGTGGCGGATCACCTTAGTAGACTCCCACCATTGGAGCTTGGGAAAGATAACATCCCGATAGATGATTCGTTCCGGGATGAACAATTGCAAATGGTGGAAGAATGCTTATTCCAAGTGGCTAAGGGAAGTGAGCCATGGTATGCCGACATTGTGAATTACTTGGTGTGTGAGGAAGTGCCTCCCGGATTATCATATTCGCAAAGGAAAAAGTTCTTCAACGATGTAAGGCATTACTATTGGAGCGAGCCACTTCTATTCAAGAGAGGCCCGGATGGGGTGCTTAGAAGATGCATACCGGAAGATGAGATGGAGAGTGTGATCCGGCATTGTCACTCCTTACCATGCGGAGGCCATGCTAGCTCACACAAAACGTGTGCCAAGGTATTGCAATCCGGTTTTTATTGGCCTAACTTGTTTAGAGATGTGCAAGGTTTTGTAGCGGCATGTGATGCTTGCCAAAGAACGGGAAACATTTCAAGGAGGAATGAAATGCCCTTGAATAACATCCAAGAAGTTGAGATTTTTGATGTGTGGGGTGTAGACTTCATGGGACCATTCCCTTCTTCATGTGGCAATCTCTTCATCCTATTGGCAGTGGACTATGTATCAAGATGGGTAGAGGCAATCACCTCTCCTACAAATGACGCCAAAGTGGTAGTGCGGTTCTTCAACCGAGTGATCTTCCCTAGGTTTGGAACACCAAGGGTGATCATTAGTGATGGAGGGAAGCACTTCACAAATAGGAATTTTGGAGCACTTTTGGCCAAGTATGGGGTGACTCATAAGGTAGCAACACCTTACCACCCCCAAACTAGTGGTCAAGTGGAGATCTCTAACCGAGAGATCAAGGCCATCCTCGAGAAGACGGTGTCTAGAACAAGGAAGGATTGGGCCATGAAGCTCAATGACGCACTATGGGCATATAGAACCGCCTTCAAGACACCTATTGGCACCACTCCCTACAAGTTGGTCTATGGCAAGTCTTGCCATCTTCCGGTGGAAATGGAGCATAGAGCTTATTGGGCCATTAAGTGGCTAAATTTTGACCTCAAGGAGGCGGGAGAGAAGAGATTGCTTGATATCAATGCCCTTGAGGAACTCCGGTTGGAAGCTTATGAGAATGCACGGATTTACAAAGAGAGAACCAAAAGGTGGCATGACAAGAGGATTATTCCAAAGGAGTTGAGTGAAGGAGATCTTGTCCTTCTCTTCAATTCGAGGCTAAGGCTCTTTCCCGGAAAGCTCAAATCAAGATGGACCGGGCCATACGTGGTGAAGAAGATCTTTCCCCATGGAGCTATTGAGATAGGAGGGGAGCATTGTGGAGATTTCAAAGTGAATGGGCATCGCTTGAAGAAGTACATTCCGGGAGCACCGGTAGACATGATTGCCCCGCTTCACCTTGCATAGACGCCCCCGAGTTTGGTCAAGCTAATGACCTTAAAGAAGCGCTTGGTGGGAGGCAACCCATCGGTAACATTTTTCCTTCATTTTAGCTTAGATTTTTCTGTTTTTGTGTGCTTGTGTGTTTTGTCTATTTTATGTGTGCTAGAACATTAGTGGCATTGGAAGCCTTTCTTGGAAATGATGATGATGAAACCCTCACTAATTATGGGTAGAGCGGACGCGGAACTTGGACGGCTAGCGGTGCCTAGCGCGGGTTTCAAAGCTTGAAGGATGCTTAGAGCTCCCTACCATGGTTGAAAGGATCATCCAACATCAATCCTCTTGAGAATTCCCAAATACAGAAGAAAACTATTTTACATTGTGAGAACCTTCTTTCACTCTCTTTACTTGAATACCACATTGGGGACAATGTGTTTCTAAGTATGGGGTGGGGTTTGCATGATCCTTTGCATGATGAGTATCTAGGACAGGTTAATATTTACACATGTCTTGCATAGTACATACTTAAATCGAAAATTCCATAAAAATCAGAAAATTTAAAAAATTTTTGTGCTTTCTAGGCTTGGATATGATCCTAATGATGAAAACTTGTCTTGTGATTGGCTATGAATGGCCTTATGTGTTGAATTGATAAATGCATATGTGGACTAGAACTACTTCTCTTGAATTCCATGAATGACTTGAGAGCATGATGATTGCCTAGAATGGATTGAGTATTGAAAATCGAAATTACATGATAGTTCTTGCATACCATCTAGGAATGAATAAGGCATTTCATCTTTCTCTACTTCTCATCTTGATCATGATTGCTTGAGCACCTCAATTGATATAAAATTTGACCTCCTTTTAAAACCCATCCGGGAATAGGAGCATGCTAGTGTGTTTGAATGTGCAAAAAGCAAGTGCGGGGTGAAGATGTAATGAAAAGAATGTCGTGAATGGAATGCTGAAATTATTGTGGAAGTGTAGCCAAAATAGGATTGGGGGCGTTGGTTTAAATGACAAGTAACTCGGTACACTTCACATAATCGGGTGTTGGTGTCTTGCCAAAGTCAAATGAGCCAATAGCCCTAACGAGCTTTGGTATGTGTGCCCGGTGTGGATGCATCTCGAAAAAGAGAAAAAGCCCGAGAATGGCTAATCACCGAGGTTTTGGCTATTGTACACCAATGCCATTGTCTCAAAAATGAGTTAAAGAAAAAGAAAAGAAAGCAAGATAGGGAAAAATATGCACTTGGGGGAAGTTGATCGAGGACAAGGAGTGAAGTTAGTTCCATTCCCGGATTAGCATCACATACCTAGAAAATCCCCCTCCCCAAATTGAAACGTTTCTTAGCCTTTTATGTCACAAGCCCTTATGACCTACTTGCATGTTTGTAAGACTTAGTAATCTAGATTGGATAGACTCTTGATCTTCTTGACATCTCCGTCCTCCCAACTCATGCATGTTTTTGAGTTAAGTACAATTGTCTTTCCATGACTTTATTATTTGATACATAATTGCTTATTAAATTGCCATTGATCATGACTATGAAGGTGATCCAATAGTAGAAGCACAAAACCAAAAAGATTTTGCCATTTTTCTGCATACATAAATCATGTCATCTCGTAGTCTATAATTGGGAACTTGCTCGGGGACGAGCAAACCTTAAGTATGGGGTATTTTGATAACACGATTTATAGCATAGTTTTAGGTGCACATTTAGGTAGAATTCTCGCTCAATCATGCATTATCTAGCACTAGTCCAATACGTTTTGCACTCAAAACATGTATTTTGTCGAGATAGACGTCTACACGGACTTGTGTGCGTTTTGTAGGTATTTCGGGAAGTTTCGAGCCAAAACAACGCGTTTGAAGGTCGCTCAATTAGAGGACACGTTTCCAAACTCATTAGAACGCAAGGCAAGGGCTGAGAAGAACTCAAGGAACCTTGCCAACACAGGCCATTCACCAAACCACAACCAAATGATCCAAAACAAAGTTTCTGCACAGAATCACGGTCATCTGAAGGACCACGGCCGTGGAAATGACCGTGGTTTTTGCCAGATTCTCGTGACAGCTGTGCCACGACTCTCATGGCCAGCTCATGAAGAAATTGGTTATAAAAGTGGTCCTTGATAGTGGTTAGAGGCAGCTGGGAATTAGGGTAGTTTTGGGAGCAGCTCACACATTCTCTATTGCCTTTCACAAAATATATTCCAAGGGAAGAAGGATTTTTCTAGGAAGGAAAGTGCAAGAAGAAGAAGAAGAAAGGAGCCATTGCCATTGAAGAAGAGAGGAGAAGACACACTTAGCTCTTGTATTTTCGGATTTGTTTCTAGAAGTTTTTGAACTCTTGAACCTTCCTTTGGAAGGATTGTAAGTCGTTCTAATTTCATCTTCAGATTTGGATTGTGTTTGGAATTCATTTGTTCATCTTCTTTCTCTCATTTTCTTGCTATGGAGGTTATGAATCTATGCTTGTTTGTTTTGATTTCCAATATGAATGTTGTAGGCTAGATTGATGTGATTCTAGGGTAAGGAAAGGATGGTTATGGCTAGATCTATGATAGGGCGAACTTAGAATTACCTCTGGATGATATTTTTGTTATTGGACGTAGCTACTGTTAGAAATCACGGGTAGTTCTTGAAGAACCACGGCCGTGGTTTCTGTAGAACGAACCGTGATTCTTCCTGGTTCGAAGGGTCTTACCTTAAGTTCATAAAGTTGTTGAAACCCTAAGTTTTTGCTGAGTTTAACCTACCCTAGGGTGTCCTAGTGTAGCGACTAAGTGTTAGGAGAGACTTACCCGGTAATCCTTGCCCTTAGAATCTAGAATAGCAAAAAAATCTTAGGTAATGGTGAGCCTAATAAGCCGCCATTGGATTAATTGTGCTAGGATAGTTGATTAGGACTTCCCTTTCCGAGACTTACCCGGTGAGGATAGGTTAGATCCCTAATTACTCAATCCGGTTTGTGTTAAATTCCTATCCTTAGGTTCTTAGAGACTTAACCGGTAATGAGACCTTAGGTATGGATTAGTTGGATCATGAGACTTACCCGGTAATTGATCCCATTTTTAGGAACACTTAATCCCAACACATCATAATCAATCCAAAGTATGAATAGATGACTTGAGATTTATGCCATAACCGGAATTTCCAACCCCTAGAATCCATTTTTTCCTTTCTCTTGATCAACATCTTGTTCGATTGTTTATTTGTGCCAATTTTCCGATTTAGTTTGATTGATTGTTTGCATGCATTTGATCTTTGAAGTGATCACCTAAAAACAACCAAAACAATTGAGTTTTTCTTCCTTTATTTGCTCTTTTCCTTAGACTTAGATCTTGCTAAAATTCAATCACAACTTAATTCGATTTCACCTTAGTCTTTGTGAACGACCTTGGAATACTTATCTTGCTACATACGTCCCGTACACTGCGGGTGCGCTAGAAGTAGGATAATTATAACGAGTATAAATTTAAGGCTTATTGCGTACACATTTTTAGCGTAACACCTGGATAGCAAGGCAAAGTGCTAGGGCGGACCATTATGAATACTTGGAGGAGAAGTACTCCTTCTATTGGTTCAACAATGAATGGGAAAGAGAAGAGACCATTCAGCGTGAACTTGCGATATGGGATGAGAAGAATATCCCTAGAAACACTTATGAGCAGCCTCTTGAAGATTCTCTCAAATCACGATTGGAGAAGATAATGAAGAGGGTGGCGGAACTCAAGGAAAGCACCTTATCCTATGCTAAGCCGGAAGAGGAGCATAAGGAAGTGCTGCAAGTTCCAAGCACCCCTCCAATCAAACCAAAAATTTATCCTGAAACTTCTGAGGAAGAGGAGGATATGGAAGGTCTCGATCTGACTGTTGAGACCTCGGTCGAAGTGGAAGAGATCTCGGCCGAGATGGAAGAATCTGCAAAACTGGAAGCAGAAGATGCAGAGAACCCTGGCCAAATTACTGAGACTGTGGTCAAGGTGGAAGAAAGATCAGATGAGTTGGGAGGGATTTCGTGTGTGGAATATCAACCCAACATGAAACTTGTCTCATGCTTTGGAGAACTTTACGAGGTACATTCTCCTACTTCATTTGAAATCCCTATTAAAATTTCTGAATTTTTCAAGAATGCACCGAAGAGTTGGAGGTCTCTTCCGAAAGAACCTCCTAAGATCAAGATGAAACCTCCCTTGAAACTGTTGGAAGAAGATACTCCTTGGATTATAAGGAGTGGAGTTTGCAAGCACTACACGATTAAGGCGATGAAGTGTCTCTTGTTCAAGTATGGGGTCCCTCGCATGCTAAGGACCTTGTACCATCCCCATGCTAAAGATGGGGAAGCTACTAGGATTCTCGAGAAGTTGTTTTCTCGATCAAGGAAAGGATGGGACGCAAGGCTAGATTATGTCCCATTGAAGTGCAGGAAGGCTAGAAGAATTCCGGTGAGAATCAAACCGTACAAGCTTGTACGTGGGAGATCTTACCATTTGCCGGTGAAATTAGGAACCAGAACCTTTTTGGAAGAATTTTATGATGGATGTGATGAGCACTCCATGGTGTTCAAGGTACATTGAGTAATTCTATGGAGAAGGGTCCAGCTAGCGACCTTAAACCAAGCGCTTCTTGGGAGGCAACCCAAGGTATTACTTTCTTCTCCCTTTTCTAGTTTAGTTTAGATAGTTGCTTTGTTTTTGTTTTCCTCTAGACAACAACAAGGTATTCCAAAAGGAAGGATCACAGTTCGGGAGCTACACTGGAAATTTCGAGAAGTTGAGGAAACGAGCTTTACTGAGATACATCTCGGGTACTGTCAGAACACCTCGACCGAGATGTGCTTCGCCAACCGAAATGATCTTATCTGGGAGCTGTTTCTTACTTCTTCATGCAGTTTAGCTATGTTCGGTGAGTATCCTGTCCTTAGACTTATTTTGACCCAATGGGACAGTGTGTCCCAAGTATGGGGTGTTTATGTATTTGATTGATTTATTTGATGTATGACTCTATTTGACCGGATATCTATATTTATGCTTCACTTTTGCATCTATGTGTTTATCCGAGACTACATGCATACATACAGGTTATTTGATTGAGAAAAACGTCGAAACTGAAAGAAAAAATGGTTTTTAAAAAAAAAAATTTTTTGGACCTCGACCAGGGCAGTTCTGGCCGAACGAGGCGTTTCACCTCGGTTGACCTAAGAACACCTCGACCGAGGTGGGTTAACTGAGAGTTTTCGAAAACGATTTTTGTGCTACTTATCTGGATATGACCTTAGTGAAGATCTTGTTTACTGACTGGTTTTTAATTCTTTATGTGTTTGAAAGGTTTATAATATGTTTAAGTTGCTAAATGCTTTGTTTGAAATTATTGGCATGTTTAATACTTTGTTTTTATCCAAATTATGTTGAATTTGAAGGTTGACACCACATTATGAGTTCTCTCACTTTCTTCCTGGAAAGACCAAGGCAATTCATTCTCTTCTTCTTCTTCTTCTCGATCATGCTTAGCCCCTCATATACATTTTGCCTCCCTTTACCTATCCGGGAATTTGGAAGCAAGCGAAGTGGTGAAAGCAAGTGAAGTTAAAGTTGAGAAGTTGGCTGGAAGTGAAAGTGCTAGAAAGTAATTTTAGGTTTGGGGAAGTCAATCATGAAGATGAGTAACTCGGCACCATTCACATAGCCGGGTGTTTGTGTCTTGCCAAAGTCGGATTGAGCGATATTCCTAACGGGTCATGGTATGTGCATCAAGGGTTTGATGCATCTCAAGAAATTGATGATTGCTGATTTTCTAGGCTTCGGTTATTGTGCACCTCTGTCCATGCATCCCAAAAAGTAAAGTAAAAAGAAAAAGTGTGAAATAAGCAAAGCTTATTGGTGGAAGATGTTGCAAGTCAAAGTGAAAGTGAAGTTCATCCTTTTCCCAGATTCTAGCACCACATTACCTTACATACATCCCTACCCTACACGTTTCTTGACCTTTCTTTTGGGAAGCCCTTGAGACCTTGAGCTAGTTGATTGACTTAGTGGTTTAAACTGGATTATATATGATTAATTTTGATAATTATGACTTATTATGCATTCTATGATTTTATGCAAAGATGAACAACTTTCCTATATTTATGAAATGTTTTGATCATGTTTGGATTTTAAATTCCATGAAGTATTCTCTTAGAGTGATCTATGGTTCTAACACACCATAAAAATGTTTTTGAAAGACTTTTCATTGATTTTCATGACTATTAATCCATTCTATCTTGTCTTCTATATGCGGAACTTGCTTGGGGACAAGCAAGGGCTAAGTATGGGGTATTTTGATAGCATGAATTATAGTCTATATTTTGGGGTTTGTTTGGACGTTTTATCTTTCATAATCTGCATGATTGCATGTATAATATGTGATTATATTACCATTTCATCTACCTTTGCGGGAATCGAGGTCTACACCTAGTTTTGCTGTAATTGTAGGTAAAATGGCACGTTTTGCATCGAAAAGGAACAAAAGGAGCTAAGGAGTCATTGGAGCTACATTCAAGAACATAAGGAACCATCCAGGAAGCATAGCCATGGATTAAGATTCACTTTGGACCAGTTTTGAGAGATTTCACATTCAGTTATGACTCACCTCGGTTGACCAGAGATTCATCTCGACCGAGGTGATCCACAGACGCCGACTCGACCGAGGCGAACACCTAGGACGCGGCGAGAATATTTTATTCTTGGCTGAGATCTTTTATCTTTGGAAGGTGATCTTATATTTTTGGGCTTGGCTCCTGGAAGGAAGAAGATCTTATATTTTACCTATTTTTATGGGAGAAGATCTTTCTAAGATATTTTATTTTTGGAGGGTTATTTTCCTATAAAAAGGGTTGGATTTCCACAAATCCAAGATCATGCTATACCATCGATCAGGGTTTATAGCACGCAGCAGCCATACTCCAGTTGGGAGTTTTGAAGAACCTTTTTGAAGGTTGAAGGAAGATTGAAGATCATAGCTTTTATAACTTTTTGGAGGGTTTTGTAAGATTGTCTTTAATTCCCTTCCTTATTGTCTTGTCTTGTTGGATTTATATCCAAGGAACGCTTTTGTTGTGATATTTGATTCAGTTATTGAAGTCTTTTCCATTAAATTCTTCTTGTTCAAATATTCACCTTCTTCCCATATATTTAATACTTTCATAATGATGATGAGTGGCTAATTTCCTTGTGTGATTCTAGGGTGATTGGCTGAAGGTTGTAGGAAAAACAATGATAGAATAGTCTTAGATTCCAGTAGGACCCTGAAAATTCGAGTCTTTAACCTTAACCCTAAGCATCTCGCTCAGTCGATGAACATCTCGGCCGGGGTGGAATTCGGCTGACCGAGGTGACTTATCTGATCCTAAAACTGAGAGTTAAGTGTTAGAGTTTGCCAAATCCTATTCTTATTACACCCTTTCCTGGTTCAAAGCAAGCTTAGGATGAGACTTACCCGGTAATTCCTTAGTTTGTATACCAACGATCATAAGTGTAGGTAATAAAGGTTTATCCTTTATTGGGGTTTGAGTGTGCTTCCATCCCATCTTTGTGAGTTAGCCTGAGACTTACCCGGTAAAGGTTGATTCTATTCCCTTAGATGGTGTGTTAGTTTGAGGTTATAGTTCTTTATCTTGATTCCTTGAGACTTACCCGGTAATAGGAGTTATGGTTTTGGATTAGTGAGTAGTGAGACTTACCCGGTGATCTACTCCACTTTAGTAACACCTTCCCCTTGCAAAAATCTCAGCTTTGTCCGCTTATCTTTAGATCTTGAGTTGGAACCACAACTAGACGCTTTAATCCCTAGAATTGCATGTTTGCTTTATTGACTTCTTATTCATCTTTGATTGTGTTAATTGCTCTTGTGGTTAGTATTCACAAAGCTTACTATTATCGACTTTGTTTCACCGAGTCCTTGTGATCAACCCCTGGAATTTCTTGCTTTTTACTACGATTGACCCGTACACTGCGGGTTCGCATCCTTGTTTTAAGCTTAAGTCTAGGGTTATAAATTTAAAGCTTGCACAGACCGTTTGGAGCGAACACTTATCCTCTTCACCGAAGATGGAGGAGGAAGTTTCTCTATGGTCTCTATCTTAGCCTTGTCTACCTCAATCCCTCTACTAGAGATTAAGTGTCCTAGCACAATGCCTTCTTTTACGATGAATTGACACTTCTCCCAAATAAGAACTAGGTTGTTGTCTTCACACCTTTGCAACACAAGAGAGAGGTTAGATAGACAATTATCGAATGAAGAACCATAAATAGAAAAATCGTCCATAAAAACCTCCATTATCTCCTCAATGTACTCCAAGAAGATGGCCATCATGCACCTTTGAAAGGTGGCTGGGGCGTTGTAAAGCCCGAATGACATCCGTCTATAAGTAAACGTCCCCCATGGGCACGTGAATGTGGTATTCTCTTGATCGTCCGGATGGATCGGAATCTGGAAGAAACCACTATAACCGTCAAGATAGCAAAAATAGGAATGTTGTGCTAACCTCTTAAGCATTTGATCAATGAATGGTAGCGGGAAGTGATCCTTCCTAGTTGCATTGTTCAGCTTGTGGTAATCAATGCACATCCTCCACCCCGTGACGGTTCTTGTAGGAATGAGTTCATTGTTCTTGTTTGTTATAACCGTCATTCCTCCTTTCTTTGGAACAACTTGAATGGGGCTCACCCACTTGCTATCCGAGATAGGATAGATGATACCTGCATCAAGCAACTTAAGAATCTCCTTCTTGACAACCTCCTTCATGATCAGATTTAACCGTCTTTGAGGTTGTCTCGAAGGCTTAAAATCTTCCTCCATTAGAATCTTGTGCATGCATAATGATGGTTTAATTCCTACAAGATCTTCTATAGTATAACCTAAGGCTTTCCTATGTTTCCTTAGAACAACCATTAGTCTCTCATGTTCATCTTCACTTAATTCGGAACTAACAATTACGGGAAAAGTAGAATTAGTTCCAAGAAATGCATACCGAAGATGTGTGGGAAGTGGCTTCAATTCCATTGCTATTGATGCTTTTGATGAGTCTTGAGATGTGTCCGACGTTTCCTTAGAGGTCTCTAAGGCTGTAAGAGTGGTCAGAAGACTCAAGAGTATTTGTGGAAAGAACGGAATTGTTCTCAGAAATACCAAAAATTACGGCACCAATGTTACTTCCATGACCGTGGTTTAGGGCGTGGAAGTCGATTACGGCATCACTGGTGGTTCCACGGCCGTGGTTTTAGCCGTATAACTTACTGAGCTCTCCGAATAGCTAATTACGGTCATGTTGGGGGAACCACGGCCGTGGAATAGCACGACTGACCGTGATTCCTCACGTTTTCTGACCCTTCATAGAGTTTTTCAAACTCTTCCTCATGTACTTCGTTTAGCTCCTCCAAGGCTTCAATCTCCTCATTGCAATCCTCTTCTTCTCCTTTCTTCATGATGCTCATGGTGATAACCTTTTGCAATGGATCCTTGAATAGAATCGAACTCACTTCTTCTCTAGATGCTTTCTCATCATAGACATTGAACATGTCCTCTCCAAGAGCTGGCTCTTTCACCAAAGTTGAGAGAACAAACTCAACCTTCTCTTCACCTATGTCAAACGCCAATCTAGCATTCTTGTAATCCACTATACAACCGGATGTTGCAAGAAACGGTCTTCCGAGTATGATCGGAACCGGACAATCTGCAGGAATGTCAAGCACTACAAAATCAATTCGAATGTAAACCTTACCGAGCTTGACTGGGACGTCCTCAATGATATCGATGGGATGAGTTATGGATCGATCCGCCATGTATAACGTCTTCTTCACCGGTTTATGTTCACCTAAACCGATCTTCCTACACAAAGCAAATGGAATAATGCTTACACTTGCTCCCAAGTCACAAAGAGTATCACATGTGTTCGCTCCAAACGGTGTGTGCAAGCTTTAAATTTATAACCCTAGACGTAAGCTTAAAACAAGGATGCGAACCCGCAGTGTACGGGTCAATCGTAGTAAAAAGCAAGAAATTCCAGGGGTCGATCACAGGGACTTAGTGAAACAAAGTCGATAACGGTAAGCTTTAGCAATTACTAACCACAAAGCAATTAAAACAATCAAAGATGATAAAAGTCAATAAAGGAAATATGCAATTCTAGGGATTAAAGCGTCTAGTTATGGTTCCAACTCAAGATCTAAAGATAAGCGGACAAAGCTGAGATTTTTGCATAGGGAAGGTGTTACTAAAGTGGAATAGATCACCGGGTAAGTCTCACTACTCACTAATCCAAAATCGTAACTCCTATTACCTGGTAAGTCTCAAGGAATTAAGATAAAGAACTATAACCTCAAACTAACACACCAACTAAGGGAATAGAATCAACCTTTACCGGGTAAGTCTCAGGCCAACTCACAAAGATGGGATGAAAGCACACTCAAATCCCAATAAAGGATAAACCTTTATTACCTACACTTATGATCTTAGGTAAACAAACTAAGGAATTACCGGGTAAGTCTCACCTAGGCTTGCATTGAACCAGGAAAGGTGTAATAAGAATAGTATTTGACAAACTCTAACACTTAACTCTCAGTTTCGGATCAAATAAGTCACCTCGGTCACACGAATTTCACCCCGGCCGAGATGTTCATCGACTGAGCGAGATGCTTAGGGTTAAGGTTAAAGACTCGAACTTTCAGGGTCCTACTGTGATTAAGATCATTCTATCATTATTTTTCCCACAACCTTCAACCAATCACCCTAGAATCACACAAAGAGATTAGCCACTCATCATCATGAAAGTATTAATCAAGTATATGGGAAGAAAGAGAATAATTGAACAAGAAAACCTTAAGAGAAAGGCTTCAATAACTGAATCAATTATCAAACACAAGCGTTCCTTGGATAGAAATCCAACAAGACAACAAACAAGAAGGAAGGGAATCTCAGATGATCTTACAAAAACCCTTCAAAAAGCTATAAAAGCTATAGACTTTCTTCCTTCAACCTTCAACAAGGTTCTTCAAATCTCCCAACTGGAGTATGGCTGCAGCGGTGTATTAAGTGTAAGCGAATGTATGCAAGATGTCGGATTTGTGGGAAATCCGACCCTTTTTATAGGAAAATTACTTTCCAAAGATAAGATATCTTAGAAAGATCTCTTCCCATCACTACAAGAAAACAAATATTTAATAGCAATAGTTAATAGCGTTTATATATCAAATGCTATAGATTACACGTTCTTAATCTATAATAACGTTTTAATATCTACTTAAACGCTATAAAAAAAGCATTTTTTTTTCTCGCTTTAGCGCGTCTCTAAGATGAATCGCTTTTTACAAACGCTATGTATTACACAAAAAAAAAAGGAAAGCGAGATTAATGTTGATATGCAGATCTCTCTTCCTCCTTTGAACACCTTTGTCTCTCCCTTTGAACGCCGCTTTCTCTATCGGCTTCTCTCTATTTCTCCCTCCTTTGAACTGACACTCTCTCTATCGACTCCTCTCCGAGTCCTTGTTTCGGAAACCACCAAGGCATCTCCTATCAAACCTTCCCCCGACAACCGTCAACTTATCTCTCGGCGAATCCTTCCGGCAACCTTCAAATCACCCTTCTTCAGGTTTGCTTCTTTTACTTGAATATTTTTTAATTTGTACAACAGCGAGATGAACTATTTTTCCCTGATTACATAATCCCAAAATTAGGTTATTCTTCTCCCTCAATTTCTTTTGTGTTTGTCAAATTTTGGTCTTGTTTCTCTCGTTACAGATTAAGTTTGTCTTGAAAGTTAGAAGAGGGAAATTGTTGCTCTCTCTATTCTAAATATCAAGATATCTCCAAGTCTCTTAACTCTATTCTTTACTTACATAGATTTTTGTTCAATTGCTGATGCTTGTGAGGTTGCTTGAATCTTTCTGTTAGATTTCTGAAATGTGTTACCTCTAGGGTTTTAGTTTATAGTAAAAAAGTGAAAACCAAAGGCTACAAGATACAAGCAACTGCAATGAATGGTAAATTGTGCTTTTCATTTCATCTTAGAAGTTTCAAAAGTGTAACTCCAAATCGCACGAATGTAACCTTATTTTAAATGAAAAAGGTATAAGTGTTTGAATGTAAGATATAAGACAAATATGCTTATGCAATGACGTTAATCGTACACCTTCTTCTCAATATCGGTTTAAATGTTTTCTATACCACAGGGCACTCTCCTTGCTCCGGCCCGCGATGCGAACCGCTCTATATAAGAGAAACCTTGAACTTTGTATAAGAGAAACCTTGAATGTGCTAAACTCTTGTATCAAAGAAAATATAATGAAGAGAATCATACTCACTTTATCTTGCTCAGCTATACGATACTGTGAGGATGCTCAGGACGTCTCCCCTCTCAAAGAAACGCACTGGAGCGATCCTGACTACCACAAAAGAAACAATGTATGGTTAATTATACATCTTTCTACAAAAAAAATTTGCGAGAAAGAAATAAATAACTAACGAGGTTGTTGATATGTGGTTCAGCTATGGTATGCATATGCAAAAACATTCGCGGAAAAAGTAGTCTGAAAATTAGCCAGAGAAAGTTGTCTCGACTTTGTTGTGGTGAATCCATCCTTTGTAGTCAGGTCTTTGTTGATGTCGCAGCCTACTAGTACATTTCTAGTAATCCTTGGGTTAATCAAGGTAAGAGTGTTTCTTCGCTTATTTTGTACAAATTTTTGTGATGCTTTAGTAATTATTCCAATCTACTATAATCATATTTAACTTTACAAAGATGAAATAGGAAAGTACCCAAACTAGGCCATAGGGTTTGTTCACATAGATGATGTGATTGCTGCACACATATATATTGTCCATGGACTCATGGAGTAGACTAGGGCATTTGGCTGGAAGTTAATATGTTCAAGTATGGTAGCTCACTGGTCTGAGATCATTGAAATGTCGAGGGCCACTTATCATGTGTATCCACATAAAAAGGAGTGAGTTATTGGTCATATCGGTAACTATGTCAATACATACATAGAACCTTGGAACCTGGATAAAGATTTAATGTTTTTCCAAAAATTCCCTTCTAACTTTCAATGACTCTAATCTGCGGTGTAAACAATCATCTATCTTAATGGCAAGTCTATATGGAGTTGAGTGGTAAAGTAAGAGATGATGTCATCTCCTTGGTAGGTTGGTATGTAATTTGATTGTTCTATTGTTGACTGTATCTACATTAATGTTTAATTAGCATGCAAATATCTAGTTTTTACCCAAGTTTTTCTTTTAGATTTACCAAGAACGAGAAGGTGAGCAACTTGACCAGGCTTTGTTGAATAATTTTTTAGATATTTTTGTTGAAACGCAAATGGACTATTATGAAAATGTTTTTGAAGTTGACTTGTTGAAAGATACATATGGTTATTATTCAGGGAATGCAACAAACTGGACCCTAGAAGATTCTTGTTTAGATTATATGCTAAAAGTAATTTTAGGATGTGGTTTTGTTTTCCCAAATTTAATAAAAAAAATTCAATTCAAATTTCCAGTTTATTGATTATTCCTCTTAAGAAATTGTGCTTATGTCTTCCCTCATTCTTCACATTCTCCTAGTAAGTTTCATTTTTAAACATGAATAGAGCTTAGCTGAACTTTGGTAACATGGTAGGCAAATAAATAGTTTGTTTTCTACGTGGGGAAGCAAACATGTATTTCTAAAATTTCAATCTTTAAGTGTTTATTAACTTTCTTCCATTATTCATCCATATGAATACATAAGCCATTTCATTTATAGTTGACTACAAACTATACACTTTACCATCTATATATACATACATAAGCCATTTCAATTTTCTCTTTGGTCAATACAGTCAAAACAGAATAGACAACAAAGTTACAACAATATTTTATTGTGATTCAGGCTTGATTAGTATTTAAGTTACAATTGTCAAATAATTCTATTTTTGAACAACTTATATGATTCATGTTGGTTTGGGAAATTGCTCCATTTTCAATGCTTCCATTTTTTTTTGTACTTAGAAGCATATCATTAGTCAATAAGATGGCCATTGTTTGGTCAGCTGCACAATTTTATGATTTATTTATATATGATTGTTTGGTCAGCTCGGCATGACTTCCATGTTCAACCACAAGGTCTTCTGCCGTCAAGCCTTGATTGGAGGATACTACAGCCTCCTTAACATGTATATTTGCATCCTTTATTGACTTGGATGATAAACCTGCCAGTTTGAACTTATTTGGCAAAAAAAACTGCTTACTGATGTATATTTCACATGCTTATTTCTTTTGACAGCTACCCATAGGGAATGCCATAATTTATTCTTGCATTCGAGTTGTTGACAATGGGAGGAGGAATCCACAATAAGGTTTACATTTTGCTTCCTTAGATATGTTTTCTTACTAACGACATCGATTATGAGTATTGAAAACCTTGAGTTAGTATACTTTTTCAATCTTGTAGGCTTTCTTCTTTTTCACGCTATATCTTACTTCAAATCGTAAGGAACAATTGTAGGTTTGTATAAACTTCCAACAATCTCCATCCTTATTTGTGCATTATACTGCTTGTGGGTAAATGCGATTCAAGTTTTTTTAAATTGTAGCTCGGTTCGACCTGTCTAGAAGAAGCAATGTCCACACATTTTTGTGACTTGTAATATTTTTATTTAGACTTGTGGCTGAAGTTTCCTTAGAACATGGAAATGAAGCAATACCTACATCATAACTTGTGCGCATGCATTTAAGGTGTGGTTGCTAAATAGAGGGTTGGTTTGAACTTTGAAGTCGTCTTGTTTAAGTAAGAGGATTTGGGTAGCCAGTTGGAATGCTTTATGGTGGTGATTGTTAGGTGTTGGGTTTAGTCTCAATGAGATGATGCATCTAGAGTGGCAGTGGTATTCACAATCAAAGCAAAACAAGAGTTGATGGGTAGAGTAGAAATTAAGTTGAAATTAGATTCACATTAGTCATTGTTTGGATGTCGGAAATTGTCCTTCAAACTTGGAATGATAGCAATGCTGCTTGAAGGGTATTGGTAATCTGCAGTCAAATTGAAATTAGTGACTTCTGTGTGGCAGAAGTGATGGTTAATATAAGAGTTATAATCTGTTTATGATTGATGGAAAATGATCCCCCACTCTTATTATTTTTGGACCAATATTTTACCAGCCCCATGCGAACATATGCTAGCAATGCACCATATATGTCGACCTTTTTTCAGGAACAAGGCACCTAGGATGAAGCTAAAATCATCACTTTTGGCATTCATTTTCGGACCATTTTTTCCTTTCTCTAATAACTATCTGAATCAAGCTTATAAAAACTCTCTTGAGTCATAATATTAATGTCTATGAATAAATAAAGTAAATTATGAACATTAAAAGTTTTACCCTATAGAAAATAATATTTTAAATTGAAATTAGGTTAAATAAACCTTCAATTTTTATTTAATATGGGTTGGGTTTATATCTTGGTTGGATTTATTTGGGTTATCTCGCTAAGTAGGTCAAGTCATGGTGGATTTTGACCATCAAAGAGTCACTTTGTTCATGTTTTGCAGAAGACAACGTTGGATGTGTTAAATTTAAAAAACTTGAATCTCATTTTTCCAGCAAGAACTGACAATCAATCAAGTAAGTCACGCATTATACTCCATAAGTACCTCTATTAATCATTGATCCATACACAGTTCGAGTAGTTGTTGTGACTTGTATTTCATCATACAATGTTTCTTATAGTTAAAGGTTGATTGTTTTCAAACATATCAGAAGCAATGTCCACACAATGGCAAGAACATATCTCATTTTGCCAGCAAGAAATGTCAATCAAGTAAGTCACACATTATACTCCATAAGTACCTCTATTAATCATTGATCCATACATAGATCGAGTAGTTGTTGTTTAGAAGCAACAAAGAGGTGAAATAAAATAGGGTTTCATGGCCAGCTGATTTTCATTTTTTAACTAGAAATGGGTGATTTTATTTGTGATGAAATCTGGTACATTTTGCATTTGGAATGTGGGTATTCTGTTGTGTAGGGAATTAGCTCATATATCGATCACTACTTTTAGGAATCAAAATTTTGTTTGAATGGTTGTAGCTGCATAATGTTGTTGAAAAGCTTTGTTTTTTGTTATTAGAAAGAAACTATAGGTCTACTAGGTTTAACTTGTTCGTGCATTATCTGCATTAAGGTCACTGATAGTGTTTAAGCTTGACAATCATAATATCAGCATGGTTTCATCTATGTCAATCAAGAATTGTAGGTCTACTATGGCTTGATTTTAAGAAGAATGAAAGGGAATATACTTTGTCAACTGTGCAGTTAGATAGTCTATCCTATAATTCAAATTGATGGAGTAGGGAGGGTCTCATACTTAATATCATTTAGGAAAACTCATGGCAGCACCTCCTCACACATTGATTTTTATGCAGGAGCTATTACTTATCCAAATATGGCATTTGAAAATCCGTCTGCTAATGGAAATGATGGAATTGGGGAAGATTCTACTAGACTCACTAAACATGCATCTCAAATTGAGATCACGAGTACACACATTATGAATGTTTATTATTTTCACGTATTCACAGGGTATTGTTCCTGTTTCAGGTCTATGTTGAGGCTTAAGAAGATATGTTTTATAACCTTTGGTACTCCTAGGATTCTAATGCTGTCAATTTGAAGAACACTGCATTTTGATGCAACAAGAAGAGATTAAGAGAACAAGATATTGCTAATAGTACACTCTCCTTCACACAGGTACAACACAAGTGAAACATGCAACTCGGATACATACACGGAATAACTACGGACATCTATTGTTTTTTTATTCATTTCCAAAAACCATGTACTTGGAGAAATTTGTACAGCGTTAAGCAACAAAGAATAATTAGACACACACTGTATTTTATGATTAGTATAATCGGAGAAATTTTGTCTGATGTCGTTATTGACTTTCTATACCATTTATTGAAAACACTATTGTTAGGTTTTATAGCGTTTATCAAAAACGTTATTATTGGGTCTATATTGATTATAAAACAATATAAATGACATTATTTTCATAGCATTTAAGGAAACCCTATTAATAGGTCCGCTTTTCCATAGCGTTTGATGAAACGCTATAATAGGTCGACTTTTTCATAGCGTTTGCACAAACGCTATAATAGTTCCACGTTTTCATAGCGTTTATCAAACACTATAATAGTTCTACTTTTTTATAGCGTTTGCACAAACGCTATTATTGATCCACTTTTTCATAGCGTTTACACAAACACTATTATTGGTTACTTTTTCATAGCGTTTCTGCAAACGCTATAATAGGTCCACTTTTCATAGCGTTTGCACAAACGCTATGAAAAGCTGTGACCCTATTATAGCGGGCTCTGTCATAGCGTTTATAAAAACGCTATTAATGTATTTCATAGCGTTTTTCAAACGCTATGAATGCTTCCAAATGTTGTAGTGCATAAAAATAGGTAAAATATATGATCTAGCATATCTTCTTCCTTCCAGGAGCCAAGCCCAAAAATATAAGATCTCTTTCCAAAGATAAAAGATCTCAGCCAAGAATAAAATATTCTCGCCGCGTCCCAGGTGTTCGCCTCGGTCGAGTCGACTTCTCTGGATCACCTCGGTCGAGGTGACTCTGTAGTCAACCGAGGTGAGTCACAACTGAATGTGAAATCTCTCAAATCCGGTCCAAAGTGAAACTTTAATCCATGTCTATGCTTCCTGGATGTTTCTTTATGTTCCTGAATGTAGCTCCAATGACTCCATAGCTCCTTTTGCTCCTTTTTGATGCAAAATGTGCCATTTTACCTACGATTACAACAAAACTAGGTGTAGACCTCGATTCCCGTAAAGGTAGATGAAATGGTAATATAATCACATATTATACATACAAACATGCAGATTATTGAAGATAAAACGTCCAAACAAACCCCAAAATATAGACTATAATTCATGCTATCAAAATACCCCATACTTAGCCCTTGCTTGTCCCCAAGCAAGTTCTGCATATAAATGGAAAGATAGAATGGATTATATGTCAAGAAAATCAATGAAAAAGTCTTTCAAAATCATTTTTATGGTGTGCTACAATCATAGATCACTCTAAGAGAATACTTCACGGAATTTAAAATCAAAATATGATCAAAACATTTTATAAATATAAGAAAGTTGTTCATCTTTGCATAAAATCATAGAATGCATAATAAGTCATAATTATCGAAATTAATCATGCATAATCCAGTTTAAACCACTAAGTCAATCAACAAGCTCGAGGTCTCAAGGGCTTCCCAAAAGAAAGGTCAAGAAAAGTGTAGGGTAGGGATGTATGTAAGGTAATGTGGTGCTAGAATCCGGGAAAAGGATATACTTCACTTTCACTTTGACTTTCAACATCTTCCACCAATAAGCTTTGCTTATTTCACACTTTTTCTTTTACTTTACTTTTTGGGATGCATGGACAGAGGTGCACAATAACCGAAGCCTAGGAAATCAACAATCATCAATTTCTTGAGATGCATCAAACCCTTGATGCACATACCATGACCCGTTAGGAATATCGCTCAATCCGACTTTGGCAAGACACAAACACCCGACTATGTGAATCGTGCCGAGTTACTCATCATCATGATTGACTTCCCCAAACCTATTTATTTCTTTCTAACACTTTCACTTCCAGCCAACTTCTCAACTTTAACTTCACTTGCTTTCACCACTTTGCTTGCTTCCAAATTCCCGGATAGGTAAAGGGAGGCAAAAATGTATATGAGGGGCTAAGCATGATCAAGAAGAAGAAGAGAGAAGAATGAATTGCCTTGGTCTTTCCAGGAAGAAAGTGAGAGAACTCATAACGTGGTGTCAACCTTCAAATTCAACATAATTTGGATAAAAACAAAGTATTAAACATGCCAAAAATTTCGAACAAAGCATTTAGCAACTTAAACATATTATAAAACCTTTCAAACACATAAAGATTTCAAAACCAGTCAGCAACAAGATCTTCACTGAGATCATATCCAGATAAGAAGCACAAAAATCGTTTCGAAAACTCTCAGTTAAACCACCTCGGTCGAGGTGTTCTTAGGTCAACCGAAGTGAAACACCTCGTTCGGCCAGAACTACCCCGGTCGAGGTCAAAATTTTTTTTTCTGTCCAGTTTCGACATTTTTCTCAATCAAATAACCTGTATGTATGCATGTAAACTCAGATAAAACCCATAGAAGCAAACTGAAGCATAAATATCCAATCAAGTAGAGTCATACATCACATAAGTCAATGAAATACATAAACACCCCATACTTGGGACACACTGTCCCAGTGGGTCAAAATAAGTCTAAGGAAATAAAATACTCACCGGACATAAAGCTGAGCTGCATAATAAATAAGAAAGAAAATCCTGCAGCTCTCAATAGTCACGATCCGGTGGTGGTGGTGGTGGCACATATGGATACTGAGATGGGTCGAACGGGTAGCCCATGATGTGCTGAAACTGAATCTGAGCCATCATGTGCTGGTAATGATGTCTCTCCCGCATCTCACGGATATCCAGTGATAGGGCAGCATAAGAATCGATCATCTGATCCGTCAGATCATCGATCCGACGGTGAGCCTCTGGATCTCTGTGTCGGCGTACTCTACGCCTAGCAGGTCTCACTGGTGATGTGGCTAGTGCAGGCTCAGTATCATCATCATCAATGTCAATAACCGGCGCACTGGTCCCAGCAGTATCCATCCCTGTATCCATCGGAACTCCACCATCCCTGTCATCATCATCAGCTGTCTCCTCCTCTACCTTATCCTCCTCAGTTGGTGCAGCTGCTGCCTCTCTAGCATCCTCCATCAATGGAATTCAAGCAGTCTGCCAGTAGTGAGGGTCATAGACAGAGAATTGGGGCGACCATCTGATCCCTTGTGGTGTAGTCGGCTCCCATGGCATCGCCACATATGGCGTAGTCAGTCCTCGGGGAACCAGAATCCTCCGAGTGATCATCTCCTGTAGCCCTAGCGGCTTGGCAGCCGCCACCATAGTAAAAGCGCTGAGATCCATGTCCTGATAGCTAGCAATGTGGGTCACAAGGCCTCCGTAGCAGATATCCCCCTTCGCCTTGGCCTTGATCTTGTGTAGGTCCTCTGCCAACATCAAGCCAAAGTCTGGGATCCCTCCAGTCACCATGCAGTAAAGGCTGAAAAGCTCCCCTTGTCGGACCTTCTGGGGCGTCTCAGTACGCGCCAGAAGAGTCTCGCTGAAAATGCGGTGAGCTAACCTAAAGGCTAGGTGAAATATGATGCGCTTCCTGGAGTCTCCACGGCGCCATCTGTCTGCGTGCTCAACTACGTGAGCAATCTGACCCAAAACTCCCTAGCTACAGTCCGGGAGGGGAAATCTACAGCAGTCGGGGCCGGGAAACCAAAAATGTCTCTCCAGTACTCTAAGGGAACTAAGAAGTTCCGGTTCATCAACCGGTACTTCACAGAACGCTCTGTGGGGAGGTAGGTGAAAGAGCTAACAAACTCTAGGGTAGGCTCTAAATAGGCAGGTGCTCGGATCTTAGTAAACTGATCTAGCCCTACCATCGATATCATCCGTCTAAGGTCTCTATCCACATGGAGACAATCAAAAGCCGATAGGTCTAGGAAGCGTGGTGCAATCACTGGACGGGCTTCTATACGGTCATAATCGACCTGGTGTCGCTCGTGGATCACCGGTCGATACGGTCTGGAAGAAGAAGAAGAAGGAGAAGGGGAGGATCTATCCCTAAGGACAAGCTGTCTATCTGAACTCATTCTCAACAAACTCTGTCAGATCACCTCGGTCGGTCTGACACAACTCAAGAACACCTCGGCCGAGGCACAGCACGACTGGACCGAGGCGAAAAACTGTGCGATCGAATCTCTCAAAAATCCAGTTCTTTTCCCCCAAAATCACTATAACTGGTTCCTATGGGGTACTTAATCTGTTTCTCAGCAAATGTAAGGGCAACCAAAGCCCAATTCGAAGTAAAACAGTGAAAAGGAGAGAGGTTAGGGTTTTTTCGATGTTTACCCCAATTCGGTCGATTTAGTTTGTTTTCTTCGCAGATTGACCCTTGCACTGGGATTCTCTATCCTTTCTTTGCAGTTTGGAAGCAAGAATCGTCGAAAACGATCGAAGAGGAGCGAAACGAGGTGAGGGGGCTGCCGCGGTCGAGGAGGGGTAAAAAATAGAGAGAGAAATTAAACCCTCCTTTTATACCCTTTCTGGAACTACTGTCACCTCGGTCGAGGTGGTATCGACTGGACCGAGGTGGTACGGACCGAGGTGGATCTTCAGAAACCCTAATCGCCTCGGTTGCTCAAGAATCACCTCGGTCGAGGTGCTTTGACAGCAACCGAGATGTGCCTCAGTCAAACTCCGTCTTCTCAAATTTTCGAACTTCTGTTCTTCCAGTTATGCTCCTGGTTTGTATTCCTTCCTTAGATGTCACCTGTTGTCTGTCTAGGACACCAAAAACAAAACATAGCAAAGCAGAAAGCAAAATTATCTAAGGTAGACTAGAAAAAGGGAAAAGAAAGCAATAACTTGGGTTGCCTCCCAAGAAGCGCTTGGTTTAAGGTCGCTAGCTGGACCATAGTGCGTCTCTCAAACGTGATGGGAGGTGCCCTCACCCCATACTTTACCTCCATCGTGGGGTGAAGTAAGTAAGTCTATCAAGCGCTCCAACAAGTGTAAGTGCTCATCGGGGAATGAATCGTCTATGGGTGGGTCGTCCTTCTTGCGTGAAGATGTAGGTAGCCGGCTGAGATGATCCGCAACAGAATTTTCGGATCCCTTCTTATCACGGATCTCTAAGTCAAACTCTTGAAGCAAGAGAATCCATCGAATAAGGCGTGGCTTGGCATCTTTCTTAGCAAGCAAGTAACGGATGGCTGCATGGTCGGTGTAGACAATGACTTTCGCCCCTTCTAAATAAGAACGAAACTTCTCGAAAGCATATACAACCGCCAATAACTCCTTCTCGGTGGTAGCGTAGTTGCGTTGTGCTACATCTAGCGTCTTGCTAGCATAGTAAATGACGGTGGTCCGGCCATCCTTCTTCTGTCCAAGCACCGCTCCTACGGCTACATCACTAGCATCACACATAATCTCAAAGGGCAAGGTCCAATCCGGAGGTTGGATAATGGGAGCGGAGATCAACGCTTCCTTAATCCTGTAAAAAGCATCAAGACACTCCTGCGAAAACTCAAAAACAACGTCTTTATCCAAGAGGTTAGTTAGAGGTTTAGAAATCTTGGAGAAGTCCTTGATGAATATCCTGTAGAAACCTGCATGCCCGAGAAAACTCCTCACACCTTTAACAAAACAAGGGGGAGGGAGTTTCTCAATAGTCTCGATCTTAGCGCGATCGACCTCAATGCCTCGATTAGAAACGAGGTGTCCTAGCACAATGCCTTCATTAACCATAAAATGACACTTCTCCCAATTCAAAACAAGATTAGTGTCTTCACATCGTTGTAGCACTAGAGAAAGGTTAGATAGGCAATCATCAAAAGAGGAACCATATACTGAAAAATCATCCATAAATACCTCCATGATCTCCTCTATGTACTCGGAAAAGATAGCCATCATGCATCGCTAGAAGGTAGCGGGTGCATTGCACAATCCAAATGGCATCCTCCTATAAGCAAATGTCCCCCATGGACAAGTGAAAGTGGTCTTCTCCTGATCATCCGGATGGATAGGAATCTGGAAGAATCCACTATAGCCGTCTAAGTAGCAAAAGTGTGAATGCTGGGCCAACCGTTCGAGCATCTGATCAATGAAGGGAAGTAGAAAATGGTCCTTCCGAGTGGCCGTGTTCAGCTTCCTGTAATCAATGCAAACCCTCCAGCCCGTAACGGTCCTGGTTGAGATCAACTCATTGTTCTTATTCGTCACAACGGTCATCCCTCCTTTCTTCGGAACTACATGCACCGGGCTAACCCATTTGCTGTCCGAGATAGGATATATGATACCTGCATCCAACAACTTAAGAATTTCCTTCTTCAAAACCTCTTTCATGATCGGATTTAACCGTCTTTGAGGTTCCCGTGAAGTCTTATGATCATCCTCCATTAGAATTCTATGCATGCAGAAAGAAGGCTTAATACCAATAAGATCATCTATAGTATAACCCAAAGCCTTTTGATGCTTTCTCAGGAAATGCATTAGTTTAGACAATTCAGATTCAGAGAGGGAAGCACTAACAATAACGGGATAAGTGGAATCCGGTCCAAGAAAGACATACCTCAAGTGGTTTGGGAGTTGTTTAAGCTCCACAACTGGGGGTGCTTTCTGAGGGGAATCCTGGCTTCCTCTTTCCAGTGGAGTAGATCCAAAAACTGGACTTTTGGAAGTCTCAGTTGAAATCGTCTCGCCATCGACCTCGGTCGAGGCGTAGAGGCGTTGACCGAGATGTTCTTCGGTCGCCTCGCTCAGTCCAGAAAGTGCCTCAGTCGAGGTACTGTAACTGGAACCGAAACTGGAGATCTTCGTCTCCTGGATTAGCTTCTCAGTTTTAGCTCCTGGATCTTCTTCCAGTGCCTTTAAGTTCCGTATATCTGCATCACAAGAAGCATCTATACCTTCCTCCGTTAAACTGAAACTAATAACTCTTTCAAGTGGATCGTTAATAAGGATAGAGCTCACCAATTCCCTTGATTCTTTTTCATCATAGATGTTGAAGATATCATCACTTAGTTGCTCTCCTTTCATGGCTGCAAGTAGTGCGAACTCCACTTCGTCTCCGCCGATGTTGAATTTCAACTTGGCGTTCTTACAATCCACGTTGCAACCCGAAGTTGCTAGAAATGGCCTCCCGAGAATAATAGGAACAGGATATTCTGCGGGAATTTCAAGTACAACAAAGTCTATTGGTAAATAGACGTTACCTAACTTGACCGGAATGTCTTCCAAAATGCCCACGGGATGGGTAATGGAGCGGTCCGCCATGTACAATCGAATCTTGACCGGTTTGGGCTCTCCAAGTCCGATCTTCACACATAACTCCAGCGGAATGATGCTCACGTTGGCTCCTAGATCGCATAAGGCTTCACAAGTGACATCCCCAACTTGAATGGGAATGCAAAATGAGCCGGGATCTCTCAACTTAGGTGGCATCTTCTCCTTCATCATTTGAATAAGCTCCGAGGATTTAGATGTCATCCTTACTTCACCAAAGTCTTCCAGTTTCCTCTTCCTTGATAAGATCTCTTTCAAGAACTTCCCATATGCGGGCATCCCTAGAATAGCATCAAGGAAAGGAATGTTAATGTGCAGTTTATTCATCAAGTCAAGGAACTTACCAAAGTGCTTGTCTAGATGTGCTCTGGCCTTTGACTGGGGGAATGGAAGTGGTGGTTTATATGCAGGAGGTGGAACATAAACTTCAGTCTTCCCCTCCGCTTTCTGTGGCTCCACCTCGGTTGGCATCTCAGCCGAAGTGTTCTTCGACTGCACCTGGACCGAGGTGGTCTTCGTCGGTACTGGCACCGACCAAGGCACTGGATCTGCAGTTTTCAGTCCACTCCTCGTAGTTATGGCCATAATCTGGCCCTTAGGGTTGCTTTCCGTCCTTGCTGGAAGCTTCCCTGGATCTCTTGGCACTTCATTCGCCCTACTAGCAAGTTGTTGTTCAAAAGCCTTTTGGGCCTTCGAAAATGAAGTCACAGATGTCTCCATAGCACTAAGCTTGATCAAGATGGCCTCCAGCACTACGTCTTTCTTTTCCGGCTGAGACGAACTTGATCTTTGCCCCTGGCTCTTTAATGGAGTAGAAGAAGAAGAAGGGGAAGAGAGGAAAGGATTAGAGGAATTGTTAGAATTGGAGTTAGCATGATTGTTACCAGAATTTTGGTTGTTCGCCCTCCAATTATTGCTATTGGATTCTCTATTGTTGTTTTTGTAGTTGTTGTTCCGGGAACCGTTGTTGTTGTTACGGTATCCATTGTTGTTGTTCCTTTGTCCTTGATCTTTCTTCTTGGTTTGAGCGACCAAGAGTTCCTTCAATTGCTTCACGTCATTCTTCAAAGACGTGAGTTGATTGTTGTTTGGCTGAGTATCTTTGAAGTTAACTCTTTTAACTCCACCTTCAGCTCCTTGATGGGTGTATTTCTCCATATGCAAAGCTTGCTTCTCGATGAAGTCCCAAGCTTCGTCAATCGCCATGTCCATAAAGGTACCGGCGGAGAGTAGTTGGAGGTTAAACTGGGTGCTTCCGTCCAGTCCTTTGAAGTATATCTCCAACAACTCTATCTTTGGAATCCCATGATGTGGGCAATCCAAATGAATGTCTTTAAACCTTTCCCATGACTTGGACAAGCTCTCCTTGTCCTTCATAATGAATGCATTAATCTTCCCTCTTATTTCAGCGGTCTTAGAGGGGGGAAAGAATTTAGTCAAGAATTCCGTAGTCATCTCCTCCCAAGTGCTAATTTTTCCTGGAGGAAGAGATTGATACCAAGTAAGAGCTCTATCTTTTAAAGAAAAGTAAAAAGGTCTTAGCTTGTAGTTGTTGTTTTCAATCCTGGAGGGTCTCATGGTCTCCATCAAGATCTCATAGTTTTGAAAATGTTGATGTGGGGATTCCTTCTCTAGCCCTCCGAACTGGCATTGGCGAATCATGGACAGAACTTGCGGTCGAAGTTCGTAGTCATGGTCCGCTGGATCTCCTAGGTTAACTTCTGGACGCCTCAGTTATTGACTGGGGTCCATCCTTTGACCTAGGGTTTGCGGGATTCCTTCAAAAAGAGCGCCTCGGACTAGCATCCGAGGTGGAAATACCTCGGCCGGGGCGTCAGGTACTTGGACCTGCCTCGGTCGAGGGTCTGCGACTGGGACCTGCATCGGTCCAGCATCGGGAACTGGGTCTTCCCTCGGTCGAAGTTGATATTGGTCACGTAAGGCTGCCATATCTGCTTCGATCGCTTCAGTCCTGGTGCGAGTTTCCTCTTTCTCTTGCCTCAGTTCTTCCCTGCTGAGGCGTAGCTGCTCTAGTGCCTCTTTCAACTCGGCCTCAAGATCGCGATTGTCTTGGTTGGCCATCTTCGCTTCTCTTAAGCGTCGTTTGTATGTCTTTTCTGGTTCAGGATCGTAAGGAACGATTTCCTTCCCAGTGCGGGTTCTTCGCATAAACCTAAGAAAGAACCTGCAAAAGTCACTCAAGTAGAGTGGTTAGTAGACACGGGGGCAAGTGCCCCAAAAGCAAACCGTAACTGGCTCGGTCTAGACCAAGTCCCCGGCAACGGCGCCAAAAACTTGTTCGCTCCAAACGGTGTGTGCAAGCTTTAAATTTATAACCCTAGACGTAAGCTTAAAACAAGGATGCGAACCCGCAGTGTACGGGTCAATCGTAGTAAAAAGCAAGAGATTCTAGGGGTCGATCACAGGGACTTAGTGAAACAAAGTCGATAACGGTAAGCTTTAGCAATTACTAACCACAAAGCAATTAAAACAATCAAAGATGATAAAAGTCAATAAAGGAAATATGCAATTCTAGGGATTAAAGCGTCTAGTTGTGGTTCCAACTCAAGATCTAAAGATAAGCGAAAAAGCTGAGATTTTTGCATAGGGAAGGTGTTACTAAAGTGGAATAGATCACCGGGTAAGTCTCACTACTCACTAATCCAAAATCGTAACTCCTATTACCGGGTAAGTCTCAAGGAATTAAGATAAAGAACTATAACCTCAAACTAACACACCAACTAAGGGAATAGAATCAACCTTTACCGGGTAAGTTTCAGGCTAACTCACAAAGATGGGATGAAAGCACACTCAAACCCCAATAAAGGATAAAGCTTTATTGCCTACACTTATGATCTTAGGTAAACAAACTAAGGAATTACCGGGTAAGTCTCACCTAGGCTTGCATTGAACCAGGAAAGGTGTAATAAGAATAGGATTTGGCAAACTCTAACACTTAACTCTTAGTTTCGGATCAGATAAGTCACCTCGGTCAGACGAATTCCACCCCGGCCGAGATGTTCATCGACTGAGCGAGATGCTTAGGGTTAAGGTTAAAGACTCGAACTTTCAGGGTCCTACTGTGATTAAGATCATTCTATCATTATTTTTCCCACAACCTTCAGCCAATCACCCTAGAATCACACAACGAGATTAGCCACTCATCATCATGAAAGTATTAATCAAGTATATGGGAAGAAAGAGAATAATTGAACAAGAAAACCTTAAGAGAAATGCTTCAATAACTGAATCAATTATCAAACACAAGCGTTCCTTGGATAGAAATCCAACAAGACAACAAACAAGAAGGAAGGGAATCTAAGATGATCTTACAAAAACTCTTCAAAAAGCTATAAAAGCTATAGACTTTCTTCCTTCAACCTTCAACAAGGTTCTTCAAATCTCCCAACTGGAGTATGGCTGCAGCGGTGTATTAGGTGTAAGCGAATGTATGCAGGATGTCGGATTTGTGGGAAATTCGACCCATTTTATAGGAAAATTACTCTCCAAAGATAAGATATATTAGAAAGATCTCTTCCCATAAAAATAGGTAAAATATATGATCTAGCATATCTTCTTCCTTCCAGGAGCCAAGCCCAAAAATATAAGATCTCTTTCCAAAGATAAAAGATCTTAGCCAAGAATAAAATATTCTCGCCGCGTCCCAGGTGTTCGCCTCGGTCGAGTCGACTTCTCTGGATCACCTCGGTCGAGGTGACTCTGTAGTCAACCGAGGTGAGTCACAACTGAATGTGAAATCTCTCAAATCTGGTCCAAAGTGAAACTTTAATCCATGGCTATGCTTCCTGGATGTTTCCTTATGTTCCTGAATGTAGCTCCAATGACTCCATAGCTCCTTTTGCTCCTTTTTGATGCAAAACGTGCCATTTTACCTACGATTACAACAAAACTAGGTGTAGACCTCGATTCCCGTAAAGGTAGATGAAATGGTAATATAATCACATATTATACATACAAACATGCAGATTATTGAAGATAAAACGTCCAAACAAACCCCAAAATATAGACTATAATTCATGCTATCAACATGTGACTTCTCCTACTCTAATAGGAATGCAAAATGACCCCGAATCTCTCAGCTTTGGGGGCATCTTTTCAATCATTGTTTTGATGAGCTCCGAAGATTCCGAACTCATCTTGACTTCTCCAAAGTCCTCTAGCTTCCTCTTGTTAGAGAGGAGCTCTTTCAAGAACTTCCCATAAGCGGGCATACCTACAATTACATCAATAAAAGGTATATTAATATGCAGTTTGCTCATGAGTTCAATAAACTTACCGAATTGCTTGTCTAGGCGCGCTCTTGCTCTAGACTGCGGGAATGGTAGGGGAGGTTTATAAGCTGGAGGAGGAACGTATACATCTTCCTTCTCCTTCCCCTTATCCTTCTCCTTCTCAGCTGGGACTTCCACAAACTTGGGCTGCGGGTTGGTGGTTGTAACGCCACTCCTAGTGGTGATAGCCATCACCCTTCCCTTTGGGTTGTCCTCCGCTTCCCGGGAAGCTTTCCTTGATCCTTAGGAACTTCTTTAGCCTTGCTGAACATATGGTTTTCTAAAGATTTTTGAGCTTTATCAACCTTAGTTATGTAGCACTCTAGCCCTTGAAGCTTTCCTAGAATTGTCTCCAAGATGGGATCGGGCTTCTCCTTCTTCTTATTGTTTGAATTACTTGATGTTTGCCCCTAATTTTTCGAAGGGGTAGAAGAAGAGGGAGATGTTAGTGAATTTCCAGAATTTGAATAGAGATTACCGGAATTTTGTTGTTGTTGGTTGGAACGCCAATTTTTGTTGGAATTTCGGTTGTTGTTGTTATTCCAATTATCGTTGTTCCAATTATTGTTTCGGTTGTTGTTCCGGTTCCCTTGATGATTGTTGTTGTTGTTACCTAAGTAGCCAACATCTTGCTCCTTTGGTTGTTGAAGGCCAGCTCTAATAAATTCCTTCAACTCCTTGATTTCGGTATTTAGGGAAAAGATTTGAGTTTGTACAGCTTATATTAGCTTCACTCCCGACTCAATCTTCCGGTGGGAATACTTCTCAATCACTTGGGCTTGCTTCTCAATGAAGTCTCAAGCATCATCCTATCTCATGTCCATGAATGTACCACAAGAGAGAGATTGTAGGTTGAATTGTGTGTCCACATCCAGCCCCTTGTAGTAAATCTCTTGCAACTCAAGCTTTGAAATATCATGGTGTGGGCAATCCAATAAAAGGTCCTGAAATCTTTCCCATGATTGAAACAAACTTTCGTTAGTTTTCATAGAAAATGCATTAATCTTACCTCTCAACTCTGCCGTTTTGGATGGCGGAAAGAACTTGGTGAGGAACTCCAAAGATAGATCCTCCCATGTAGCCAGCTTTGCAGCTGGAAGAGCTTGATACCAAGGCAAAGATTTATCCTTCAAAGAAAAGAAAAGCGGCTTGATTTATTGTTATTGTTAGTATCCTTTTTTGGCTTCAACGTTTCCATTAGAATCTCAAAATTCTGTAAATGTTAGTGTGGAGATTCAGCACTAGTTCCATCAAATTGACTTTGGCGAACCATGGTGATAACTTGCGGGCTAAAGTTGAATTCCTGGATATCCTCAGCTCCGAAATTCACACCTAGACGGCGTGGTTGCTGAATTGGATCCATCCTTTGCCCGAGAGTTCGTGGTTCATTCCCTCCATTAGCAACTCTCACATCTCCAACTAGAATGCGAGGAACAACCGGTGGTCTTGGGTTGTTACGAACGGGGTGAATCACCGAATCAATTTCCTCAAGTTCCGGCATGTCCGGATCTTCATCATCAGATGAATCATCTCTAGTGGACTTAGTTGGTTTCTTGACCTTCTTCTTCTTCTTAGCATCATTCAACTCCAACTTCATGTCCAACATTATAGCCTTGAGTTCATCAATTTGGAATTGATGACTCGTTAACTCATCCAAACGAGCTTTCTCACTCAACCTAAGTTGAAGTTGAGCTTCATCCAACTCAGCTTGGATGTTTCTTTCATTATTTTCAGCCATCTTTTTCTCTTTCAACTTTTTTCTTAAGGTTCTCTCAAGTTCTGGATCGAAAGGAACTAGATCTTTGGTAGATCTAGTCTTTCGCATATACCTACAGAACCTGCACAAATCACTCACAAAAAGATATCAAATAACAAGAGCAAAAGCTCCCAAGCTTGACAACCGAAAACCGGAAATGGTCTTGACCAATTCCCCAGCAACGGCGCCAAAAACTTGTTCGCCTCTAAACGTGTGTGCAAATAAGCTTTATATTTATAAAACTAGAATAAAAGCAAGCAAACCCGCAGTGTACGGATCGGCGTAGATTAGCATGTATTCTAGAGTATCGAACTCAGGGAATTGGTAAAACAAAACCAGTTTCAAGTAATCGAGCAAATAAGAATGTAGAAGCTTTGCAAATATTGGGGAAAACAGCAAACCTAAAGATCCGGATGTCAAATTGTGGCAATCGATTCAAAATATACTATATATATAAGGACAGAGTTGAGAATCGCAAAGGTATACTAAAGCAAGGTAATGTACAGTGAAGTTCCAAAACCTTATATGTCTAACCCAAAAGCTCTCTCTATAAAGGTTGTTGAGGCTGCAGTATAGAAAGGATCTAAGGACAAGAACTAATCTCAAATACCCATGCCCAAACCCAAAAGATCAAGATAAACTCAAGCGGTTAAGGTTGTGACACTCGAAACCGAAATAGAGGATGTTGAGTCTCACTACAACCTAGGAAAGGCAAGCCAAGGCTAGGTTAAAGAAAATCTTTAACTTCAGATTAAAGCAAAAGCAAAGGTCGTAGATCAAGGAAAATCACGGCAGGATCTTGAGTTCCATGGCCGTGGAACCTCAAGAATAGCCCGTGATTTAGGGTGTCGACGATATTTCTCTAACTCTCAGGTTCCAATCAAACTACGATCGATCTATCATTATCTAAGCCACAACTATCAACCCTTCACCTTAGAATTGCTAAAGGGTTTTAGCCAACAATCATTGTCATGATATCAATATTCAAATTAAGAAGAATAAAAGATGAAAACCCTCAAAAACTCAAATAAAACTTAAAATCAATCTTGAAATCCAAACACAAAGGTAATATGTTTATGAATCTAGAAGAATAGGAACAAAAATCCTCACAAAGATCTAGAGAAATCACAAAGAACGGTATGTCAATCCGTTCTCGAATGAAAACCCTAGAATATTCAAAGTACACAATCTTCCGAAATTGCGTACTTCACAAATCTTCATTCCTCAAGCGAATCTCCGAGCGGCGGCTAAATGTCCGTATCCAAAAGTAAGCGAAGCTAAGCGAAGGTCCCGAAAACTCCCTTCTCCAGCCTTTCTATAAGGCGAGGTAGGGTTACGATAAAAGCCCATTTACTTTGATGATGTGGCAATTAAGATACGTCATAATATTTGCCAAGATCACGGTCATGTAGTACTTTCCACGGCCATGGTTTAGGGCGTGGAACCAGATTACGGTGTCATAAGGTTTCCACGACCGTAATTTAGACCATGTAACTCTCTAGAGTGCTCCAAACTTACGTCCACGTTCATGTTGCCAAATCCACGGCCGTGGTTTACAACGTGGATCCTCAAAGCCTCTTCCACGACCATATTTCAGGGCGTGGACCTGCTTTTCCTCTTCCTTTGCTATTATTTCGTGCAATCCTTCATCCATCTTCCTACCTTAGCCTCTCTAATGCATTTCCTTGCCATCAAATGTGATCAACCACTCCTTTCCTTCCTTATTTTGCTTCAATCCAAGCTTTATTCACCTAAAAACACAATGAAGCTAGTGTAAATATCTATATCGACAAAGTGGGTGAACTAGCTCACAATTGCTTCAAACACATATCTAAGAACACTATAAAGAGAGAAAAACAACTAAAACAAGTGCCTAAAATATCTTCATATTTCATGCTAACACAATACAGTTGTAAGAAAACTCTACATGAGGTAAAACATCCTCTCAGGCTCAAAGATTCTTCCAAATGATAGTCCGTAGGATGGTGGTAAGAGTTATATTGGTCACCTCAATTTGACCGTCCGTGTACGTCTAGGGGTGGCTAGATGTAGAGAATAGGAGCTTTGTTCCAAATTTCTCCCAAAGAGTCCTCCAAATATATTTAAGGAAATTGACATCCCTATCACTTACAATAGTCTTGGGAACTCCATGTAGTCTTACTATTTCCCTAAAGAAAAGATTGGCAATGTTGGTAACATCATTTCTTTGTTGTAGGCATTGGAATGATTCATCTTAGAGAAGTTGTCAACATCAACATATATGGAATCTCTCCCTCTCTTAGTAATGAATAATCTAACAAGGAGATGTTGGAATCGGCAAAGGAGCGTATAGGAAATGTGGTTGTAGTCTCAATTTGTCCTTTAAGCAATCAAGGCATCTCTTTACTGAGTGTTCAACATCTCTCAACATGTGGGGCCAAAGGAATTTGGTGCCTAGTATGTGATAAGTCTTATCTCTTCCGAAATGCTCCGTTAATTCTCTTCTATATGCTTCTTCTGTTAATAAAAGTCTAAGAGAATACTTGGGAATACATACCTTGTCTTCTTTGAATAAGAACCCCTAAAATTGCCTTGGACATAGACAAACCAAGACCGTGCTTTCCAAATCACGTAGCTCTCAATCCAACGGTTCGACGAGTATAAGAAAACTCATTAACCATTTAGATATCCGGAAAAGACCAAGAGAAACCTTTGCTTGTGCCTCTTTATTTACGACGATTAGGAATCCTTGAAGTTTTGATAAACTAGTACTCTCAAAAGCAAGATCTTTTCAATAAATTCAACTAAATAAATTTCTCTTTTGGTCCTTCACTTGTTTTATCTAAACCAAGCAAAAGCGTCACTCCTTTAGGAGGTTTTCAAAAGGTGGAGTGAAACACTTTTAAAAGAAATAATTTCAAAACCTCAATTCATAATGATATACTCATACAATATATTAAAGCATTATAGGGATAATTCAGTCCTTAGATCAAGGGGGAAGTTTGTCCAATCATAATAAAATAAAAATCAAAGATCATATATTAAATCAAGAAGGACGGAAGTTACACGAGTTTTGTTCCTTCAAGGCAAGCTTCAAGCAAAACTAACAATATTTGACAACTAGAATAAGGAAGGAATACAATACTTATGTATTCACGAGGAATCAATGTATCTAACCATAAGACTGCGGGGTGTTTATATAGGGGAGAATTCAGAGTCTAGGGTTTACATAAAATATACACTTTCCATAGATAAAGTCGAGATTTTGGAAGGTCTAGTTGCGAAGTGGCGAAATGGCCAACCAAATGGTATAACAACGGTCACCATACGGCTGTATAGCTACCATTTAGTGGTCGTTTCATACCCTAGTCGAAGGGTTGTGGGCTGGGCTTATAGTATGGGCTTATAGTATGGGCCACGGCGTTGAAGTTCCTGCTGTTTGCTTCTAATCTCGAATCTTTCTTTTCTACTTTGATCTTACGGAATTCGTGTTGTAGTTCCTTACTCATATTTATCTTCTCTTCCGCTTTGATCTCAAGGAGGATGCAATCTTGTCACTTTCGATACCTTAATGTCTAAAACACATAAAAGCCAAGAAAGATACTAGAATACAGAAAGTGGATGATTTCCATATGTAACGGAATATATGGGATGGAATAGAGGGTAGAATATGCATGAAAACATGGTAGAAAAAATGTTATACTTGACACCCCTCAAAATACCCCATACTTCTCGTCCTCAAGTAAGATCATGTCATATGCAAACTATGAGTAGAACCAATGAGTGTCTTAGCTAAGAGGAAAACATATAACTCAAACCATATCATGAGAACATCAATCACAATAAGAGATACGAATAAAGAATCATAGCCATCCAAACTACTCAAGGATAATGTGTTTGCTGTCAATCACACAAGATGTGTTTGGGGATAAACTCTCAAACCCAACAGTAATGAACATATCTTACCATAGGCTTGCCAAGACGTTCTCTAACTCCACCACCAGTCAAATGAAACTAATATGCAAGATAAATATCATGAAATCTTTTTTAAAGGGTTTAACGGGGATACGGGACATGAAAATGTGATGTTGGTAGGCCAAAAGAGTAGGTTAAAATGGGCAACTTTTTATCTTGGGCATCAAATCTTACAACTCGAAACTTCCTTCAAGGCATTGTCAGTTTTCACTTTTCTTCATAAAATATACTACTTCATGAAATGTCGTCAATAATGGCAATTGTTAGCATGAAATATTGTGATATTTTAGGCACGTTTTCTAAGCGTATTTGATTCATATTGATAGTCATTGATTGAGCATTGTTGCATTTGTGAGCTAGTTTGCCTATATTATCGATATGGATGTCTACACAAGCTTTATGTTGATTATAGGTGATTGAGAGCTATTTTCGAACGGAATCGAGCAAGGATGGAATTGTTTGACATGTCCATGGATTGAGGACATTCTTAGGAGCAAAAGGAGTGCCAACTTGAGGAATGCACGAGTCTAGGGAAGAATCACGTTCTTGCCCTAAACCACGCTCTAAAATACGGCCGTACTACTTTCCACTTTCAGTTCCACGGCCGTGGAACCCTAGCAAGTGAAGCGTGATTCATTCCAGTGGCTTCTACGGTCGTGGAATCATGTGTTCAAACCGTGTTGAATTCCACGCTCTAAATTACGGTCGTGGAACCTTCCACGACCGTGATCTTGGCGATCTTTTTCGCCACACTTTAAGCCACGATCTTTTAAAAGGATTGGGCCGGGTCGCTGCTTCATCATACCCTATAAAAGGACGGACAAAGAGAGATTCCGTCACCTCGCTTTAGGCTTACGCTTACAACTCCGCTTGACGCATTTTCGCCCACGCCGCGACTTAGAGATCTTTGCGATTCTTGCAAAAGATGTACTTGCGCTCATCTTTGGAGTTGCCCTAATCTCGCACTTTGGTGGAGATTGTGATTGAGATTTCCGGATTGACGGAAGATCGAAGATTCGGAAGATTGTTCGCAAGAAGATTCCTCTTCTTGTTTAGGTTTGATTTAGAAGACGGATTGACATCCCGTTCTTCCTTCTTATCTAACATTGTTTTTGTGTGTTCTATTCCGAATCTAGTGACGATATTCGTTCTTGATTGTGACATTGAGATTGGTTTGAAGTTTATTGAAAGTTTTCGGAAGTTTTCATCCTTCAATCTTTTAATCATTGAATTTGATATCATTATGACTATTGTTGGCTAAAAACCCTTAACAATTCTAAGGTGAAGGGTTGATAGTTGTGGTTTAGATGATGATAGATCGATCGTAAGCAGATTGGACCCTGAGAGTTAGAGAGAATCGCCGACGGAACCTTAAATTACGGCCTGTTCTTGAGTCCTTGGCCGTGGAACCTCAAGAACTAACCGTGATTTCCCTTAAGTTTACGAACTTGATTTTACTTTAATCCAAAGTTAAAGATTTGCTTTAGCTTAGTTTAGGCTTGCCTTTTCTAGGTGGTAGTGAAGCCTCAACAACCTCTACCTCGATTGTGAGTGTCACAACCTTAATCGATTTAGTTAGTCTTGATCCTTGGATTACAAGTTTGGGTATTTGACATTAATTCTTACCTTTAGATCTTTTCTATATTGAAGCCTCATCAACCTTTATAGAGAGTGTCTTGTAGGTGAGTCATATAAGGTTTTTGAGGGGGACTAAAGAAGGGATGTGAAAGTCATGAAGTGGCTAATAAAAGGAAAACGTATATAAAAGGTGGAAAAGGTAATATAGGTTTACCAAAGAGGGATTCAATTGTTTAAATATATCAATGCAAATAGAATCAAATGAACGTGTAGTTTTGAAAGAGAGTCAATAAAAAGTTCTAGAAGAACTAAACATGTTGGAGATCACTCATAAAGAAAGAAAGAACATATGAAAATGCATGTTCAAAGGAAAATGCATGTTCAAAGGCTAGAGCGCTCACAAGGGTTATGATTGGCAAGCTAATCATCAATAATCAATAAAAAAAAACTCGTGTGGATAAACAATAATCAAACTAAGAATTGTGGTGGTAATTCAGATTTTAGAATACCTTTATTATCAACCATTGTTGTTCCTACTACATGAATTTCTATGATTCTAGATAATTTGGTGATAAAAAAAGCCTCGTTCTTCTCCCTTACTACTACTAACGAGTCGATTGACACCCTAATTCGACTCGACTTTGTATGTTTTTAGTGTAGCTTTTGTTTGCTTTAATATCACTCTATTAAACTACTTTTTGCCTCAGGTGAGCCGACTTGCCTTATATTAACTCGATCTCTCATCTTTTGTTTCGTTGTATGTCCATCTTTTTTTTTTGACAAAATTTATGTTTTAATCATTGAATGAGTACATATTTTTCTTATGTTTGATCCTGATTCTATACTAAGATTGAGTCTTATATTTATTTATGAGATATGATACTCACATTTTAGCCCTCAAACGATTACACGTAGGTTTGTTCTCCTTTATGGGCTGAGTTCCAAGCCCTCCTCTTCGGTCTCAAAGTGTTATAACAATGTCAAAGGTTGAGAGTTCAAAGCCCTCCTCTTTGGCTACAAGTGTTCATATCCTAGGCAAAAAAATGGATGTTTAATTGTGTGTCATGCTCTTGGATATTTAATAGATTTTAATCATTTATTTTAAATGTTATGACCCTACTTGTGTGCACCTCCGCATAAAAAAGAAAAACAGATTTGCACGAAATACACAGTATTTACTTAAATTAGTAGGAAAGAAAAAACTTAAGGGGTTGTAAATGAAAAGGAATGTACAGAGAAAGCAAAACAATGTAAACCACAACTTAATTTAGAAAAATAAGAAGCTATATGTAGTGAATCTCCAACCCAGTTCTCACAATCTAACTAGATTGAAAACAAAAAAACAAAAGAAACATCCAAAAGCATTCGAATAAAAAACATCATAAGAAGGAAGCTAAATAAAATGGGTAAGATAGAAACCGCTTCCTTCTTGTTAATAATTGCAGTAGGGTGTTTCTTGATGCAAACGGCGAACGGCCTTATACACGTTGTCGGCGGCGCTGCCGGCTGGGAGATCCCTCCCAACGCCACCTTCTTCTCCGAATGGGCGGCCCCTCGTACCTTCGGCATCAACGATCAATTGGGTACGTAAATCATTTCTATTTTTACGTACAAATGCATGGGCTGATGATGATATAAGGGGTGGGTAGGTGGATTTATTTAATACGTGTATGCTAACTCATTTGATAAAAATGGCATGCAGTGTTCCCATACAGGCCCGGAGGACACACGGTGCATCAAGTCACCAAAGAGGATTTTGACAAATGTCGCCACGACCACGTCATCAACCAATGGGCTCAGGGACCCACAGTCATGAAGCTCACTGTAGCAGGTGATTATTACTTCTATAGTGCCGTCGGAACTCACTGCGAGATGGGCCAGAAGCTCCACATCAATGTCGGGGACAAGCCTGGCTCCGACGGGATCGACTGGGCTGCCGTCGTTAAAAAGCGGACTCAAGGTTCTGCTAGGAGGCTGTTGATGTTGACGACCGAGCATGCTCTCGCCATCGACATCGCCAAATAGCTCCGCCGATTAAACGTAAGATCTTGGATATGGTAGTTTATAATGCAAAATTAGGGTTCAAAACTTGTAGTGTGGATGTCTCCTTGTTTTTTCTTTTTCTTTTTGCATTTCAGAGATACACTTGTATATTGTCTTACATTGACAAGAGTCTCAAGTAAAGTATAAAATTATGTTACACAAAAAAGCTAATCATCATCCTTTTAATACAATACAGTTGCAACTTATTTTGTGATCATCACAAATATATAAATATTTATTTATTTCAAAATGTGTCATCTATGTATACTTTCTCATGACCTGCCATGCATGTATCTCATAGACTTCACTTCTATATATATTTAGTCGATCGACTTATTTATTTCCCATAAATACTTGTTTATAGTAAATATACCATAAAATATAGTAACAAACACGAACCATACGCTATAATTCTGTTACTTTCAAACTAAATGAAACTTAATATTAATATAAATTAAATACTTGTAATAAAAAACTGTCTCGTGTAACATTTACAACAAATACGATCTTAATAGACTAAAGACAGGATTATTTTAGTCAATTACCTCTTCTTTAACAAATCAAATCGGGTATAAAAAAATTGGAGAATTTGGACTAATAGGCCTTTTTAGAATATGACTAAGTAAATGTACCTCATAATTTTTTACCACTTTCATTTAATGGTAGTTAAAAATAATTAACTATTTTATTTAAAAAAAAAAGAAAAATACATGAACTTAGTCAAAAATTTTCAAATTTTACGCAAATGAATGTGACTTTTATTTTTATTTTTATTTTCCTTTTTTTTTATCTTTTTTTTATTTTTATTTTTTTTAAATTTTTTGGTATGAATTTGATATCAGAATTTCATATTCGTACCAGAAATTTGTTCACACCAGAATTTTTTTACAGACCAAATTTTTTTCACATAACAGAATTGTATTTTTTCACATAACAGAATTGTATTTTTTTCACATACCAGAATTGTATTTTTTTCACACACCAATATTGTATTTTTTCACATATCAAAATTTTATTTTTCACATACTAGAATTTTATTTTTTCACATACCAGAATTATATTTTTTTCACATACCATAACTGTATTTTTCACATACCAGAATTGTATTTTTTCACATACTAAAATTGTATTTTCACATACCAGAATTGTATTTTTTTCACATACCATAATCAAAAGGTTTCTAGCACAAAACAACACATATATCATCCATAGAATACAAACCATTCATGTCCCCCTTTCGCCCCAATGTCTCTCCTAAGTTGGACCAAAACTGTGGTAAAGCATAAACGGAGAGCCAAAGAAATCAAAGTACCCTCAATTGATTGATCAATCAGATCGGAATATATCTCTTGGCGACTTGCTTCCCAGTCACTGCCAAACCAGCCGCCAACCCACCGATTGCCCCACCCACAACCGCAGACCTAGGTCCAGATGCCGCCTTGTATAGCGCGCCGGTGCTAGTGAGAGCTCGAAATGTGACTCTTCAAGCTGTGAAATGATTGTGTGCAATACAGAGGGGCTACTTTACTTGCCCACAACACTGAAAGAAAATCCTGAAGAAAACATAACCATAAGCAGCTTGCCGGATTACCTGCCTGAAGAACTAGGGGATCCAAGTACGGAGAGTTCACAGCGGTGGTTAGAAGTCAACATTGAAAGCACCCTTGAAAAAAGTGTAATTGAGCCCGAGAACCATGACAACAGTTCATTGCCAATGTGTAGCGAAGAACACGCAAAGAATGAGGATGACGAAATATTGTCCTCATCAGCATCATCACCTGAACAAAACGCAAAGGATGAACAAGAAGAATCCATTGAAGATAGACAAAACGCAGGAGAACCCGAAGAATGCACAGAAGAGTATCCGGTCAACTCATCATCTTCCGAGACTACGGATCTAGTAGTCCCATCGAAGGCTGAAGTACGAGAAGAAGCTTCATCGTGGAAGATCTGTAGAAAAAGAAGCAGTTCTGGTTAGAAGAAGAGAGGGGAGCGGCACCGAAGAGAAGAGTTAGGGTTAGAAGAAGAGTTGAACGGTTAAAAAAATTGATACATTTACTTAAAGAAAAAATAGAAAAGCCTAGTTACTAAACTATAAACTCAAAAATGCCTAGTTTCCAAATTAGCCCTAAAAAATTTGAGACCCATTTGGATTGTTAGGGTGTGTTTATCCGTGCAATTGTTGAAGATTTTGAGCAAATGTTTTTATGGATTTTTTTTCTAAGTAATAATAAAGTTTTGGAGGTTCCGAAAGACCTGTATTTGAAAAACCGATCATTATGAAAAAACCACTATTTAAAACAACGCTTTTTTTTGTGTCTGCATAAATCGTATTTTGAAATTGCGGTTTCCTTGTAATCTTTTCTGTGAATAATTCAACTTTTATTTGTGTGAGTTGGATAATTAATAATGTACCTTAGATATTGATGATCAAACTCTTCTTTTTGTTTCGGTTTTGTAAATTTATTTGAGTTGGATAAGGAACTTATAAATTCATGATCAAAGTCCGACAAAATAAAATTCTTTTCTTGGTAAAAATACATGATTAAGTTATTTATGTTAATTTTCAAGTAGTTGTCTGAATTATATAATGGGTCCCACTAGATTGATCGAATAACAATTTCACATTCCGTTTTTGCTATTCGTATCACACATTTTATGCTAAATGTACCACATCTACGCCTACACATCTCAGAGGGGTAGTAATTACATATCTTGTGACAAGATAAGTGACTAAATAGAAAATAACCAACTAGTTATTGTTGAAGTTTTACGACATAACAGCCTTATATGACAAACAAGTATCATACTACATCCCCTTCGTGATGATATAATATCACGTTTGTTCCGATTTCTTATGACAAATTACATCATCACACTTGACTTGTAAAATAGATTATAAGAAAAATGAAGTTATTTATAAACTAAAATTTGCAAGTCATCATGAATATAAGACGATGATAAGTTTCATCACTACAAACAAGTATTATATAAATGATTTCCTAAAGCAACATGATGTGAAGGAAATTCAGTTACTCGATCACAGGAAATGGTATAAAAATACAATATTTCTATTTACCCAAATAAACAACGCATTAACCTCACATCAAGAATGGGACTCCTGAGCAGAAATATAATACAACTCGTGGGTGTACAGTAGGAGTGCGCCTCCCGTTCCCATTGGGAGTGCACCTATAATCTCCATTGAAAGTGCATCTCACGTTCTAATATAATGCAAAATTCAAACGGTGCTTAAATTCTCATAATTCTAGTAGTTGGATTCAAACGTTAAACTTTATAGATGTTGGAGTATTGAAATTATATATACATATCATATCAAGTCATCCCAAATCTAATTTCTTCTAAAATGTTGTCTTACAAAGAGGTTGACGATGTTGAATCCGATGGCGAAGTCATAATCCTTCCGTTTGGTGGAAAAAATACAATGACCTAGATTGATAGAATTAGGGGCGATCTAGATCGAGGAGAAACTTCAACTACTTCTTCTTGGTCGTTCGTGTTGGATCAAACTGTAGAACTTGAGCGGGGGAAGCTTAGAAATGGACGCGGAAGCGTTCGGTCGATCCTTCAAAAGGATCCTCGAGTATGATAGGCTTGGAATAAAGACTACATCCAAGATAAAACTTTAAGAGGGTGAAAGAAGATGTGATGCCTAAACCAAGTAAGAGGATTTTACTTCACAATACTTGGATTCAACTTAGACATCTCTTACAAATGAGCAAAGCCATCCTTATATAATGAAAGGAGGCCATACAAAGAGTCCAACATAAATGACGGAATTAAAGCCAGAATTAAGTTCCGGTAAATGAAAAGCGTAAAATATGAAAGGTCGGAATTTAAGTCACGAAATTAAGTTCCGGAATTAAAGTTCCGAATATAAAAAGCCAATTATTAAATAGCCGAAATACTTAATAGTCTTCATAATGGTGCCGGATCCTTCTAGCCGGAAACATGGATGGCATCGCCATCCGGGGGCGTATCATTCTCCTCCTCTTAAATGTGAAACATCCTCATTTGCACGGTCAAAATAAAGAAAGGGGTATCTTTGGGAACGTGACCCTTGAAATTAGCACCGGATGTACATTGATGGAGTTGGGCGGCTTGGACTTGTAGTCTTTCAAAAGGGCGGTGGGGCCGCCAAGCTTGTTGACTATGCCGACAAGGTGTCGGAAAGAGCACCGATATTTGATTGATTTTAGTTGATGACACCGATACTCTTTAAAATTGTGAATCAATCCTTGGGTGGGTGGCAAGTCGTCCGACATAACAAGAAAAAACTTTGGATCGGGCGGCTCAAACTTGTAGTACATGTGGATGGTCTCGTCGGTGAGTTTGTCTACCATGCCGTCTAAGCTTGTGACATTGTACGTCGGAGGCATGCCGGAAAGAAGCAAGGGTAAGCCGGTAAATAAGGTATTACACAAAACAAAATCAAACCTCGGTTCAGCCAGCTGGAATTTGTAGTCCAACAACATATTGTGCCATTGTCATGGTTGATGGCTTCTTCACCCTTGATGATGTCGACTTTGTTAAAATTGACTTCTTTTTTGTCGGTGATGACTTCAACATTATCGATGACGGTTTCTTCCTTGGCCTCTTCTAATGGACCATCACACAACGGTTCTTCTTGTTGGGCAACTGTCGTTAGGGCAAGTATTGTCGCCCTTATAACTTCTATCTCATGCTTTAGAGTGGCATTTTCTTTGGGTAATACGGCAGCACATTATTGGCATTCATGTGGATACCATTGATACTCATGGATGGTATCTTTGGGCCTTGGTGCATTTGGAGGAGGCAACCACTCCTCATCCTCAAAATATTCTCTCCATCGGTACCTCCAGGTGGTTTGTTTGGCCTTAGGTGGATATGGAGGAGGTAACCATTCCTCATTCTCATTATAAGAATCATAATCTTCATGGAACATGATGAATGATGAAGAAACACCTGAAAATCTTCGAATAAAACCAAAGAACACTTGAAGATCTTCGAAGAACACCGAAGAACACTTGAAGATCTTCGAAGAACACCGAATAAATGTGATCAAGAAAAATATTTTGTAAAGAAACTTGACCTCGATCCCAAGCTTTGATACCAATGATAGAAATAGGGACAATCTAGATCGAGAAGAAACTTCAACTACTTCTTCTTGATTGTTCGTGTTGGATCAAACTGTAGAACATGAGCGGGGGAAGCTTAGAAATGGACGCGAAAACGTTCGGTCGATCCTTCAAAAGGATCCTCGAGTATGATAGGCTTTGGATCAAAGACTAGATCCAAGATAGAACTTTAAGAGGGCGGAAGAAGATGTGATGCCTAAACCAAGTAAGAAGATTTTCCCTTCACAATACTTGGATTCAACTTAGACATCTCTTACAAATGAGCCAAGCCATCCTTATATAATGGATGAAGACCATACAAAGAGTCCAACATAAATGACGGAATTAAAAGCCACAATTAAGTTCCGGTAAATGAAAAGATTAAAATATGAAAGGTCGGAATTTAAGTAACGAAATTAAGTTCCGAAATTACAGTTCCGAATATAAAAATCCAATTATTAAATAGCCGAAATACTTAATAGTCTTCATAATGGTGTCGGGTCCTTCTAGCCGGAAACATGGATGGCATCGCCATCCGGGAGCGTATCATTCTCCTCCTGTTAAATGTGAAACGTCCTCGTTTGCACGGTAAAAATAAAGAAAGAAGTATCTTTTGGAACGTGACCCTTGAAATTCAGCACCGGATGCACATTGATGGAGTCGGGCGACTTGGAATTGTAGTCTTTCAAAAGGGCGGTGGGGCCGCCAAGCTTGTTGAGTATGCCGACAAGGTGCCGGAGAGAGCACCGATATTTGATTGATTTTAGTTGATGACGCCGATACTCTTTAAAATTGTGAATCAATCCTTGGGTGGGTGGCAAGTCGTCTGACATAACAAGAAAAAACTTTGGATCGGGCGGCTCAAACTTGTAGTACATGTGGATGGTCTCGCCGGTGAGTTTGTCTACCATGCCGTCTAAGCTTGTGACATTGTACGTCGGAGGCATGCCGGAAAGAAGCAAGGGTAAGCCGGTAAATAAGGTATTAGACAAAACAAAATCAAACCTCAGTTCAGCCGTCTGGAATTTGTAGTCCAACAACATATTGGTGCCATGGTCATGGTTGATGGCTTCTTTACCCTTGATGATGTCGACTTTGTTAAAGTTGGCTTCTTTTTTGTCGGTGATGACTTCAACATTGTCGATGACGGTTTCTTCCTTGGCCTCTTCTAATGGACCATCACACAACGGTTCTTCTTGTTGGGCAACCGTCGTTAGGGCAAGGATTGTCGCCCTTATAACTTCTATCTCATGCTTTAGAGCGGCATTTTCTTTGGGTAATACGGCAGCACGTTATTGGCATTCATGTGGATACCATTGATACTCATGGATGGTATCTTTGGGCCTTGGTGGATTTGGAGGAGGCAACCACTCCTCATCCTCAAAATATTCTCTCCGTCGGTACCTCCGGGTGGTTTGTTTGGCCTTAGGTGGATATGGAGGAGGTAACCATTCCTCATCCTCATCATAAGAATCATAATCATCATAGAACATGATGAATGATGAAGAAACACCTAAAGATCTTCGAAGAACACCGAAGAACACTTGAAGATCTTCGAAGAACACCGAATAAATGTGATGAAGAAAAAAATTTTGTAAAGAAACTTGACCTCGATCCCGAGCTCTGATACAAATGATAGAAATAGGGGCGATCTAGATCGAGGAGAAACTTCAACTATTTCTTCTTGATCGTTCGTGTTGGATCAAACTGTAGAACTTTAGCGGGGGAAGCTTAGAAATGGATGCGGAAGCGTTCAGTCGATCCTTCAAAAGCATCCTCGAGTATGATTGGCTTGCATCAAAGACTAGATCCAAGATAGAACTTTAAGAGGGTGGAAGAAGATGTGATGCCTAAACCAAGTAAGAGGATTTTCCCTTCACAATACTTGGATTCAACTTAGACATCTCTTACAAATGATCCAAGTCATCCTTACATAGTGGATGAAGGCTATACAAAGAGTTCAAACATAAACGACGGAATTAAAAGCCAGAGTTAAGTTCCGGTACATGAAAAGCGTAAAATATGAAAGGTCGAAATTTATGTCAAGGAATTAAAGTTCCGAATATTAAAAGCCAATTATTAAATAGTCGAAATACTTAATAGTCTTCATAATGGTGTCGGGTCCTTCTAGCTGGAAACAAGGATGACATCGCCATCCGGGGGCGTATCATAGATAACTCGTCACACTTCTCAAAGTAAGTTTACTCGTTCATTTTATGGTTAACTACGGACAAATTGTTAAAATATCCCTTTTTAATCTTAGACCTAGAATAATGTTAGAATAGAGACCCAAAATTGTAGAATTAATATTTTATTTCAATTAATTTAAGATCTTGTGGAATATTTTCGTGATATCCGTACAAATTATTCATCCATGTTTGAGTTGTACGGATATTTTAACGATACATATAACTAACTGAGTTGAGCTCGGTTTGTGGAAAACTTATTGAAGATGGTGTTGGTGATAAACAAATCATGGTTGAATAGACAGGTTCCATATCTTTCATTTGGCACACGGTAGACACGGAGCACCTAGAAAGGAGAAATATATTGATCTTGATCACGTGTGAAGTGCTATCCATATAAGAATTCGAAGAAGTATGAGTGCAAACTTGACTCGAGGGACACAAATTGAAGACAAAAATGGACATTGAAGGTTGCATGTGGAGTGCACAACCACTTAATTCTCGTGGTGTTAAGGGGTCATGGAGATGCCAAACATTTGACTTCCGCGCAATATTGAAAGGTGGAGCATGAATTGAGGTCGGGGTTGAAACCGATACATATTTTAAATCTGTGTAATTAGACGACTCCGACAATGTCACAACCGTTCGACATATATAGAATATCCATTTGAAGATGATGATGGAAAAATCTGAAGGAAGAGGGTTATTACAACAAGCACTTCATACTTTGAAGGAATGTGAATTCTATTTAAGTGCAAGGAGATGTCCGGATTCCAATAAGGTGACCGATTTGTTTATCTAACATTCGGACTCTAGGAATTTTATCAACATGTTTTCTTACGTTATTTGCATGCATTAGATGCATAATTAAATATTCTTGTTTTCAGTTCGTTTCATACACATATCATTTTTTGCACGTCACTTTTAGTCAATCCTTCATTTCTATTATTTGTAGATATAATATGTTGTTGTTGGAGATTGTAGGAATAACGAGGAAAAGAAAACATTCGCAATTGATTTTGTACTCCTTGCATCATGAGCCATTCCATCATAATGCGCTGATCACTGGGAGTATGAAGCGCATTCTTGTCTACAAAAGGGCCCAAAATAACTTGCACATTGTGAAGCGATGTAGCAAACTTAATTGCAGACGGCATGTAAAATGTGTTCATCTTAGGGTGCACCTCTCGACGAGTGCTTGAATCAACGAATGACCCTGAAGAAGTGATAGGTGATGGAATCACTATCATTTAGGTTAGTTTTTAGAGTCTTTTTAGCACAATAGTGTCGTTTTATGCTACTAACTCCTTGGTCTAGAAGAAGAAGACTAAAAGAAGATAAAAGAGGAGTTATAAGCACTTGGGAGTTGAAGACCATTCATGAAGCAAAACTTTTGTTGCCTCACCGCCCCCGCGGAGCAGTGTCACCGCCCCTACGGGTGACACCACATTCCGGAGCACAGCCTGCGCCTTCGCCAGCGCCAAGAACGAAGACTAGGGTCGCCCCTATGCCACTCTTGGCGCCCCTGCGGTGACTTGCCCTGAAGAAGCGAAGCCAGGGCCCCTGCGCCTCAGCTTGTGTCTCACCCTGCGGAGCTGTGGAGCCAAAGAGTCAGTGTCACCGCCTCTGCGTTGACACTGGGCCGCCCCTGCGGCTCGGCATCTGAAGCGACAGAAAGATGAAGAGTTAGGCGTTTGAAGAACATTAAAGATCCGTCCCTGCGGAATTGCTAGGCCACCCCTGCGGCCACGAAGAACTTCAAGCGTTCTGCCTAAACCGCCCCTGTGGTCCTGAAGGCCGCCCTTGCGGTTCAACGACACAGACTTTATTCCGGCTGTTTGCACCACCTTTATGGCATTAAAGGTGGCTATTTTGTCCGGAGATATACTCCCATTTAGTGCCATTTGTAGTATAAATAGACCCATGGCTGATTGTTAGAAGCATCCATCAATTTCCCATTTTATTCTCTCTTGCTTCCTTTGTAATGAGCTTCTAGTTTCCTTGCTACATTGGGTTGATTTGAAGCTGCTTTATTACTTTGGTTATAAGTACTTTTCTAATATAAGTTTTATTCAGTAATGCTTTGTGTTTCTTGATCTTTATTTGTCTAAATTGCATGTTTTATTATCACTTAAGATTGATCACCTTAGGTTCTAAAGTACATGCAAAGAACTAGGATTAAAAGATTCCGGGTTCGTGTCTTTAATCTAGTAGTAACCTTCAAGTAATAACGGGTTGTAATTGTTTAAAGGAAAAGAAACACAAATATAAAGATTAGTTTAATGGTTTTAATCTTCTCTTTATATCCCTTAGTCTTTGTTTGAAAGCTAACTTGTGACTTGTTCTTGTAGGTTTACGGAACACTAACTAGCTAAGTTGTGTTGATGCCGGTTGACTCAACACATACATATGATCAAGACGGGGACATTACTTTAAAACTTGTAAAAAGGAACTCACCAAAGTAGTAATAGCATGCTAAGAATCAACCTAGTGTAGATTCACTCATCATCATCATATTCATTCTATTACTTATTTTCTAGTTTGTGTGCATCAATTCATCCAACCCCCCCTGTTACTTAATTCGATAATCAATAATTGAATTTAATAAAAATATCACCAAACTCTCTTGGGTTCGACCCTTACTTAACCGCTATACTTGTTTTAGTGTTAAGTCGGGATTTATTTTGATAAGAAAAAAATGACCTAAGGAAAAGTTCTTGTCAAATTTTGGCGCCGTTGCCGGGGAGTTTAATTTTATTTTTTATTTCATTTTTTATTATTGATTATTGGTTTGGGCCGTTTTTATGGTTCAAACCCGTGCTACTAACTCCGTTTGTTCCCTTTGATCCAGAAATTGAGAGGACACACATCCGGCGACGTAGACAACAACAACTTCAACAAAAATGGCTGATCGTACTCTTCGTCAACTCACTCAGCTAACTTTGGCTGAACACCCTCTTACGGTTACTATACCGGCATTAGGGGAGGGATTCAACTTCGAGCTCAAGCCGGGTCTCATTCACTTGATGCCATCTTTCCATGGGTTAAGTGGTGAAGACCCCATCAAACACCTTGGGAAGTTTCATACCGTGTGTATGAGCATGAAGCCGACCAACATTACCGAAGAACAAATCAAGATGAAGGGCATTCGGCTTCACACTCAAGGATGCAGCGGATGATTGGTACTACCACCTTCCATCCGGGAGCATCGACACTTGGGAGAATCTCCACAAGGCGTTTTTGGAGAAATACTTCCCAACCAAGAAGGCCAATAGCTTGAAGAAAGCTATAAGCAACATCGAGCAAGAGGCGGACGAGACTCTCTATGAGTACTTTGAGCGGTTTGCACGCCTCCGATCCAGCTGTCCTTTCCATAGATATTCAACTCAGGATTTAGTCTTGTACTTGTACAATGGCTTGCTTGACACCGAAAGGAGGATCGTCAATGCGGCTTGTGGAGGTAATATTCTTAACTCTACCCCTGACCTTGCTTTTGAAAAGATACAGGAACTAGCGGAAGGAACCCGAAAATTTGGAAGGACTTCTTCCAAGAGAGGTGTTGTTAGCATGAAATATGACTATATTTTAGGCACTTGATTTAGTTGTTTTTCCCTCTTTATAGTGTTCTTAGATATGAGTTTGAAGCAATTGTGAGCTAGTTCACCCACTTTATCGATATAGATATCTATACTAGCTTTGTTTTGTTTTTAGATGAATAAAGCTTGGATTGGAGCAAAATATGGAAGGAAAGGAGTGTTTGACCATGCGTGATGGCAAGGAGATGCATTGGAGAGGCTAAGGAAGGAGCATGGATGAAGGATGTCACGAAACTAAGGCAAAATCAAGGATTTAGAAGAACCACGCCCTAAATTACGGTCGTGGAAGAGGATTTGAAGAACCACGGCCGTGGATTTGGCAACATGAATGTGGACGTGAGTTTGGAGCACTGCAGAGAGTTACACGGTCTAAACCACGACCGTGGAAATCATATGGCACCGTAATCTAGTTCCACGCCCTAAATTACGGTAGTGGAAAGTTGTTCTTGACCGTGATTTTGGTGATTCTGTTACGTGTCATATTTTCCACGTCAGCCACGTCATTGGGCTTTCTCGTAACCCTACCTCGCCCTATAAAAAGGCTTGAGAAAGGAGTTTTCAGGATCCGTGCTTATCCTCGCTTTAGCCCTACTTGGAGTTCCATTTGAGAGTTTGGAGACGGCCTTAAGGTTTCATTTCGACCTTAAGGATTGGAGATTTGTGAAGGACGTATTTCAAAGATTGTGTACTTTTGGAGATATCTTAGGGTTTTCATTGAAGGACGGATTGACATCCCGTTCTTTGTGACTTCTCTAGATCTTTGTGAGGATTTCTATTCCTATTATTCTAGATTCATAAACATATTACTTTGTGTTTAGATTTCGAGATTGACTTTGAGTTTTATTTGAGTTTTCGAGGGTTTTCATCTTTCATTCTTCTTAATTTGATTATTGATATCGTAATGATGATTATTGGCTAGAAACCCTTTAGTAATTCTAAGGTGAAGGGTTGATAGTTGTGGCTTAGATGATGATAGATCGATCGTAAACAGATTGGACCCTGAGAGTGTGAGAAACATCGTCGACACCCTAAATCACGGGTTGTTCTTAGGGTTGATAGCTTTAACTTAGCCTTGGCTTGCCTTTCCTAGGTAGTAGTGAGACTCAACATCCTCTATTTCGGTTTCGAGTGTCACAACCTTAACCGTTTTGGCTTGTCTTTGATTCCTTGGGTTTGGGCTTGGATATTTGAGATTAATTCTTACCTTTAGATCCTTTCTATACTGCAGCCTCAACAACCTTTATAGAGAGAGTCTTTGGGTTAGACATATATGGTTTTGGAACTTCACCGTACATTACCTTACTTTAGTGTACCTTTGCAATTCTCAACTCTGTCCTTATATATATATATATATATATATATATATATATATATATATATATATATATATATATATATATATATATATATATTATATCTTGAATCGATCGCCACAATTTGATATCCGGATAGGGTTGCTGTTTTCCCCAATATTTGCAAAGCTTCCACACTTTTGATTGCTCGATTACTTGAAACTGATTTTGTTTCACCAATTCCCTGAGTTCGATACTCTAGAATACTTGCTAATCTACGCCGTTCCGTACACTGCGGATTCACTTGCTTTTATTCTAGTTTTATAAATTAAAACTTATTTGCACGCACGCTTTGAGACGAACAAGTTTTTGGCGCCGTTGCCGGGGAGTTGGTCAAGACCAATTCCGGTTTTCGGTTGTCGAGCTTGGGAGCTTTTGCTCTTATTATTTGATATCTTTTTGTGAGTGCTTTTTTGCTGATTCTTTAGGTATATGCGAAAGACTAGATCTACCAAAGATCTAGTTTCTTTCGATCCAGAACTTGAGAGAACGTTAAGAAGAAAGTTGAAAGAGAGAAAGATGGCCGAAAACAACGAAAGAAACATCCAAGCTGAATTGGATGAAGCTCAACTACAACTTAAGTTGAGTGAGAAAGATCATTTGGACGAGTTAACGAGTCATCAATTCCAAATTGATGAACTCAAAGCTATGATGTTGGACATGAAGTTGGAGTTGAATGATGCTAAGAAGAAGAAGGCCAAGAAACCAACTAAATCCATTAGAGTTGAATCATCCGACGATGAGGATGAGGATATGCCACCACTTGAGGATATTGATCCGGTAATTCACCCCGTTCGTAACAACCCAAGACCACCGGTTGTTCCTCGTATTCCCGCTGGAGATGTGAGAGTTGCTAATGTAGGGGATGAACCATGAACTCTGGGGCAAAGGATGGATCCAATTCAGCAACCACGCCGTCTAGGTGTGAATTTCGGAGCTGAGGACATCCAGGAATTCAGTTTTAGCCCGCAAGTTATTACCATGGTTCGCCAAAGTCAATTTGGTGGAACTAGTGCTGAATCTCCACACCAACATTTATAGAATTTTGAGATTCTTATGGAGACGTTGAAGCCGAAAAGGGCTACTAACAACAACTACAAGATCAAGCCGTTCTTCTTCTCTTTGAAGGACAAAGCTCTATCTTGGTATCAAGCTCTTCCAGTTGGAAAGCTTGCCACATGGGAGGATCTATCTTTGGAGTTTCTCACCAAGTTCTTTCCGCCATCCAAGACGGTGGAATTGAGAGGTAAAATTAATGCATTTTCTATGAAAGCTAACGAAATTTTGTTTCAATCATGGGAAAGATTTCAGGACCTCTTATTGGATTGCCCACCATGGCATTTCAAATCTTGAGTTGCTAGAGATTTACTACAAGGGGTTGGATGTGGACACACAATTCAACCTCCAATCTCTCTCTTGTGGTACATTCATAGACATGAGAGAGGATGACGCTTGGGACTTCGTTGAGAAGCAAGCCCATGTGATTGAGAAGTATTCCCACCGGAAGGTAGAGCCGGGAGTGAAGCTAACACAAGCTGCACAAAATCAAATCTTTTCCCTCAACACCGAAATCCAAGAGTTGAAGGAAATTATTAGAGCAGGCCTTCAAAAGCCAAAGGAGCAAGATGTTGGCTACCTAAACAACAACAACAACCACCAAGGGAATAGGAACAATAACCGGAACAACAACAACCGAAATTCCAACAATAATTGGCATTCCAACCAACAACAACAAAATTCCGGTAATCCCTATTCAAATTCTGGAAATTCACTAACATCTCCCTCTTCTTCTACCCCTTTGAAAAGTCAGGGGCAAACATCAAATGGTTCAAACAATAAGGAGAAGGAGAAGCCCGATCTTATGTTGGAGACGATTCTAGGAAAGCTCCAAGGACTAGAGTGCTACATAACTAAGGTTGATAAAGCTTAAAAATCTTTAGAAAACCATATGTTCAGCAAGGCTGAAGAAGTTCCTAGGGATCAAGGAAAGCTTCCCCGGAAGACGGAGGACAACCCAAAGGGAAGGGTAATGGCTATCACGACTAGGAGTGGCGTGACAACCACCGACCCGCAACCCAAGTTTGTGGAAGTCCCAGCTGTGAAGGAGAAAGATAAGGGGAAGGAGAAGGAAGATATCTATGTTTCTCCTCCAGCTTATAAACCTCCCCTACCGTTCCCGCAGTCTAGAACAAGAGCGCGCCTAGACAAGCAGTTCGGTAAGTTTATTGAACTCATGAGCAAATTGCATATTAATATACCTTTCATTAATGCAATTGTAGGTATGCCCGCTTATGGGAAGTTCTTGAAGGAGCTCCTCTCTAACAAGAGGAAACTAGAAGACTTTGGAGAAGTCAAGATGAGTTCGGAATCTTCGGAGCAAATCAAAACGATGACTGAAAAGATGCCCCCAAAGCTGAGAGATCCGGGGTCATTTTGCATTCCAATTAGAGTAGGAGAAGTCACATGTGACACTCTTTATGACTTGGGAGCAAGCGTAAGCATTATCCCGCTTGCTTTGTGTAGGAAGATCGGTTTAGGTGAACCTAAACCGGTGAAGATGACGTTATACATGCGGATCGATCCATAACTCATCCCGTCGGTATCATTGAAGACGTCCCAGTCAAGCTCGGTAAGTTTTGCATTTCCAATTGATTTTGTTGTGCTTGACATTCCTGCAGATTGTCTGGTCCCGATCATACTCGGAAGACCGTTTCTTGCAACATCCGGTTGTATAATGGATTGCAAGAATGCTAGATTGGCGTTTGACATAGGTGAAAAGAAGGTTGAGTTTGTTCTCTCAACTTTGGTGAAAGGGCCAGCTCTTGGAAGGACATGTTCAATATCTATGATGAGGAAGCATCTAGAGAAGAAGTGAGCTCGATTCTATTCAAAGACCCATTGCAAAAGGTCATTACCATGAGCATCATGGAAAAATGAGAGGAAGAGGATTGCAATGAGGAGATTGAAGCCTTGGAGAAGCTAAAAGAAGTGCAAGAGGAAGAGTTTGAAAAACTCTATGATGGGTCAGAAAACGTGAGGAACCACGGCCAGTCAGGCTGTTCCATGGTCGTGGTTTCCCCCAAGATGACCGTAATCAGTTATTCGGAGAGCACCAGAGAGTTACACGGCCAAAACCACGGCCTTGGAACCACCAGTGATGCCGTAATTGACTTCCACGCCCTAAACCACGGCCGTGGAAGTAACAATGGTGCCGTAACTTTGGGTATTTCTGAGAACAATTCCGTTCTTTCCACAAATACTCTTGAGTCTTCTTCCACCACTCCCACACCCTTAGAGACTTCTAAGGAAATGTCGGACACATCTCAAGACTCATCAACGTCATCAATAGCAATGGAATTGAAGCCACTTCCTACACATCTTCGGTATGCATTTCTTGGAACTAATTCTACTTTTCCTGTAATTGTTAGTTCCGAATTAAGTGAAGATGAACATGAGAGACTAATGACTGTTCTAAGGAAACATAGAAAAGCCTTAGATTATATTATAGAGGATCTTGTAGGAATTAAACCATCATTATGCAAGCACAAGATTCTAATGGAGGAAGATTTTAAGCCTTCGCGACAACCTCAAAGACGGTTAATTCCGATCATGAAGGAGGTTGTTAAGAAGGAAATTCTTAAGTTGCTTGACGCATGTATCATCTATCCTATCTCCGATAGCAAGTGGGTGAGCCCCGTACAAGTTGTCCCGAAGAAAGGAGGAATGACGGTTATCACTAACAAGAACAATGAACTCATTCCTACAAGAACCGTCACGAGATGGAGGATGTGCATTGATTACCAAGCTGAACAATGCAACTAGGAAGGATCACTTCCCGCTACCATTCATTGATCAAATGCTTGAGAGGTTAGCACAACACTCCTATTTTTGCTATCTTGACGGTTTTAGTGGTTTCTTCCAGATTCCGATTCATCCGGACGATCAAGAGAAGACAACATTCACGTGCCCATGGGGGACGTTTGCCTATAGACAGATGCCATTCGGGCTTTGCATTGCCCCAGCCACCTTTCAAAGGTGCATGATGGCCATCTTCTCGGAATACATTGAGGAGATAATGGAGGTTTTTATGGACGATTTTTCTGTTTATGGTTCTTCATTTGATAATTGTCTTTCTAAACTCTCTCTTGTGTTGTAAAGGTGTGAAGACACTAACCTAGTTCTTAATTGGGAGAAGTGTCAATTCATGGTAAAAGAAGGCATTGTGCTAGGACACTTAATCTCTAGTAGAGGGATTGAGGTAGACAAGGCTAAGATAGAGACCATAAAGAAACTTCCTCCTCCATCTTTGGTGAAGGGGATAAGAAGTTTTCTAGGACATGCTGGATTCTATAGACGTTTTATCAAGGACTTTTCTAAGATATCGAAACCGCTTACTAATCTATTGATGAAGGATGCAGTTTTTGACTTTTCGCAGGATTGTTTAGATGCATTTTATAAGATCCGGGAAGCTCTCATCTCAGCCCCGATTATCCAACCTCCGGACTGGAATCTCCCATTCGAGGTTATGCGTGATGCGAGTGACGTAGGTGATGGAGCTGTGCTACGACAAAAGAAAGAGGGATGAACACAATCTATCTATTATGCTAGCAAGACACTAGACGAAGTGCAGCTCAACTACGCAACAACTGAAAAGGAATTTTTAGCTATTGTATATGCCTTTGAAAAGTTTTGTGCTTATCTTGTTGATGCAAAGGTGATTGTATACACGAATCATTCTGCGATCCGGTATTTAATTGCCAAGAAGGACGCAAAACCAAGGCTGATTAGATGGATTCTTCTCCTACAAGAATTTGATCTAGAGATCCGTGACAAGAAAGGCTCGGAAAATTCTGTTGCGGATCATTTGAGTCGTCTACCACACATTGAAGACGACGATCTACCTATAGATGACTCCTTTCCGGATGAGCACTTACACATCATAGAGGAGTGCATCGACAAGATATCTAGAGGTAACGAACCTTGGTTTGCTGATTTTGTAAATTACTTGGTTTGTCAGGAAATACCTCCCGGATTATCCTATGCACAAAAGAAGAAGTTCTTTAGGGATGTCCAGCAATACTTTTGGAATGAACCTCTACTCTTCAAAAGAGGTCCTGACGGCATCATTAGGAGATGTGGGCCGGAAGACAAAATGCAAAGTGTCATTCGTCATTGTCATTCACTACCTTGTGGAGGACACGCTAGTTCCAATAAAACTAGCACTAAGGTATTGCAATCTGGATTCTTTTGGCCTACTTTATTTAAGGATGTGCAAACCTTTGTTTCGTGTTGCGATGCTTGTCAAAGAACAGGAAACATCTCTAGGAGAAACGAGATGCCTCTCAATAACATTCAGGATGTGGAAATCTTTGACGTTTGGGGAGTAGACTTCGTGGGACCTTTCCCATCATCTTGTGGAAACCAATACATACTCCTAGCTGTAGATTATGTTTCGAGATGGGTTGAAGCTATTGCCTCTCCAACTAATGATGTCATGGTTGTTGTTAAGTTCTTTAATAGAACTATTTTCCCAAGGTTTGGGACACCACGGACCATCATTAGTGACGGAGGTTCTCACTTCATTGCCCGACAATTCGAAACTCTACAAGCTAAGTATGGGGTGACTCACAAGATCGCCACCCCCTACCATCCACAAACAAGTGGACAAGTGGAGATTTCGAATAGAGAGATCAAAGGCATCCTTGAGAAGACGGTCTCAAAGACGAGGAAGGATTGGTCTTTGGTGTTGGACGATGCATTATGGGCATATAGGACTGCATACAAGACTCTCATAGGTACAACACCATACAACCTTGTGTATGGGAAGTCTTGTCATCTCCCGGTTGAGCTAGAACACAAATCATACTAGGCTGTGAAGTAGTTGAACTTCGGCATGAAGGAAGCGGGCGAGAAGCGCCTCTTAAATCTCAATAAGCTTGAAGAACTCCGCTTGAACGCCTATGAAAACGCCAAGATCTACTAAGAAAGAGTGAAGCGTTGGCATGATAAGCATATCATTCCAAAGGATCTCAAAGAAGGAGATCAAGTTCTCCTCTTCAATTCGAGATTTTGTCTCTTTCCAGGTAAGCTTAAATCTCGTTAGATTGGACCTTATCTAATCAAACGTGTTTTTTCCCATGGCGCAGTTGAAGTATGGGGTGAAAAGAGCGGAAGTTTCAAAGTGAATGACCAATGTCTTAAGAAGTATTCACCGGAGCTCCCGTTTGAGGAAATCGCACCTATTACCCTCGAATATATACAGGAACGGTCTAGCTACGGACCCAAAACAAGCGCTTCTTGGGAGGCAACCCAAGGTATTGCACTTACGTTTTTGTTTTCATTCTTAGAGTAGTTTAGTTGTTTTTGCTTTGTTTTTCCCCTCGATACCTCCGGTATGTTATGTTTTTGGATGTAGGAATAATGATTGGGAAAACGAAAGATTCAAAAGTTGGAAGGAATTGATGAAACTTGGATGTTGGCACACAACAGAGACTTCCACGCCCTAAACCACGGTCGTGGAAGTAACAGGTGGCCGTAATTCCCTAAAATCAAGCAAAATTCACCAAAACCACGGGTTCCGTACAAAACCACGGCCGTGGTTTGCCCCGAGTGGCCGTGAATTTCAAAAATTTTACGGGCACTATATAAATCACTTTCCTTCACAAAAACACACCAAAATCCCAAATCCACGCCCCAAACCACGCCCAAATCGCCTACACCCTTCTTCAGCTTGCAAATCTTCGTTTGAAGTCCGATTCGTTCGAATCTTGAGCCTAAAGTGGAACATTTTTTATCATCTACACGATCCAAGAAACAAACCAAGTGAACAATCCACTCAGAAGAAGGAATTTGGATTTTAAAGATCCAAAACCTAAGTTTTTCTCCCTTTTCTCTACTTTGTCAATTCGGTTCAATTTCTTCGCAAGAATTTAGGAGAACTGATTGAAATTGAATTGGAATTAGTCTAGGACAGTGATTACTGAGTTTGGTGTTGATTTGTCGAGATTTGAGAAAAACAGACCAAAACCACGGTCTCTGTACGTTCCACGGCCGTGGTTTTTCAAGAACAGACCATAATTTCTTCTGTCGAAAGGAAAGATGTTTAGGAGAAAGTCTAGCAGGAATAAGAAGAGAAAAGATGATAGTTCCTCCTCTTCCCAACCCCCTCCTAGTCAACCACCATCACCACCACCTCCTAGAATTCCAACCATTCATGAAGACTACTTAGGAGCCTTAGAGAGGATTGAGACGAGGCCGGTCATAGGACCTCGATTAGTCCTTGAGGAGCTTGAGCCGCTCAACATTGTGAATGATTTGACGTGGCTTTTAGATAGAGCTGGTTTGATAGTCTTCTCGCTATTAGAGAGGATGCTTATGAGGAGATCACTAGGGAGTTTGTCACCTCCTTTGAGCATAGCCACATGAACCGAACCGTTTCTTTAGGCTAATGAAGCAAGACTATGAGTTCTCCATTGTTCAGTTTGGAACCTTCTTTGGGTTCCATGAGAGTTTCAATGGGAGATTTCCTAGTGGTGTGTACCTTAAGGACTTTTGGGAGGAGATTGCCGTAATATATGCTAGTTAGGATCGTTGGCAACCGGGCCGACACCAAGACTAAGCTCATCTATCACTTAGCCTTGAAGATAGCTCATATGGTCCTTTCCGAGTGTCTCTTCCCTAGGACCGAGACCCTCCAAAAGATTAAGACCGATGAGCTTTTTCTCCTTTATTGCATGCTCTATGGTAGATCCGATGATTGTGCTACCCTCCTTGCCTCCACTATGAGTAAGCTGAAAAACAAGAAGGCCCGGGAACGTTGGTTATGGTGTCATGGTTACTTATATAGCCAACCAACTAGGGATAAATTACTCCGCTTGCACTAGGATAGCGGCGAGACCTTTGGGTCTCAACAGCCTTATGATTAGAGGCATTCTCTTTCCCTACCAACAAGCTCCACCTACCGCAGCCATGCCATGTGAGGAGAGAGTTGGTAGAGGTATCCCTTCGCTTCCCGAGTACTCCATTATGACCGGACTCCATAATTGGAAAGCGACCTTTGCGGCCATGCATGCCAATAGGCTAGTAGATCCTCCGTATGTGCCGAATTATATCCCATTTGGGGATGATGATGAGGAGATGAGAGGAGGCGATGATCATGAGGTAGGAGGTGATGAGCACACATTTGTTACATTTCCGGATCAGGTGGACGCCTTCCTGGACCCACCTAGACGTTCTCCCCGCCCTTCTAGACCTTCCGGTGCCTCTTCTTCACGCCGTGCTAGCGTCAGTGAGAGGCCGACTTGGATGGACGCTCCACCCACTTGGCATGGAGCGCAGTTGGACTGGATGGGAGCTCCTCCATCATGGTACGAGCAGGCACCGGTGGCACCAACTGTTCCCCCACCTCAGGACGCTCGAGCTTGGTATGGACAGCCGCCGGAGTGGTACTCGCAGCTCCCGGAGTGGGCCACCGATCTATCCAGGAAAGTGGGAGATCTAGAGATCCGCCAGAAGACTCATGACACCCGGAGCCAGGAGCATGATCGCATGATGAGAGACATCTACCGCCAGCAGTTTGGGCGGCCTTTTAGCTCGGATTTCTTCTCGTATCCACCACCGCCTCCTCCACAGTGATGACGATGATTGACCGCTGGATTGAGCCACCCCACCACCGTCTAGTGAGTTTCTTTATTTCTTTTATTTTCTTTATTTCTTTTGAACATTGAGGACAATGTATGTTTCAAGTATGGGGTGTGGTGTGACTATGGTTTGTAATAACTCTACTTACTTTTCTTTGATGATTCTATGAACACTTGCATGTTTCCTTTCATTGTCACACGTTTCATTATTACATTGTATGAAAAAGGCTCTGAAAAACCCATAAAAATTTGAAAAATTTGAAAATATTTGTGCTTCTAAGATTAGAGATAATTTCTATGATGAAAACTACTTGTGGAATGAGTTTTTGATGACAATTATATGCTTAAATTGAATTATGAATTGTGAAGAGATTGAGTATGTTGTTTATCCTTTCTTGCAAATTCCATAATGTGAAGGTTTTATCTAAATCATATTGAGAAACAAAGGTTGAAATCACAATATAAGTTCTTATACTTCTTTTTGAAATGATTAAGGCACCTCGATTTTCTTACTTCTTTCTTTGATCATTTAGCCCCTCAATGAAATAATTGCCTCCTTTACCTATCCGGGATTTGGGAAAAGTTGATTTTGGCATGTTTGATGTGGGAGGGCCATGAAAGCAATTGTTTTCAAAGTGTAGGAAAATTCTAGGTTTAGGGAAGTCAATCATGACGATGAGTAACTCGGCACCATTCACATAGCCGGGTGTTTGTGTCTTGCCAAAGTCAAATTGAGCGATATTCCTAACGGATTATGGTATGTGCATCAAGGGTTTGAGGCATCTCGAAATTGAGAAACGTCAATCTCCTAGGCTTCGGTTATTGTGCACTGCTGTCCATAACTCCAAAAGTAAAGTCGAAAAATTATATGAAAAAAGTCTAGAGCAAAGCTCTAAGTTGGTGGAAGTTCAAATGATAAAAAGAAAAGAGTTTGTGTTGTCCTTCTTCCCGGATTCATACACCACATTCCTTTACAAGTTTTCCACCTTTTTCCGCATTCTTGACCTTATTTGAAAGTCCTTGAGATCATAAGAGTGTTATTTGACTTGGTGATCTAAATTGAAGTTTCACATGCTTGATTTTGACAATGCTTGAAGGTTTTGATGTTTGTCTTGAAGTATTTACAATTTATGAAGTTTCTTTGCTTTGCATACTTTGGTTCATGGATATGAGCGTTTTCAAGGATGAATGAAGCAAGGTGTGAGGATGATCTATTGACTAGAAGCACACCAACCAAAAAGATTGTTTTGTTTTATTTTGTTTTGTATTCATATTTCATTCTACCTTATGTTGTAAGCTTTTAAAAACCTTGTTTAGGGACAAGCAATGGCAAGTATGGGGTATTTTGTTAGCATGAAATATGACTATATTTTAGGCACTTGTCTTAGTTGTTTTTCCCTCTTTATAGTGTTCTTAGATATGAGTTTGAAGCAATTGTGAGCTAGTTCACCCACTTTGTCGATATAGAGATCTACACTAGTTTCGTTTTGCTTTTAGGTGAATAAAGCTTGGATTGGAGCAAAATGTGGAAGGAAAGGAGTGTTTGACCATGCTTGATGGTAAGGAGATGCATTAGAGAGGCTAAGGCAGGATCATGGATGAAGGATGTCACGAAACTAAGGCAAAAACAAGGATTTAGAAGAACCACGCCCTGAATTACGGTTGTGGAACAAGATTTGAAGAACCAAGCTCTAAACCACGGCCGTGGATTTGGCAACATGAACGTAGACGTGAGTTTGGAGCACTGTAGAGAGTTACACGGTCTAAACCACCACCGTGGAAATCATATGACACCGTAATCTGGTACCACGCCCTAAATTACGGTCGTGGAAAGTTGTTCTTGGCCGTGATTTTGGTGATTCTGTGACGTGTCATATTTTTCCACATCAGCCACGTCATTGGGCTTTCTCGTAACCCTACCTCGCCCTATAAAAAGGCTTGAGAAAGGAGTTTTCGGGATCCGTGCTTATCCTCACTCAGCCCTACTTGGAGTTCCATTTGAGAGTTTGGAGACGGCCTTAAGGTTTCATTTCGACCTTAAGGATTGGAGATTTGTGAAGGACGTATTTCGAAGATTGTGTACTTTTGGAGATATCTTAGCGTTTTCATTGAAGGACGGATTGACATCCCGTTCTTTGTGACTTCTCTAGATCTTTGTGAGGATTTCTATTCCTATTCTTCTAGATTCATAAACATATTACTTTGTGTTTGGATTTCGAGATTGACTTTGAGTTTTATTTGAGTTTTTGAGGGTTTTCATCTTTCATTCTTCTTAATTTGATTATTGATATTGTAATGATGATTATTGGCTAAAAACTCTTTAGCAATTCTAAGGTGAAGGGTTGATAGTTGTGGTTTAGATGATGATAGATCGATCGTAAACGGATTGGACCCTGAGAGTGTGAGAAACATCGTCGACACCCTAAATCACGGGCTGTTCTTGGTTTCCACGGCTGTGATTCTCAAGATCTAGCCGTGATTTCCCCTAGTTTACGAAATTTACTTTTTCTTTGATCCAAAGTTAAAGATTAGCTTTAACCTAGCCTTGGCTTGCCTTTCCTAGGTAGTAGTGAGACTCAACATCCTCTATTTCGGTTTCGAGTGTCACAACCTTAACTGTTTTGGCTTGTCTTTGATTCCTTGGGTTTGGGCTTGGCTATTTGAGATTAATTCTTACCTTTAGATCCTTTCTATACTGCAACCTCAACAACCTTTATAGAGAGAATCTTTGGGTTAGACATATAGGGTTTTGGAACTTCACCGTACATTACCTTACTTTAGTGTACCTTTGAAATTCTCAACTCTGTCCTTATATATATATATATATATATATATATATATATATTATATCTTGAATCGATTGCCACAATTTGATATCCGGATCTTTAGGGTTGCTGTTTTCCCCAATATTTGCAAAGCTTCCACCCTTTTGATTGCTCGATTACTTGAAACTGATTTTGTTTCACCAATTCTCTGAGTTCGATACTCTGGAATACTTGCTAATCTACGCCGATCCGTACACTGTGGGTTCTCTTGTTTTTATGATAATTTTATAAATTAAAACTTATTTGCACGCACGCTTTGAGGCGAACAGGTGTTCATGTTGTGAATTCCGGAAAGAGTGAAATCTCCAATGAGCTTGCTGAACTGAAGGAGATGGTGAAGAGATTAACGCTTATGGGAACCCCACAACAGCTAAAGGCATGTGGAGTTTGTGCTGACCCATATCACCCAACGGACATGTGTCCCCAAGTGCAGGATGACGATGTAGAGGTGAATGCAGTAGGTTACGGACAGCCAAAGCAGCAAAGGCCTAGGAACGATCCTTATGCGCAGAATTTCATGTCAAACTGGTGTGATCAACAGATTTTCGTTGGAGGGATCAACAAAACCAACAACAACAGCCCCGACAAGGTAAGTACCAATCAACTGAGGATATGTTGCAGGTTTTGACTAAGCATTTTGCTACTGATGTCCAAACAACAAAATCCAGCATCAAGAACCTTGAAAAACATGTTGGGCAAATGGCGGAAGCCATAACAAGGATCGAAGCTAGATCCTCCGGAGGATTGCCTTCTCAGACGGTTATAAACCCCAAGGAGAATGTTAGTGCCCTAACATTGAGGAGTGGGAAGCAAATCCAACAGAAACCAGCAAAAGAATTACAAGACAGACCCTCTAACGAGTTTGCCACACCCACAGCCGTCCCTGCGGCTGCAACTGTGCGTGGCTCTGAGCAGACACTGCCCCTGCGGCTGGATGTCCCCGCCGCTGGGGTGACATCCCCTGAGCCGCCCCTGCGCCTACACTCTGGCGCCCCTGCGGAAGACTCGACAGAGAATTCTACTGAGCATGATTCTTACATCCGACCTGAGTTTCCACCACTGTACTCCGAGAAACCTCTAGCTCCTTTTCCCGAGGCACTAAAGGAGAGAAGAATCATTGAGGACAAGGATCTCTTTGAGATCTTCTCCAAATGCGAGGTAAACATCCCTCTCCTTAACTTAGTGAAGAGTATTCCTAAATATGCTTGTTTCTTGAAGGAACTTTGCACTATTAAGAGGAATCAGAAGCTGAAGGGGAAACAAAAAATGCAAGTAAGTGAGCATGTCTCCGCCGTTTTTCAACGAAGGATGCCCAAGAAATGCAGCGACCCGGGCATGGTAAGTACCCCTTGTGTCATAGGGGAAACCCATTTTGACAAAGCCATGCTTGACCTTGGTGCTTCTATAAATGTTTTACCCTATTCCATTTATAAATCAGTCGGCCTTGGGCCATTAACGGAAACTAGGATTCTAGTGCAACTTGCTCATAGATCTAATGTGTACCCGAAAGGGATAAATGAAGATGTATTAGTAATGGTAGACAACCTGATTTTCCCGGCTGATTTCTTTGTAATGGATATGGAAAATGACTCGCATGCTGCACCGATATTGTTAGGTAGACCATTCCTGAAAACTGCTAGGACTAAAATTGATTATGTTAGTGGCAAACTAACCATGGAGTTTGATGGTGAAGTAGTGGAATTTGACATCTATGATGCAATGAAGTTTCCTAGTGATGATCACTCTTTATGTGCTATTGACATTGTTGAACCTTTTATGCAAGATGTGTTTGATATTTCTGACATTGATAAATTAAAAAATATAATTAAACATGATCTTAATGATCATAATTCAGAATATGCACTAACATCCAGCATGAAAGAGGTCCTAGCACAACTAGATGGGTATAAGAGGTTGCCTATCTACACTTTGGCCATTGGGCTCACTTTACTAACCCCAAGCGAGAAGCTTGTTCCATCTATAGTGCAGGCACCGGAAATAGAGTTGAAAGACCTTCCCGCCCACCTCAAGTACGTTTTCGTTGGAGACAACAATATCTTGCCAATGATCATCTCCAACAAATTAACTACCGGTCAAGAGGGCAAGTTGGTAAAAGTGTTGAAGGAACACAAGACGGCCCTTGGATGGACAATTGTGGATATCAAGGGGATAAGTCCATCCACTTGCATGTATAGGATCTTACTTGAGGAGGATGCGAAACCATCTAGGCAACCACAACGAAGGTTGAATCCGCCGATGATGGATGTGGTCATTTAGGAAGTGTTGAAGCTCCTCCAAGCGGATATGATCTTTCCTATTTCGGATAGCACTTGGGTTAATCCAACCCAAGTAGTTCCAAAGAAGGGAGGTATCACAATGGTGAAAAATCAACATAGAGAGATGGTCCCGAGTAAAATGCAAACTGGATGGAGAGTTTGCATTGACTACCGTAAACTCAACAAGGTAACACGTAAAGACCATTTCCCATTACCTTTTATTGACCAAATGTTGGAACGTCTTGCAGGTCATCCATACTATTGTTTCCTTGATGGATATTCGGGTTACTTCCAAATAGCCATTGCGCCGGAAGATCAAGAGAAGGCGACGTTCACTTGCCCATTTGGCACTTTTACGTACCGTAGAATGCCATTTGGACTTTGCAACGCCCCCTGCACCTTCCAACGGTGCATGATAAGTATTTTCTCCGAGTACATAGAAAATTTTATTGAAGTCTTCATGGATTATTTTACCGTCCATGGAGACAGTTTTGATGCATGTCTAGGACATTTGAAACTAGTTCTTGAAAAATGTGTTCAAACCAATTTAGTTCTTAATTCGGAAAAATGCCATTTCATGGTAGAACAAGGAATTGTTCTAGGACATGTAATATCCTCAAAAGGGATAGAGGTAGATCAGGCAAAGTTTGATGTAATTCAAAGTTTACCTTATCCTACTAACATTCGGAAAATCCGATCTTTTCTTGGTCATGCAGGTTTCTACCGACGGTTTATCAAAGACTTCTCAAAGATCTCGGCACCCTTATGTGAATTGCTCAAGAAAGACGTCACCTTCATAGTGGATGAAAGTTGCAAGAAAGCTTTCGACACTTTGAAGGCATGTCTCACTAGCGCACCAATCATCCGTTCTCCGGATTGGGAGAAACCTTTCGAAATCATGTGTGACGCAAGTGACTACGCGGTAGGAGCTGTCTTAGGACAAAAGGATGGGCGAGCCTCACACGTGATCCATTATGCGTCTATGACACTCAATGGAGCGCAAAGGAATTACTCTACCATCGAGAAGGAGATGCTAGCGGTGGTTTTTGCTCTTGAGAAATTCAGACATTACCTTCTTGGGGTGAAGGTAATTATTTTTACTGACCATGCAGCTCTTAGGTACCTCATGGCGAAGAAGGAGGCAAAGCCACGATTGATTCGGTGGGTGCTCCTTCTAAGTGAGTTCAACCTAGAGATACGGGACAAGAAGGGGCTGAGAACCTAGTGGCCGATCATTTGAGCAGGCTAGTGAAGGAAGAGGAAGATCCAACCAAAGGCAAGGAGATAGTCGGAAGTTTTCCAGACGACACCTTCTACACAACCCTCTGTTGTGTAACTTCCCCCGTGCCTCAAGAGTCCGCCCCTGCGGCCACCCGCCCCTACGGCTCAACCTAGGCGCCCCTGCGGAATTGACTACAGAGGTTTGTCTTAAGCTCCAATCTTGTAAACCTTGGTTTGCTAACATTGTGAACTTCATTGTTAGGAATGAGTACCCTCCATATTTCACCAAGGCACAACGAGAGAAGGTGAAGGCTGAATCTCGACACTATGTTTGGGACGACCCCTACCTTTGGAAGCATTGTAGTGACCAAGTAATCCGCTGTTGCATTCCGGATTACGAGGTACAATCTGTCTTAACTTTCTGTCATTCCGAAGCATGTGGGGGGCACTTTGGGGCAAACAAAACTTCAAAAAACGTGTTGGATGCCGGTTTCTTTTGGCCACACATTTTTAGAGATGCTTTTGCGTTTTGCAAAGTGTGTGATAGATGCCAAAGGGTAGGAAACATTTCAAGGAGACATGAAATTCCCCAAACCTCTCTTATATTCTGCGAAATATTTGATGTTTGGGGAATTGATTTCATGGGGCCTTTTCCTACTTCATTTGGGCATACATATATATTACTTGCAGTGGATTATGTTTACAAGTGGGTGGAAGCAAAGGCCAACAAAACTGATGATTCAAAAGTGGTTGCATCCTTCCTTAAGGAAAATATTTTTGCAGGATTTGGAATTCCGAAAGCCTTAATCAGTGATAGAGGTACCCATTTCTACAACAAGACGATCACGACCCTCCTTAAGAAGTACCATGTCCACCAATAAGTGTCAACAGCCTATCATCCACAAACAAATGGCCAAGATGAGGTATCCAACCGGTAAATTAAGACCATCCTCGAAAAGACGGTCTCTCCCGGAATGAAGGATTGGAGTGCAAGGCTAAACGACGCTCTATGGGCATACTGGATACAAGACTCCTATAGGGATGTCTCCCTTCAAGCTCGTGTTTGGGAAGGCTTGCCACCTTCCGGTGGAGCTAGAGCACAAAGCTTGGTGGGCGGTGAAGAAGTGCAACATGAACATAGAGGAAGTGGGAGAATTCCGGAAACTCCAATTGCAAGAGTTGGAGGAATTGAGATTAGATGCTTATGACCATGCCACTGCATACAAAGAAAAAACCAAAGTAGGGCATGACCGAAATATTCTCCGGAAGGACTTCAAGGTAGGTAATAAGGTACTTCTCTTTCAATCACGTTTGAAACTTTTTGCAGGTAAGCTGCGTTCAAGATGGACGGGGCTGTTCGTAATCGCCGAGGTATACCCTCACGGCGCTGTGGATCTCTCTGACCCCCAAACGCACAAGGTGTTCAAGGTAAACGGATAAAGGCTAAAGCCTTACCTTGAAGGAGTAAAGAACGATACGATTGACGAGATGGTACTGGAGGAGGCTCAATCAGAGAGGTAGAGTCCTTACGTCGAGCCAACGACGTAAAACAAAGGCGCTACTCGGGAGGCAACCCGAAGGAATAAGAAGAGGAGCCTCAGTCAAGCCAACCGCCTCTGCGGCTACGTGTCCCCGCCTCTGCGGTGACACACTTGCTCAGCGCCGCCCCCAGCGCTGGGCCAGCGTCTGCAAAGCCCTTGCCACCGCCCCCGCGGTGACATCCATGCGCCCATGCGACGGCCACCCTTGACACGCATTCTCAGTGCCTCCCCCAACACTGAGCCTGCGCCTTCCTCTCCCTTGTCACCGCCCCCGGGGTGACAAGGCCCCGCCCTTGCGGTTTTACCCAAAAAAGACTCTAAAAATAGAAATTCTAAAATAACCTACACCTACTTCACCAACCCTTCTCCTCCCATCTTCTCTCCCGACCTTTCATTCACAAGAGCACCATGCCCCTACGCCCTCACCGGAACTCTCACAACAGCCTCCCTCACACCCTTACGCCACCAAGTCAGCACCACCACCACTAGCCCCGACGCCCCTGCACCACTCTCCCCCGCTTCTTACCAACACCAACCTAAATCTCTCACAACCCTAATCCTACAACACTTTCCCCTCACACTCTCTTCCCTCCATTACTCACCACCTCCGGCGATGTCTCCACCAACAAGAAGCCACCAAAACGCTCCCCAGCACCACCACCAATGTCGCTGTCAGAAATCGCCCTCAACAGTTCTCCCGCCCCTGCGCCTGCAAGTTTACGCCCCTGCGCCTCTCCGCCCCTGCGCATGCAACAGCCGCCCTGCGGAAATAGCAACAGAGGATTCGTCTCTTTCTCCAATTTTTGAACTTTCTAATTTCTTTACTTGATCAATTGCAAGAAATGGAACCCCAAAGGAAATACAAGTTGTCGAAGGCTGAGAAGGAGCGGTATAGGATTGTGCAGGATCGGGTTGTGTATACAACTCGGTTTTTGCACGTTTTTACTTTGGAAAAATTGGGCATGTTGGAGAGCATGCAGGCATTTCTCACCAACGCTGGGCTCGGTGAATTTCTGGACATGAACGCTCCAACGTACCTCAAGCTCAGCCGCCAATTCATCGCCACCTTCACCATGGAGAAGGAGGACCATGTTTGTGTTGGACTTTCATTCAAGTTCAACAAGAGAAAGTATACACTGGACTACACCACTCTGGAGAAGGCATTTGGGGTGACTATTTGAGCTTCCGAGAACTGGTGGGAACCCGTTCCGACACCCGACTTGTGCGAGTTTTGGCAGGCCGCCACCGGATCTGAGTTTCTTGCCGGGGGTGAGTATTCCAAAAAACTCACTCACCCTTGCTTGAGGCTCATCTCCAAGATCTTCATGAGTGTATTTTGTGGACACAAGGAGGAGAACAAGGTCGCTCTCAAGGATCCTCCACTGTTGTAAGCCTGCCTTCCCATGAACGACAAGGTGCCGGATTGGCCATACCTCTTCCTTACCGCTTTGAAGCGGATTAGGAAGAACGAGCCATGTGACATTGTGGGTGGTGGAGTGATCTCCTTGATCGCTTCACATGTGATGGACCTTTCCGACTTAGAGGATGGGTTGGAGGCCCCACTATACACGGAGGGGATGCTGAGGAGGTGCAAGCTCCTCAAGAGAGATGGGGAGAACTTCTTTTGGCTCTCATTGGCAGATGAGAGCCACATCACATACCTCCCCCAGCCGCTTCCACTTGGAGACGAGCTCTCCGAGCTATACATACCGACTGACCCTTTTGTGCCGAGACGGCCTCAGGTGGCCATTGTTGAGAGATACGCTACAAGCTCTAGCCGGGCTCTTGTTGCTGACCACATGCCCATACCAGACGATGAGGAGATGCCTACTGTAGCACCGGATGACGGTCCGGCCATGGAGAGCCTCCAGGATTAGATGGCTGCCTTGACTACTCACCATCAGGCATGGCAGACCGAGTACTAACGGACCATGCTTGAGCAGCTGCAAGCGTGACAGTCCAGCTTCGCCTCCTCTATGACCACCCATTTTGACCGCCGGCAAGATGCTTGGCAGGTGGCTCAGGTGCAGCAGCTTGAGGCTCAGCAGTTGGCTTGGCAAGCCGGCTTTGAGACCTCATTTGGGTAGAGGATGGATGCTCAGCAGGCCCGCATCGACACACTCTACTACCGGCAGGAGCACTTTTTCAGCCATTTTTCATACCCACCGGAGGAGGGTCCGGATGGTCCAGCCGGACCATCCCACTAGTGGTATCATCGTTTCTCCCTTTCCCACATTTATCTTTGTTTCATTTTCCACTTTGAGGGCAAAGTGTGCTTCAAGTATGGGGGAGGAAACTATCATTGCTTGTATAGTTGTTTAAGTTGTTTTTGAATGTGTTTGTTTTTAGTTCTTATGAGTTGAAATTTAGTTTGATATTCATATAAAAAAAAAGAAAAAAAAGAAAAAGAAAAAGCCAAAGAAAATGGAAAAATGCATGAAAATCCTTGGATAAACTGAAAACCCGAAAGGGCGGTTTAGGCAAAAAGAAGGTAGTCCGATCAACCTTAGGTTGGTGCAAAATTGGACTTGAGGGATGTGAGTTCCAAGTGAGATCACCAAAAAAAAGAATAAGAGTGACAAGGTGAAAACCCGAAAGGGCACCTTGGCAAAATGAGTGGCACCGAGTGTAGGTTCCCTTTCCGACGTTTGGCATCATAAAAAAGGGAGTCATAAGGAGGTTGTCCGGTAGGTCACTCTTGGAGCAATAAGGATGGTAGCTTTCTCACCTTTTTCTCACATTTTCTCTCTTTTTCCTTCTTTCTTTCTTGATTTTTCTTTTTCCATTGTCTATGCCTCTTACCCATGCTTCCTGAGGCCTTTGAGTAAAAAAACTGTTGTCATGTATTTTACCCGGGACGAGTAAAAGGTCTAATTATGGGGGAGTTTGATAGGTGATGGAATCACTATCATTTAGGTTAGTTTTTTGAGTCATTTTAGCAGAATAGTGTCGTTTTATGCTACTAACTCCTTGGTCCAGAAGAAGAAGACTAAAAGAAGATAAAAGAGGAGTTATAAGCACTTGGGAGTTGAAGACCATTCACGAAGCAAAGCTTCTGTTGCCTCACCGCCCCCGCGGAGCAATGTCACAGCCCCTGCGGGTGACACCACATTCCGGAGCGCAGCCTGCGCCTTTGCCAACGCCAAGAACGAAGACTGTCGCCGCCCCTACGCCACTCCTTGGCGCCCCTACGGTGACTTGCCCTGAAGAAGCAAAGCCAACGCCCCGGCGCCTCAGCCTGTGTCTCACCCTGCGGAGCTGTGGAGCCAAAGAGTCAGTGTCACCACCCCTACGTTGACACTAGGCCGCCCCTGCGGCTCGGCATCTGAAGCGACAAAAAGATGAAGAGTCAGGCGTTTGAAGAACATTAAAGATCCTCCCCTGCAGAATTGCCAGGTCGCCCCTGCGCCCACGAAGCACTTCAAGCGTTTCTGCCTATACTGCCCCTGTGGTCCTGAAGGCCGCCCCTGCGGTTCTACGACAAAGACTTTACTCCGGTTGTTTGCACCACCTTTATGGCATTAAAGGTGGCTGTTTTGGCCGTCCATTTACTCCCATTTAGTTCCATTTGTAGTATAAATCGACCCATGGCTGATTGTTAGAATCATCCATCAATTTCCCATTTTATTCTCTCTTGTTTCCTTTGTAATGATCTTCTAGTTTCCTTGCTACATTGGGTTGATTTGAAGCTGCTTTATTACTTTGGTTGTAAGTACTTTTCTAATATAAGTTTTATTCAGTAATGCTTTGTGTTTCTTGATCTTTATTTGTCTAAATTGCATGTTTTATTATCACTTAAGATTGATCACCTTAGGTTCTAAAGTACATGCAAAGAACTAGGATTAAAAGACTCCGGGTTCGGGTCTTTAATATAGTAGTAACCTTCAAGTAATAACGGGTTGTAATTGCTTAAAGGAAAAGAAACACAAATATAAAGATTAGTTTAATGGTTTTAATCTTCTCTTTATATCTCTTAGTCTTTGTTTTAAAGCTAACTTGTGACTTGTTCTTGTAGGTTTACGGAACACTAACTAGTTAAGTTGTGTTGATGCCGGTTGGCTCAACACATACATATGATCAAGACGGGAGCATTATTTTAAAACTTGTCAAAAGGAACTCACCAAAGTAGTAATAGCATGCTAAGAATCAACCTAGTGTAGATTCACTCATCATCATCATATTCATTCTATTACTTGTTTTCTAGTTTTGTGTACATCAATTCATCCAACCCCCCCC
>BSUD01000002.1:121840621-121943971 GCA_033239045.1 Fagopyrum esculentum
CCCCCCCCCCCCCCCCCCCTTGTTACTTTATTCGATAATCAATAATTGAATTTAATAAAAATATCACCAAATTCTCTTGGGTTCGACCCTTACTTAACTGCTATACTTGTTTTAGTGTTAAGTCGGGATTTATTTTGATAAGATAAAAACGACCTAAGGAAAAGTTCTTGTCAAGAAGTGAAGGCCCTTTTAGTCGGTAAGGTTTCTCCATCTGGCCAAACTAAACCATGAATATTTATCCTCGAGATCCCAGGGCCACTCACATACATTATTGATCTTGTCAAGTCTTTTCATGAACTTGATCGGCTAGTCATTGTCCTAATGATAGCAATGAATACTCACATTATCGTAAATAAGAAAAAATGTATTAATATCAAACTTTTGAACAAAATAAGGAAATACTACCTTATTGACCCCTATCACGCTAGCTTTGTACTCTACGTAACATGCCAACAAATCCGAGATAGTTGGGGCACTCGTGCTAGGGATTTAAGGGACATGAGAAGGCTCATGACGATTCTCGTGATGAGGCTCATGCTTAACTGACTCGGAATATATGCCTCATCTTGATAACACTCATGACCAACATGCTCAGGTGAGGCTCCTTGACATGTACCTAGATAAGGGATCCCCAACACCTCTTACTACTCATGGACCAATCACTATAACAAAGGCAAGAACATTAAATGAGAAGGAGTCTCAACCATTACCATCACCTACAATGGAAATAGCAATTAGTAGATCAAAAGCAATAATCTTTCAAGAAGAGGTTTCTACCTTGTTGGCATCATTAGCTTCTAAGGAGACCATTGATGATCTATTTGTGTCTAAGTCTTACTTTTTTACATTGATGTCCATTGTGGAAGAGTTATGCACGCCCAAGGAAGACAAGTGTGAAGCTTGAAGAGATTCTACTCAGTTATTTTTATTTTTTTTACCTTTAAAGCTCTAGATATTCTAAATGTATCTTTTATCTTGTATTTTTAGGATTATTTTATTCTTTATTTTTTAGGAGTTTTGACTATATATTCCTCCTAGGGTCGAAATTGTTGAATGAGATGTTGTTTGATTATTTCGAAACTCATTATTTGGAGATTCATAGCTTCGTTTATGAAGACTTCGTTTTATTCATTCCTATTCAGACAGAAAGAGAGTCTTTTATTGAATCATTGTGAGTCCTTGTTAGGTTGTTCTTGTGTGCGTTAATCTTCTTAAATGTGCTTCTAGTCAATTTTACTCTCTCCTTGTGCTTGTCTCAATTTGAAGACTTGTGTAAGATTGAAGAAGGAAGGGTTATGGTAATTTATTGTTCGGGTTTTGATCCATATGATCAAGGTTTTTGCAAGTATATCTTGGTTCTTTTATTCATATATTTTCCATCAAAGTTATCCATATTCATCTTCTTAAATCTCGCCATATATCATCCATACCTCGGCATTCTTGTTTCTTTTGTTTTCTATCGATCTTGGCCTCCGGGTTATTGATCTCGCCCGAGACATTTCACCAAGATTGTTCAAGGTCAAGGTTTCAGTCTATGTCCATCAATTGCGGCCTCAACCCAGCATCAAAGTGGTACCAAAGCTAATCTATTGAAGTTCAACTCAACCATACATCATGGTTTTAGTATTTTTTTTAGTCTTCTTTGAGTCTTGTCAAAAATTGAGTCTTTTTTTTTTCATTCTTTTGTTAACAGTCTATTTGAGTTTAGTTTGCTTTGTTCTTGTTTTCATTGGAGAAGAGAGAACAATCATAGTCAAACACATGCCAACCATAACCCAAGAGTGAAACCTCGCCGGAACCCTATCACCGAGATCTTAATGCATTAAAAAATCTCGCCCGAGATTTTCAAAGATTTGGCCGAGATATTACGTGGCCGGAAAGTTTCCTATTTTCTCCAAATCCAGTCGAATTAAGCAAGATATTTGGATCAAATCTTATCAATTATATCCATATTCATCTTCTATATCAAGGAGGAAAGAGATCTAGAAAGTTTAATTAATTTTAAGATCTTATCTAGTAGGTGAGATCTTATGATATCTTTCCAATTCCTAACCGAATATCTCATGAAATGTTTGGACGTATCTTCTCTAATACAACTATATATATATATATATATATATATATATATATATATATATATATATATATATATATATATATATATATATATATATCCAACCCCTTGGAATCACATTTCAATACACAAAATCTTGTGTTTTTACTTCACCTACCTTCATATCATATATTATATCATCCAAAGTTTTGGTGAAGCTATTCAAGCAATAGTTTTTGCAATCCAAGTGTAAAAGTATCAAGAAGGCAACAAGGAAGAAGATTACCCCAAGCTCCAACAAGTTTCTATAACCAAAATCTTGCCTTTTCGTCAATCTCGCCCCTCTCCCCCAGTGAATATCTCGGCCGAGATTTTGTCCGTGATTTTTCCTTGTTGAGATCAATACCCAACCGGCTATCTCTCTCTATTTTCTCAAGTGCAAGGTAAGTAAAGCTCTCTTCTTAGTCTCTTGTGTGTCTATTTCTTTCCTCTTTTTACTCTGAACAGATTGAGTCATTTCTTTGGGTGTGTTAGTTAATTTTCTTTGCTTTCTATCACACTAGTTGACTCTACTTGCTATATTCCTTTCACTTTGTGTCAATTGTAAGAAGAAAAACTCCAACAACGGTTCCTTAACCATCTTTCAACGCAAGAACCTTCATCCAAGCCAAGTTCACATCTTGATTCAACCAAGGAGTGTTCTAGTTGAAGCTAGTCATATAACTTAAATGAGTATTAATCCGTCCAAGGCAATTACATCAAATTAACTTGAGATATCACAATTGAGCGTGAGTGTCAGAGAAACACAAGTGAGGAGTTTTTTTTTTCACTAACTTCACAAGTTTGTTGTTACTTCGTGTGTTTGTGTAGATGTCAAGGTTTAATAGTCCTCGAAGGTCACAAATGAGTGAATCATTAAGTCCATAAGCCATGGACATATTGAAACAACTCATGGCCACAATTACAACCTTAACCAAAAGAATGGGAAAATTGGAATCTCGGCCCAACATTGAATCTCGCCCCCAACCTCAACCGAGATTCCAACTGTGATCAACATTTGAAATAGGTGGTAGCTCATGTAACCCACCTAGGAACACAACCCTCGAGTCACCTCAAAGAGCCCCACAAGGGCAAGGTATGAGATATTAAAATCCTTTTTTTAATGCACTTAAAATGCCAGATCTTGTTGATGCTTTTCAGGAATTAGAGGATGATGATGAAAAGGGCATGTAAAGAGATCATCCTAGACGTAACCATCATCCAAAGAGAGGTCGAGACTTGGAACCATATAGACCTCACCAAGAGCATGATGTAATACGAAAAGTGAAGGTTAAAATTCCAAGTTTTGAAGGTAAATGTGATCCGGATGCTTTTATGGAATGGGGGACTAAAATCGAACAAGTTTGGTCTTGTCATAATTTTAGTGAACAACGGAAGATCCAACTAGCTACATTGGAATATTAAGGTTATGCCTTAGTATGTTGGGATCATCTTGTCAAAGAAAGAAGAAGAAGGTTGGGTCTGGACATCAATACATGGGAGCTATTAAAAGCCTTGATGAGAGCTAGATTTGTGACTTAACATCATGCTAGAGATTTAAGGCAAACAATAAAGAACCTCAAGCAAGGACCTATGAGTCCTGAAGAAATTTAAACATCTATGCAAATGGCAATTGTGAAAGCCAATATTATAGAGGATGAGGGACAACAATGGCTCATATTTACGTACTTTGCATCCATCTTTGGCTAATGAGATTGACTTATATCCCTATAATACTATGACATATTTGTTGCATTTGGCCATCAAGGTCGAAGAGAAGACTAAGGAGACAACAATGGCTCATATTTGCGTACTTTTCTAGCTCCATGAATATCTCGGTTCCAACATTCACAAGGCCGAGCGATAGCATCCACCAAAGAAGGAAATAAAGGTCATAATGTGGATCAAGGAGCTAGAAAAATTTCGGCACCTCAATCACAATCTCGATCCTTGAATGAGCCTTCAAGTGATCCTAAAGGGAGCAATTCAACACTACTTTATGTTCTACAATTATTGTATGCTTTAAATGTCAAGGTAGAGGGCATTATATGAGATATTGTCCTAATAAAAGGGTTTTATTCATTAATCAATTTGGACAATATGAAAGTAAGGAAGAGCATGATCATGATAATACCACCCACCTTAATGCATTGCATGAAATTGGTAGTGATAGTGATAAAGGTATTTAGCTTGAGTATAGAAAATCATTAATTGCTAGGAGAGCATTGCATGATAAGATAGCTCCATGTGAGGATAATCAAAGAGAGAATCTTTTTCATACTAGATGTCTTGTTACAGGGAAGGTATGTAACATGATTATTGATGGAGGTAGTTGTTGCAACATTGCTAGTGTTGATTTGATCAATAAATTGCAAATCACTATATTTTATCATCCTAGACCATATAAGTTGCATTGGATGAATGATTGTGGTGAACTGAAAGTGAACAAGGAAGCTAGAGTTACCATCACTTTAGGTAGGTATGAGGATATCATTACTTGTGATGTTGTACTCATACAAGCATGCCATATTCTATTAGGACATCCATTAAAATTTGATAGAAGAACTATAAGCATAATGGATACACTAATATAAATTCTTTTAAGTTTAATGGTCAAACATTAACTTTAAAACCAATGATCCCCTTGCAGATTGCCGAATACTATGAGAAAAAGAAAGAAAAAAAGAAAGGAGCAAGAATCTAGCAAGAAGAAAGGAGCAGAAAATCAATCCAAGGAAGAATCTCGCCCCGCCAGAGGAAAATCTCGCCCCTATGAAGGTTTTTCTCACCCTAGTGAAGAATCTTGCCCCAATGAAGGTTTTTCTCAGCCAGTGAAGAATCTCGCCCCAAGGAATGTTTATTTCACCTCAGTGAAGGATTATCTATCCCCAATGCAAGAAAACCTCACCCTAGTGCAGAATCTCGCCCTAGTGCAAGCTTATCTCGCCCTCGTGCAGAAATCTTGCCCAAGTCTACTAGAGTCCTTATAGCATCCAAGAAATAATACATCCATGATTATACCCCTTTGGATGTCATTCTCATGAGCTTATGTAAAAGCCTAGTGACTTTAAGTGGTGAAGTTAAGGCTACCTTACCCAAAACCATCATAAACCTTCTAGATAAGTTTTGTGATGTTTTTCCGGATGAGATTACATCAGGACTTTCACCTTTTCGAGGCATTGAGTATCAAATTGACTTAATTCCAAGTACTACACTTCCTAATCGTCCAGCTTATAGGATGAATTCTCAGGAAAGTCAAGAGATTCAAGATCAAGTTCAAGAGCTTTTAGATAAAGGCTATGTGAGAGAAAGTTTCAGTTTATGTGTTGTTCTTGTCCTTTTGGTTCCCAAAAAGGATAATAGATGGAGGATGTGTGTTAATTGTAGAGCAATTAATAATATTACTATCAAGTACCGTCATCTCATCCCCAGATTGGAAGATATGCTAGATGAGCTTAGTGGATCCATGGTAGATGAATGGAGTTTATGCAGACTTTTCCTTGTATTATTAAGTATAAGAAAAATAAGGATAATGTTGTTGTTGATGCTCTTTCTAGGAGACATTCTTTGATCACTACTATGGAATTTAAGGTTTTAGGTTTCTATTACATTAAGAATCTATATGTTGATGATCGATGTTGATTTTGGAGACATCTATAATCATTGTAGGACTCGAGGTTCTTTAGATAAGTTCTACATGTTTGAAGGTTTTTTTTATTCAAGGTTGATAAGGTGTGTATTCCTATATGTTTTCTTAGGTTATTGCTTGTTGAGGTCCTTGAGGAAAGCTCACATGGGAGGTTTAATATGCAAAGGATGTGGGGAACATGATTAATAGATGTCTTGTGTGTTTGAAAGCTAAGGCTAGATTGAAGCCACACGGTTTGTATACCCCTCTTTCTATGCCTATCTCACCATGGTTAGACATTAGTATGGACTTTTTTGTAGGGTTACCTAGGACTAAGAAGAGAGATATTCAATATTTGTGGTTGTAGATCATTTTAGATTTTGATCCAATTGATCAAAGTTCTTGGAAGTATATCTTGGTTCTTTCATTCGTATATTTTCCATAAAATTCATCCATATTCATCTTCTTAATTCTTGCCATATATTATCCATACCTCACCATTCTCTTGTCTTTTGTTTTCTATCGATTTCGACCTGCAGGTTATTGATCTCGCCCGAGATATTACGCCGAGATTGTTCAAGTCGAGGCTTTGTGGACTTTCAATCTAGATCCGTCAATTGCGGCCTCAACCTCCCATCATACTTGCTGCCTCTGAACATCATCATCTTAAAATGTCATCTAGATGTTGATCACTCTCCGGCTCGATATCTTACTCCTCGCAAAAATGTGAAGACGATGATAACGATGGCTTTGCAAGGAGTACGATACGGAACCGATGAGTGATCAACATCCGGTTGACATTTAAGATGCTGATGTTCAGATGGAGCAGATACATGTTGAGGAGCCTTACCTGAGCATGTTAATCACGAGCGTTGTCAAGACGAGACATTTATTCCCGAGTCAGTTAGCCTGAGCCTCATCACGAGCCTCCTCACGAGACTTCTCACGTCCCTCCTATCCCTATCACGAGTGCTCCAACTATCTCGTATTTATGGTGGAGAAGACGACATGGGGCACGCTACTGGGGTGCTTGTAGTTCACGTGCCCCTAGATATATTTTTTTTATTTATTTGGTATTTTCTAATTATTGTGAGATCAAATGACGTACAATTTTATTATTAGAAAAATTCATATTGTGGTTAGGAATTTTATAAATAAGAAGCGACAAGAGAATAAACGGGTGACGACATCCGTCCTTCATTGCTACATCTCGAGTGGCTATCGAGGAAGAGATACCTCATGCGGCTCCCATTCAAGTAGTTTGTGGAGGAGTAAGCATCTCCTCCGCTTAAACAAAGGAAATAATACCTCTTGCTCCATCTGAACATCATCATCTAAAATGCCATCTTGATAACACTCGTGATCAATATGACTAAATGAGAGGCGGAGGAGGTGCTACTCCTTGACAACTACCTGCATGGGAGCCGGAGGAGGGGTCTCTTCCCCGATAACCACTCGATATGTAGCACAACAACGGCGGGATGCCGTCACCTGTTAAATCTCTCGTCAATTCTTATTTCTAACATTCCTAACCGCAATATAATTTTTTTAAGAAAATAAATTTGTATATTTATTTATGCACAATAATTAGCAAATATCAAAAAAAAATTTAAAAAATGTGGCTAGTGGCAAGTAAGCTTACACATACCACCGGTAGTGTACCCCATGTCATCTTCGCCACCACAAAACAACCACGGGAGGTGTGAAAAATTCAAATATTTCGATAATTTCTATTTTCAATGTATCTTATGCTAATCAGTTCATTCAATCCACACCCAATCTGACAACTTCTAATTCAAAATAACGTAAATAATGAAAAAAATCTAAAAAGCGAAAAAAAAAAAAAAAAAAAAACTTATAACGCAACTCCATTGGAGCTAATCTACGTTTTCTACTTCGATTTGCATCCAGATGTTGTGAATTTACATCTTGGGTGTCCGGATACATTCTCGTAATTGAGTTTGGGCAGAAACGAAGGTGATGGCTTCGGTTTTTCTCCCTATTTGCTGATCACCCTTGTTTTTTCAAATGTTGGTATGCGGCGTACGTAGGAGGCAACCCGCATTGGTATGGTCATGCCCGGAGCCCTTGTAGTGTGCCCGTGGAGCGTCCTCCCATCTCACTTGCGCCTCATGTCCATAGCCCTACTGCACCCTACACTCGGCCATCAATGGCATTAACCTTTTGTAATTTTTTTTATTTGACTGATTAACGCCACTCCAAATAATTGACTAACATGATCAACATTGTATGATTATATAGTTCATCTCTCCACGCCTACAACTATATATAATCATACAATGTTGATCATGTTAGTCATGTTAGTCAACTATACTTATTAGGCTAATAAGCATAATTTTAGATGTGTCATTCATTTTCTTAAAACATTTTATCATCATGAATTTTGTGGAACAAGTAATATGACGGTGTCAGTCTGCACATCGCACAAGAGCATTATTTGCCAAAAGATCAATGCATCGTGATTTCATCGTAAAACTATCGGAGATAAAGTATTTCACCAATCTTATATTTTAAGTGTCCGTTTAGTTGGAACGGTGAAATGAAAAAACGGAATAGAATCGGATAAGAGTAAAAAAAAATATAATAGAAATGATTTGATTACTTTCATGTGTTAAAAGACCTCTAGACAAACATAGTTTAAAATTTATTCGGAATCATTCCGTTACCGGAAATTATTTTTAGCGCTTTCAAGCGAGCCCTAAATTATGTACTTGCTTATAGCCACTCGCCCATAAGGTGCAATTATTTGATCTGATTGACCCTTAATGACATGCAATTGTATTATCGGTTTATTTCAGGTCACGTTACTTTGAATTTGGGGTCAGTCGGCTCTAGTCAAATTGGTCCTTGGGCTGCATGGAGCTATTATATTTGAGTATAATTGTCCAAGTCGAGTTATTAATGATTTCAGATTAAATCGGTTTTAAACAATCCGGTTCCATATATGCTTTTTTCAAAATTTTAAGGTCACAGACATATTCAGGTTCGTCAAGTCAGTCATATTTTGTTGACTTTACTCGCAATAATTTATGAGCCTATTTTTTGTAGCGTTTTCTGGAACTCATATGTCGGATGATAAGAATTAATGTAAGTTGAAAAATTAGTGTACAAGCTCTCCAAGAGCTTTCGATGTAAATGGTTATTTGGGGATGGAAATGCAGGTAAAACAAGGAAGTTTTCTTCTGTCTAGTAAAGGGTAAATATGGGTGGTCTATTTACGGTAAAGTCGATAAATTTGGAAAAGTAGAGGGTAAACGTGAGCCAACGCTTTATTAACAACGTTTGAATGTATTAAGAGAAAAAGAATGCCTAATTTTAATCTTTTGAAACCAAAAAATGAGATATAAAAAAAGAAGGGAATGTTTGAAGGTATTGATAGATCAAATATTGAGTGATCAATAAGGCCACCTTAGAAAAGCCTATTCACAAGAAGGAAGCTCAAACATGGGAAAGATGCAAGCGGCTTCCTTCTTGGCAATGGTTGCAATTGTGTCATGTTTAATGGCACAATCAACGAATGCCCTTATACATGTAGTTGGTGGTGAATTGGGTTGGAACGTCAACCCTAACAATAAAGAATTCTACGCCCAATGGGCTCACCCCCGCACATTTGGCGTCGGTGATCAACTAGGTTAATCGTCTCCATCTTACCTCTTTACTTTACGTCCGAATCATAATCATATATTCATTTATGTAGAGGCCACATCGATAATAAAAGAATAACAAGTTATTCCAATGCTTGTAGTTTTCCCTTACCATCCAGCATCAGAGACCGTTTTCCAAGTCCCAAAGGAGGATTACGACACTTGTTGTCGTAAAACCGTAATCGGCCAATGGATCATGGGTCCGACCGTACTACCTCTCCAGAAACCCGGTGACTACTACTTCTTGAGTGACGTCGGCCTTCACTGCGAGATGGGCGTGAAGCTCCATATCGTTGTCGGCACCCAACCCGGCTCTGATGGGATCAACTGGAACGGTGGTGCCCACCCTTTACCCACACGAAAGTTGCTAGTTGATGCTCACACACCGGCTCCGGCTCTCGCTCCTGCCCCCGCTCCCGGGTATGCATGATTTCTTCCTCATCAACCATGTCACTTTTACAATTTCAAGATTTCTATACATGATAAATTGATTAAATCAAAATACAGGTCGTAGGTGGTCATTCACGGAGCAAGTAGAATGAAGAACTCAAGATTCTTATTCTTGTTACATACTAACAAGTTAATTTTATGATAATTCTTTTTTTTTTTGTAACATTTTTATATAATATATTTTTTATGTAATATTTTTATACATCTAGTATTATTGGTCGGCTTCACACTTTAGTTCAGCCACGGCCCACTACCCATGGTTGTGGTTGCATTTTTTGTTTCTTTCGGTGAGATTAACTGTCCGTTTTATTGGAGTGGTGAAATGTAAACGGAATTGAATAGATTAAAAGGGAAAAGAAAGGAAATGAAAATGAATAGATTACTTTCAACTGTTAAAGACCTCTAAAAAAAACATAACTTTTTATTGATTCGGAATCATTCCGTTACCTGGAATGATTCTTAGCAATCCAAACGAGCCTTAAGTATCTTATGCAATGAAAATGATATTTGAAGTCATGCACATAAATTATCACCAATTTTAGTTACATTGTTGTAGAATTTAGTAATTGTAAAAAAAATTTATTAACTTGATATCGTTTATATAACATAAATATAGGGATAAAACTGTAAAATACATATAACTTTAACATAAACCTCAATCTACCCCTAACACTCTTCCTCAAGTTGAACATGAGATTGAACTACTTAAAAATTTGAATAGTAGAAACTTGAATGTTGTTGGTTTTTTATGCTCATCTTTACTCTCCTTTGAAGGCGGTGAGTCTGAGCAAATATTGTTTTTTTGAACAAAGAGACATAACAATGACTTAGTGGAACTCCCATCTTTGCTTTTGTTGGCGTCAATATATCGCCGGCAGGTTAAGTCTTTGCTTTAACAATTGTAGCTAATAATTCACTTAACAACATTTATTTTTGTAGTTGATTGGATAAGTATTTAAAATAAATTTTGATTAGGGACGTGTAAGAATTACTGAAAGAATTTGGTTAAATAGGCCCTTTTCTATTTCCATTAGGTTTGTGTACCCCTTCAATTTTTACTACTTTCATTTAATGGTAGGTAAAAATAATTGAGTGAATTTGGTAAATAGGCTATTTTCAGTTTTTAATAGAGTAAGTATGTCCATGGTATTTTGCTATTAAGTAAATATACCCCGTTTATTTTTTTTATTGTTCAATGCAACTCCTTCACCCTCTCTTCTCTCGTTTGAAACCCTAAGTTAACGCCACCTTTCTATTGTCTTCGTCTTCCTCCTTTCCCAACCTCTCGAGCTCTCCATCACACCTCTCTTCAACAAGTCTCTCCTTCCTCAGCTCTCTCTCTCTCTCTCATTGTCTCCACCTTCACCCCTACACCTCACTCCTCTACCGTTCAAACATATCCATCTTCACTGAGTTCCTACTCTACGGAGGACATGAAGCACGATCACATGTTCGTCGGCAATTACAACGTCGACAATCCCAATGAAGGTCAGCCTTTTCCCGATCCCTTCCGTGTCACTACCCGCGTAAGCCATCAAACACTACGCTTCACCCTCATTTTCTCCTTTCTTCACCATCTTTTCATTTCAATATGCAGGTTACCTCTCCGAGAGGTCATAATTTCCATTTCTCGGATACGGTCGAGAGGGGCGACTTCGCCTTCACTGCGCCCGACTCTGGTGACTATATTGCCTGCTTTTGGGTGCCGTATAATAGGCCTCCCACTACTCTCACCATTCAGCTGGAGTGGATGAGCGGCGTTGATTTCAAAGATTGGTCCAAGGTCGCTCGCAAGGGCCATATCGATGTTCGTTTTCATCTCTTTCAACTTTCTTTTCATCTCTTTCACTCCTATTATGCCAAATCATGCTTTTACTTCCTAGGTGATGGAAATCGAGCTAAAGAAATTGGAACAAACCATCAAGAACATCCACGACGAAATGTTTTATCTCCATGGGAGGTACAACATCTCTTGACTTCCTTCAACTTGCTAGATCATGAGTGGTTAATTAAGGCGATGAATGTAGGGAGGAAGAAATGCAAGAGATGAACCGAGGAACCAACTCAAATGTAACACCCCAAGTTCTTGGAACCCGGGGAGCTACTGGTTAGGACCTCACAATGGGTCCCGACCTTGGTTTAACAACAACTTTACTAGGATCTTACAACAAGGCACAAATGTAATTAAAACAATTTCAAAACATAAAAATTTTATTTTATGAATGTGCACATGCTACAGCCTTACAAAACATATATATACGTAACATGCATGTCGTATGGAAGACTTCCCCGTCCCCATCTAATGAATACGTGGACCCGGCTGACCATCCATTCCGGATCTCTCTGCAACTGTCTAACTCTACAAATCTACAACACGGATAAACCGTTAGCTAACAATCCAAATATAAGCAGAATAAGGATAGCACAAACACAAGCAAGGAAACATAAACACCCATCATGCTGGCACACAATTCGGTTATTATCTGATAGCTTAGATGATTCACTTTAATCCGTTTTAAAGTTGTGGCACGAGAATCTTAAGAGTTCTCGCCTCCGTTCCTTATCCAACCGGTGTAGGTCTAGCTTACCTCCGCCGGTAGCATCACTACAAACCGAGTATGGACTAGTCCCTAAAGAAACCCCCAGTGCCCTCAGGCTACTGAGCAAAATGCCACCGCCCGTTACTCTTAGGCCAAGGTATAGGTCGGTATATAATTATTACTAAAATATAACCATAAACATCTCATTCACACACAACTACCATTATTCATACTCATATCTAGAAGTCAGCTAAGTAAGCCCAAAGGACTTACCTGAATCCAAACATAATCACATTATCTCGACTCGGTTTGTAACCGCAGGAACTCAACCGCCTGTTATAAAGGAAAGTGGATCAATAATGTATCCCACTTAATTAGAAGTCTTTGACTTCTAAGATATTTAATTCTATCACCAGATAAATTACCGAAATACCCTTATACGGGTAAATGACCATTTTACCCCTGGTCCCAAAAACTCTCAAAGATCCCATAATATGTTCTCAAACCTTTCTTTAGGGCTTAGTTTCATAATCTAACTATTGAGAGTTAGTTTAAGTAGAACTTATAGATTACACATTTTTCTTAACTTTTAACAAGGTCACTAACGTCCAACTTTAGCCTATGATACGAGTCCCGAATAAAAATATAAAAATTCTAACAAAAGTCACTAAGTCTTAAATGTTATGCACTCTATCCATAGAAGCACGAACTTCCCAAAAATACCAAATAATCAATTCTACACAAATTCTCAAAGTCGGTTCTAAAACCAGAAAATTCAGACTTAGCCGAAACTGGGTGTTTATAAACTGCTCAACCAGTCTACTTTGGGCCTTCATAGATTTAAATCCAACCGTTGGATCAACCCCAACTTTTGATAATCATACTATGCATGACACTCTATAACATACTGAAAATTGAACGGTGGATTGTATATCCCGGGTATCTAAACGTAAGCTCAAAAATGACTGCACAACACAGTTTCCAGCACTTAGAGAATTTCAGCTACATCCAGAAAACTGTTTAAGGTCCCAACTTCAAAAAATCATAACTCCTAAACCACTTGTTGGATTACTCCCAAATTTTAATATGTTCTACTACAATATGCGAACTATATCATATCCAAAATTCAAGCCTAATAGAATCAATAACCTATTCAAAACTATCTCACAAAACAGCATCACACACAGTTTTCTCAACATTCAGAACACTTATAAAAACTATACTAGGAACCAACTTTAAGACACTATAACTCTCAAACTATAACTCAGATTCATCTCAAATTGCAGTATGATCTACTATGCAATACCTATTACAACATATCCGAAATTTAGCCTCAAAAGAGGAGTCTAACTTACCCAAATTTGGACCCGAAGTTCACTACTCGTCCCTTCCAAAAACTCAAAAAACGCATCTATCTTCACAGTTTCTTCTATGGAAGTTCTGGGCATGATTAGGAGATATAATAGGCATTCATTAGACATGAAATGTGTGGAAGGGAGTGCAAGAAAGAGAAGGGTATCACCCTTACCCTAATCCATGACTTGAGCGAGAGGATGAAGATAGCGCCATGTTGCTGTCGAGTCCGCTGTTGCACATGAGGAAAGGTCACGTGTGCTTACCTGCTTACAAGACTGAAGTTCTCCCTCTCTGTGCAGTCGCTAGTACCGACAGAAGTATCAGGGAAGTAAGGCCAGAAGGGCGGACGTTGTTGCTGCGCCTGGGCTTTCATGGACTGTGTGGCTGCTACTGTCAACCGGCTCAAGGGAAGGAGTTGAGATGGCTCGGTTACAGTGGTTGGGATTGTTTGAAAGGAGAAAAGGGAGGTAGGGAGGAGAGGCCTTCGCCTACGCTCATGCGTCTACGAGGAGAGAGTCCGAAGATGGCGTACGACTGCTCTTCGACAGGGGTATCCCAGCCTTGAGTGTCGCTAGTGTGCAGTGTAGGGTGTTGAGGTTGTGGCTGGTTGCTCTGAGTGGCAAAAGTCCTTGGCGTTAAAGCACAGAGGTGGCGCCTGGTGGTGCGACGAAGACGAGAGGGAAGGCTGGAGATAGACGGCCAAGAGAAGGGATGAGAACCACGAGAGGTTACGGTGCAGGCTGGATGTATGTAGACGTGAAGGTGGGGAGAGGAAGTCGGTAACTTACTGCTGGAATTAGGGCATTGCACGTGAGGGCAAGAGGGAGCCGGCTGCTTCTACGCTAGCAGACCGCACTAGGGTTTCGTCTAGGGTTGACGGCTGACTAAGAAGATACAAGGAGAGTTGGGCTTGGATAGGCTCTTGTCAAGACATTGTCATGGGCTTGTCATCACCTTGGCATGGGCTTGTCTTGGGCTTGTCAAACACTTGTCAAAAGGCCCTTTAAACTAGTCTTGTAAGAGTAAGACTAAGATGATATATTCTTTTATGTGGGTAGAGAAGCTACATAAATTAATAAAATGTTTTTATTTATGATGATAAATATCATGTAAGGAGGTTTAAACTTGTCGGGGATCCGCTTCGACTCGAGGTTAAACGGAAGAAAATTTGCGGATATTACATCAAGGATGACAACATTCAACTTTCTGTCAATCTTCATTTGTTTATCAGTTGCAGGGTTGCATTTATGGCATCTCAAGGATGGAAGCATCTCATGACTTCCTTTTGAGGTATGAAATTTTCATACCACAAAATTCCCTTTTTCTCTTTTTACAAAATAAGTTGTTTTTTTGACATGATTTCATGTGTTTAGGCCACCCCTAAAGGCAATTTTTCCCGTGAATACATAAAGGCTCTCACGGAGAGAACACATACCAAAATAAAGTTGAGAAGTTTAACAAAGAATAAAGGAATTTTGGTATGAAAAAATTCATACCAGAATATAGGGTTTTAATTGTCAATTTTCTAGTATGTATTTAGAAGCAGAATTCCTTTGTATCATACTTGTATGTATACTCCTTTGCATTATTTTTTCATCTGGGTCAAATATAATAAGTAATGGTTCTATTTTCTGCTCAAATTTTGTCTTGAAGATCTGGATTTGCTTGTTTGGGTATGAATTTCATACCAAAAAATTTTGGTACGAGTTTTCTAGTATGAAATTCTAGTATGAAATTTTGGTATAAAATTCTGGTATAAAATTCTGGTATGAAATTCTAGTATGAAAATTCTGATATAAAATTAATACCAGAAAATAAAAAAAAGGCAAAACAAAAGAAAAGCAAATAAAAACAAAAGTCGTTTTCATCTTACGTAACATATTGAAAGAATTTGGTCAAATTCATGCATATTTCTTTTTTTTTTTAAATAGAAGTGTTAAATACTTTTACCTACCATCAAATGAAAGTGGTAAAAATTGAAGGGGTACACAAACCTAATGAAAATAGAAAAGGGCCTATTTAGCCAAATTCTTTCAAAGTAATTAACCCTTCTATTTACAAAAATAAAAAAACTATACATGATTTTGGCCGAATTCATTAGATTTGTTACGTAAAATGAAGTCTGACTATTGTTTTTATTTCCTTTTGTTATTTTCTTTTTATTTTATTTTATATTCTGGTATGAATTTCATACCAAAATTTTTATACTAGAATTTTTACACAAAATTTTCGTACTAGAGTTTTTATAACAGATTTTCATACCGGAATTTTCTAGTATGAATTTCATACCAAAATTTCATACTAGAATCTTTATCTCTTCCGCTTCACCCTCACTTTTTCTTTATTTGTGAAGGTCTTTCCAAGTGAGTGTAGATTGTTCACTATCCCAGTGAATCTGGTGAACATATCTTTGACTGGTTCATTTGGATTCATCTTGAATAGCTCGTATTATCTGAGGAAGATGCTAATCTTTGTTTCCTTGACTTGACTTGACTTGTTCCTTCGTATGTGACAACAAGTTTGTCCCATATTTTCTTTGCACTCTTGCATGATGAGATGTGGTTGAATTCGTTTACATCTAATTCGCAATAGAGTAAGTTCATAGCTTTGTAGTTCTTTGACACGCTGTCCAAATCAACTTGTGTGAAGTCAGCTTCCTGCTTTGGGACTTGGGCACCTTTAACTGTTGTAGTTGGGACTTTGGGGCCATTCTGAATGACGCTCCATAATTCCATGTCCTGATCAATAATGAACATACGCATGAGTGCTCTCCAATGGGCAAGTTGTTGCCACAGAAGATTGGTGGTCGAGATGAGGATCTTCCTTGAGTAAATCCTCCATCACCTACAAGATTTATGATTAGTCTCACTGATGGTTAAATCAATATACGTGAGTCTAACTCTGATACCAATTGAAGAACCGTTAGGTGAATATAAAGGATAAAAGATACTCTAGAAGGAGGTTGAATAGAGTATGAGAACTTTTTGCAAAAACCTATCTCAAGGCTTTGAAACTTATTTCAAAGGCCTTGATGTCGATCTCAGCTCTTTGTAACACACTTTGATTTCAAGGGCTTTGAAACTGATTTCATGGGCCATGACTTTGTTCACCTGCAATACAAAGTTAGTCACCATAAAGCAGATAAAGTGCGGAATGTAAAAGATCGACACGAGGATATGCTTACGAAGTTCGGCTCTAAATAGCCTACTTTCCGTCTCAAGGTATAGTCTTAGGATCTAACTATCTATTGTCAGCTTCAAACAGTCCTAGATACAAACTAGAAGAAATCCCCTTCTTATCTCACTGTAGCCAACGCTACAATCTAGCTCCAACTCTTCACCTTGATATAATAGCCTAGTTACTTCGCAGAGTAACACACACTCTAGTATAACACTTTATAGATATACCAATGGATCTCTCGAGTTTTATCTCTCTCTAAGGGATAACGCTTTTAGTGAAAGAGAGAAAGAAAAATTATTTGATCGAATGAAGATGTTTTACATCGCTTGAAGACTTTAGATGTTTCCGTGTAAGCTTGTTGATATGTTCTTCAATCGACATCTTCATTTATAGACGTTTATGGAGAAGTCTTCTAGCCGTTGGGAAGATGACCGTTTGACAGTGATTTTTCTTCTCCATGAAAGTCTCTTCTTGGTTGAGATGAGGTAGCGTTATGGATTTTCTACCATCTTCATCTCCTAGAAACACGTTGATCTCTCTGGTCCATCATCTTCTCGTATATGTTGTGACAATATCAAATTCCGTTTGAGAGAGGATCTTCGTGCTTTCGGTTGAGGATCGTTGCAAGATCCTTTTAAGAATCAAATCTTTCTTGGTTGGTTGAGATCTTCTTTTAAACATATCTTCTTGTTGAACATATCTTTCTTAGAAGATCTTCTTTGGCGCTTTGGTTGATAAGTTATATGAATTCATTCAGCGTGCAACCTTGACGTGACTTGATTTCTGATCCCTTGAAATGGCTTTCAAGGCCTTCGTCTTTTAATCACTTTAAAATCCTTGTCTTTCCTTACATCCGATTTCAAGGCCTTCCAAGGTCCTTTGAAATGCGTTTCAAAAGCTGCACACATTCAATACAAACCACCAAACCAAACCAAGCAACTCGATATATAATTAATAAATTGTTAGTGTATAAAACCATTTCATTTGTGTTTAAGTCTTACATCATCATCACCTATAAAAATATATAATCAAGGTCGAGTTGCAATCTCCCCCTTGATGGAAGACAACACAAATGTATCGTACCTACATTGTAAAGTTAGCGATGCATATATAAAAATCAAACTAACTTAAAGTGCAGAATGCAGAAAATATTGAAATGTCGGATCATTTATTTCTCCCCCTTTGTCTTTCAACAAGGGAGAAAAATAGTTAAAGCAAGAAAGTTTACAACCCACAAAAAACAACTCAAGTTTTTCAAAAACAAGCCTTTGATATCAGAATCAAGGGCCTTGAAAGTCATGGTCATCCAGAGAACTTCATTCTTGATACCATCTAGAAGAACTCCCCTTCCCGAAATGCTCCTTCATGCATATCTTCCTCCATCGATTTTGAGCTTTCGAGATGTCATGTTCTTTGAGGGAAATATTTGTTCGTCTTTGATCAGAATTCTTGTCATATTTCTTGACAACTTCAAATTCTTCAATATGCAAGACGTATGGATCCTTAGATGATGGTTGGCCAATAGGACGATCCTTGACGATTTTATGGCACTGAGTCATGACTTATTCAGCATCCTTAGTGGTAGCTTGACCATCTTCTTCCGTTAAGGGCTTGATGTTGTTGGTTGGTGTAAGAGAAAGAGCATTTACATGAAATATCTATTTAATTTTTTGATTTAAAATGCCTAGTAAGTCTTGTGTTTCGTCTAGACGATCAGTAATTGTTGATCTAAAGAATACAAGATCACTTCTCAGAGAGTCCAATCCTCTTTCTACAGCCTCCAGTCGATATACAGTGGTATAGTTCCATGTTTGTTGCTCTTTCAGAACCCATTCCCCTGTGGCAATTCTCTTAATCCCCATACTGTCAAAGAATTCCTCATCTAGTTCTCCACAAACATAATGTTGCTCCTCATCAGAATAATCAATAGAAAATTATTGAAAGATTTTTGGGAGAAACTTTCCATATGATAAAGTGTAATCACTGGGAGAATTAATGGTGTGAAGCATGTGAGACAGGATAATTTTTAGGAGATTTACATCTAGCCCATTCAGCACATGATACAGACAAGCAAGCAATTAATTTGTCAACACATCCCTATTATTTACTCTTGTTACCACACATCTAACCAGCAGAGTACAAACTATAATGGCTTCAAGGGTTAAACAGGTGGTGGTAGGTTGAGGTAATGCATTGGGTAGAAGAAACTGTTCTTTAGCCATCTTAATAGTTCTAGATGGGGTAGGGTGGTCGAAAGAGTTGTATCGGGGAGTCTCAAAAATTTCAGCAATATTTTCAAAGATGAGAGTAATTTTCTTACCTATAACAACAGATTCTAGGACAAGTTCCCCCCTTTCTCGTCGGGCTGATAAATTGACAAAGAATAGCTTGGTTAATCTTGGAAAGGATGTCTCCCCTGGGTTCAGAATAATCTAGATAGAACTGGCTTAAAGCACTTCGATCATGTGAATAACTCTCGATCGACTAATTCACTCATGCATTCATTCCGATCGTTGAACCCATTCAACCAAAGCTTCACTGCAACTTGACTTCCGAACCAGTGTGAGGGAAGACCTGTCTTGGCAAGGATTTCAGCATCGTCCAAATGAAATGGGGAACTAGAGCTTGAATCTGATCCGGAGTCTGAGTCAGAGTCTGAGTCAGAAGAGATTTGAACTACTCTCTGGCATTTGGGGGCACATGATGCGGCATCATCAACAGAAGATCTCTTTGAAGCCATGGAAAATTTTGAAAGAGAGAAGAAGCAGATTTGTAAAAATTGAAAGAGTAAAGCACGGGAGTTTTCAAAGAGAAGGTGAAGTGGAAGAGATAAAGAAGAAAGAGAAGTGATATTTAAGGGAAGAAGTCACATCAACGTAAGTTCACTAAGATCTTGAGAGACTCAAAATCTTGGGAGAATCATTTTTTATTAAAATTCTTTCCATAAATTTTATAACCACTTTTCAAAATTTTTTGAATTTGAAAATAAAGCCTTTTGAAATCCCTTTAAAAGCTCTTTCTTACAAAAAAAATTTTAAGAATTAGAATATCTAAAAGATATGAATTCCTAAACGATCTGTGTCAATCAATTTACCCTTGAATCTTGTTTCAAGGCCCTTGAATTGCCTTTCAAGGCCCTTGAAAAAGATAACTGGGCTGCTACAAAGGAGAAAATAAAATATTTACTCTTCCTACGTTAATGCTTCCTTGTTCAACATATCAAGCTCTAATCTAATAAAATTAAATTGATCATCAGGTAGGGGCTTGTTAAAGATATCTGCAAGCTGCAAGTTAGTTGATATAAAAGAGATCGAAACATCACCTTTCTCAACATTATCATGTATGAAGTGATGTCTTACATCGATATGCTTAGTCAATGCTGCACAAGATTTTTTGTAATAGAAATAGCACTAGTATTATCAAATTTTACAGGAATACCTTTCAAATCAAAGTCAAGATCACGAAGTTGTTGAGCTATCCATAGAATTTGTGCACAACAGGCTTTCGCAACTATATATTCAGCTTCTGATGTGGATAGGACGACAGAGTTTTGCTTCTTGGAGTGTCAACTGATTAGGGATGACCCTAAGAATTGGCAGCATCCAGAAGTGTTTTTCCTATCAACCTTATAACCTGCAAAGTCTGCATCTGAATAGCCAACAAGGTGATACGAGCTTTGACGTGGGTACCATAACCCTAGATCCTTAGTGCCATTGAGATACCGAAAATTCTTTTCACAACTATCATGTGTGATTCTTTAGGATCAGCTTGAAATCTTGCACACATGCACACGCTAAACATAATGTCAGGTCGACTAGCAATTAAATACAATAATGAACGGATCATACCTCGATACTCCTTTTGTACTACACTTTTGCCATCTTTTCCATGGTCAAGCGAAAGAGTTGAACTCATAGGAGTCTTTGAGACCTTAGATTGATCCATCTTATACTTCTTAAGAAAGTCCTTAGTATACTTTCTTTGATTGAGAAAAATTCCTTTCTTTGCTTGTGTAACTTGAAGTCCAAGAAAGAAATTTATCTCACTCATTAAGCTCATTTCGAATTCCCTGTACATGATATCTAAAAATTCCTTGCATGGGGAATCATTAGTAGCACCGAATAATATATCATCAACATAGATTTGTACTACTAATATATTGTTGCCTCTGGTTTTGATAAATAAAGTTTTATCAATCAAACCTCTTTTGAATTTGTTTTCGAGAAGATACTTGAACAATCTTTCATAACAAGCTCGAGGAGCTTGCTTAAAACCATAAAGAGCTTTGTCCAGTTTAAAAACATGATTAGGAAAATCATCATTTTCAAAACCAGAAGGTTGAGCAACGTAGACTTCTTCTTCTAAGAAGCCGTTTAGGAAAACACATTTTACATCCATTTGAAATAGTTTTATACTCATGAAAGATACAAATGCAAGTAGCATGCGTATGGCTTCTAACTTGGCAACCGGAGCAAAAGTCTCCTCATAATCAATATCTTCCTCTTGGTTATAGCCTTGTGCTACAAGTCGTGCTTTATTTCGTATGACTTTGCCACTTTCATCCAACTTATTTCGAAAAATCCATTTTGTGTCAATGACGGATTGATGCTTTGGTCTTGTAGTAAGAGTCTAAACCTTGTTTCTCTCAAACTCATTTAGTTCGTTTTTCATGGCAATAATCCAGTCGGGTTCTTAAAGAGCTTGAACATGATTCTTTTGCTCAATAAGAGACACGAACGCAGAGAATGCACATAGGTTGTTTACTTTAGATCGAGTTTGGACTCCTACATTTGGATCTGAGATCACATTTTCTTGTGGATGGTATGAAGAGTGTTGAAATTTTCTTTGTTTGTATGATGGAACAAATCCTGAAGTTTGAGGTTCATATGCTTGACTAGATTCAGGTACCACTGATGCATTGTCTTTGGATCCTATCTCAAGGCCTTGAAGTTGGGTTTCAAGCCCTTGAAATGGAGTTCAAACATCGCAGTTTTCTGTTTCAAGGTCTTGAAGATGTGTTTTAAGGTCTTGAGGGTTTTCTTCGGTATCTTGAATATTTTCTTGCATATTCTTTTCTTGATCTTTAGGATCTTCATCTTCATCTGAATTGTGATCTTCTCGTTGATTCAGATTAAGATCTGCAAAACTTTCACTCAAAGTACCATCATTGCTTTCATCAAAAATGACATGAATATTTTCCTCAACAATTTTGGTACTTTGTTATAAACATGATAAGCTTTGCTATTTAAAGCATATCCAATGAATATAGCTTCATCACTACGTGCATCAAATTTTCCAAGATTATATATGTCATTGTTATGAACAAAGCAAGTACATCCAAAGGGTTTGAAGTATGAAATATTAGGTCTTCTTCCTTTAAATAGTTCATAAGGAGTCTTTTTCAAAATAGGGCGAATTAAACATCTATTTAAAATGTAATTAGCAGTGTTACTGCTTCAGCCCAAAAACTTTTTGACAAACTATTTTCTAAAAGCATAGTCCTAGACATATCCTTAAGAGTGCGGTTCTTACGTTCCACAACTCCATTTTGTTGAGGAGTTCTAGGAGCTGAAAAGTTATGTGAAATATCATATTTTGCACAAAACAAATCAAACTTTAGTTGATCAAGTTCTCTGCCATGATCACTTCTTATAGAAACGATTGGTAGGTTTTTCAATGTTTGCAACTCATTACACAATTTTGAAAACTCAAACAATGCTTCAGATGTTTCTCGTAGGAAAGAGATTTATGTGAAACGAGAGAAATCATCCATAATAACAAGGATGTATTGTTTTCCTTTGGGAGATTTGACATGCATAGGTCCACAAAGATCCATATGTAAGAGTTCAATGGGTCGAGAAGAACTTACAATTTTCTTAGGTTTGAATGAACCTCTTGTTTGTTTACCTTGTGTACAAGCTTTACATAGTTCATCTACCTTGAATTTAAAGTTTGGCAAGCCACGTACCAAATCTTTTGAAAGTAGCTTCTACATGGTATGCATACTTACGTGACCAAGTCTTCTATGTCAAAGTCTTGAATCATCGGTCAAGGCCTTGAGACATTTTAGCTTAGTTCCTGAAACTTGGTTAGTACTCATAGAATAAATATTATTACATCTAGGAGTAGTAAGCACAATGTTACCCGTCGTGTTGTCTTGAACTTCACATTTTTCTGAATCAAACAATACTTTGTTGCCTTTATCACATAATTGAGAGATGCTAAAAAGATTATACTTTAAACCGTCAACCAGATATACATCATCAATGAAGTTAGATTAATTATAACATATTTTACCAATGCCAATAATATCACACTTTCCTTTATCATTAAGCGTAATGGTCCCAGATGATTGCTTCTTTAATTTTGAGAATAGTGAACTTTTTCCACTCATGTGTCTTGAGAAACCACTATCTAATATCCATTTATGCTCCTTTACCTTGGTGATATCTTGCAAAACAACAAACATCAACCTTTCCGGGTCGACCAAATGGCATATTTTGGTCCATATTCAGGCTCAATCATGTTTGGTGGTCTAGTACCTTTCGAAATCCAGATTTGTTTGACCTGTTTCATTAAACATAGAGGATAGGTGTTTCTAATAATATAAGGGTCATTTCTTCTATATGGACATGTAGATTTTACATGACCCTTTTTACAACAATAGAAACAAGTAGACATATGAATACATCCTTTATTCTTGACAAAAGTGGTAGTTGGTTTTCTAGGAAAGCTCCTATGATAACCTATACCATTTTTGTTAAGTGAGGATTGTTGTTCACCCATCATTCTTTCAAGATTATCTTTTGAACAAGTAAATTTACCAAGTGCAGCCTTCTGGTCTTGACACGTCAAAGTTAGATCAACTTTCTCTTTCTCTAGATCGATATAGTTTTGATGAAGAGAGGAGAGGTTGTCCTTGAGAATCGGATTTTCCAATTCCAAGGCCTTGATATTGTCATCAAGGTCTACCTTCTTTGTGTTAAGATTTTCAATCTCCAGAGACATCTCACTTAGTTGTTTTTCTTGTTCAAGAAGCTTTTCTTTTAGAAAATTTATCCTTATTCTATGTTCCTTGTCACATATAATAATGTCTTTAAGAAATTGTTTTAGGTCAGATTCAGGTTGAGACATGATAGTACTTACCACATTATCAACGTAGAGATTTGAATCTTCTTCACGATCGGCCATAAGACACAGGTTTGCTTGTTCTTTTTCGTCTTCTGATTCATTTGAGGATTCTGAATCACTCCATGAAGCTACCATAGCTTTCTTCTTTCGATCATTTTTTCTCGAAGTTGGTCCTCTTCTTTTGAGGACAGTCCTTAACGAGATTATCTGTTTCACCACATTCAAAACAAGTCAGCACTCTAGTTTTCTTGTTAGAGTTAGAAAACTTACTTCGGGGTTTTATGCTCTTGGATATTCTCTATTGTTTGCGGATTGTTTCTTTATCTTGAGAATTCTCGCAAGACACTTAGAGATCATGACAATTGCATCTTCTTCTTCATCGTCATCATTGTCTTCCTCTTTAGATGGTAACTCATCTTTTCTCGATCTTAATGTCAGATTCTTAGTGTTAGATGGGAGCTCTCCATCTTCTTCACCAAGAACCATTTCGTGTGTGATGAGTTTTCCAAGGAGGTCATCGAGAGGAAGAGTTGAGAGATTCTGAGCTTCTTCGATGGCAGTCATCTTTGGTCCCCACTTGGCATTAGGTAAGCTCCTTAGAACCTTCCTAAATTTTTCTTCATTTGTGAAGATCTTTCCTGGTGAGTCCAGGTTGTTCACGATCTCAGTGAATCTTGTGAACATTTCTTTGACTGGTTCATTTGGATTCATCTTGAATAGCTCGTATTATCTAAGGAAGATGCTAATCTTTGTTTTCTTGACTTGACTTGTTCCTTCGTATGTGACTACAAGTTTGTCTCATATTTTCTTTGCACTCTTGCATGATGAGATGTGGTTGAATTCATTTGCATCTAATCCGCAGTAAAGTAAGTTCATAGCTTTGTAGTTCTTTGACACACTGTCCAAGTCAACTTGTGTGAAGTCAGCTTCCTGCTTTGGGACTTGGGCACCTTTAACTGTTGTAGTTGGGACTTTGGGGCCATTCTGAATGACGCTCCATAATTCCATGTCCTGATCAATAATGAATATACGCATGAGTGCTCTCCAATGGGCAAAGTTGTTGCCACAGAAGATTGGTGGTCGAGATGAGGATCTTCCTTGAGCAAATTCTCCATCACCTACAGGATTCATGATTAATCTCACTGATGGTTAAATCAATATACTTGAGTCGAACTCTGATACCAATTGAAGAACCGTTAGGTGAATATAAAGGATAAAAGATACTCTAGAAGGGGGGTTGAATAGAGTATGAGAACTTTTCGCAAAAACCTATCTCAAGGCTTTGAAACTTATTTCAAAGGCCTTGATGTCGATCTCAACTCTTTGTAACACACTTTGATTTCAAGGGCTTTGAAATTGATTTCAAGGGCCATGACTTTGTTCACCTGCAATACAAAGTTAGTCACAATAAAGCAAATAAAGTGCGGAATGTAAAAGATCGACACGAGGATATGTTTACGAAGTTCGGCTCTAAATAGCCTACTTTTCGTCTCAGAGTATAGTCTTAGGATCTAACTATCTATTATCAGCTTCAAAGAGTCCTAGATACAAACTAGAAGAAATCCCCTTCTTCTCTCACTGTAGCCAACGCTACGATCTAGCTCCAACTCTTCACCTTGCTATAATAGCCTAGTTACTTCGCAGAGTAACACACACTCTAGTATAACACTTTTTAGATATACCAATGGAGCTCTCAAGTTTTATCTCTCTCTAGGGGATAACGCTTTTAGTGAAAGAGAGAAAGAAAAACTGTTTGATCGAATGAAGATGTTTTACATCGTTTGAAGACTTTAGATGTTTCCGTGTAAGCTTGTTGATATGTTCTTCAATCGACATCTTCATTTATAGACTTTTATGGAGAAGTCTTCTAGCCTTTGGGAAGATGACCGTTTGACAGTGATTTTTCTTCTCCATGAAAGTCGCTTCTTGGTTGAGATGAGGTAGATGTTATGGATTTTCTACCATCTTCATCTCCTTGAAACACATTGATCTCTATGGTCCATAATCTTCTCGTATTTGTTGTGACGATATCAAATTCCGTTTGAGAGAGGATCTTCGTGCTTTCGGTTGAGGATCGTTGCAAGATCCTTTTAAGAATCAAATCTTTCTTGGTCGGTTGAGATCTTCTTTTTAAACATATCATCTTGTTGAATATATCTTCCCTTAGAAGATCTTCTTTGGCGTTTTGGTTGATAAGTTAATTGACTTCCTTCAGCGTGCAACCTTAACGTGACTTGACTTCTAATCCCTTGAAATGGCTTTTAAGGCCTTCGTCTTTTAATCACTCTAAACTCCTTGTCTTTCCTTGCATCTGATTTCAAGGCCTTCCAAGGTCCTTTGAAATGCGTTTCAAAAGCTGCACACATTCAATACAAACCACCAAACCAAACCAAGCAACTCGATATATAATCAATAAATTGTTAGTGTATAAAACCACTCCATTTGTGTTTAAGTCTTACATCATCATCACCTATATAAATATATAATCAAGGTGGAATTTCACCGATCTAGTGTTGAGGGAAGCGTCGCAGTGGCCTAGAGAGAGGGAACAGAAGAGAGATGTTGAGCGAAAGGAGAAGGTGAAAGGAAACACGGATCCTATTAAGACCTTGTGCTTAGTCTTGGCCTAAAGAGAGACCGAATAGGCGACAGAAGAGGAGGTACTTTGTGGTGGTTGCCAGTGGTGCGTTGTCTTCCCAGAGCCCGTCTCGACAAGATGAAGAAGCAAGGTTCTTTGATGGCCTTTTTCTTGCCAAACCAAAAGTAGAGGAGACAGGAAGCAAAACCCTAGATTGAAGGGTAAAAATAAAAGGGATACATTTTCTAAACGAGATCATAGTAGGGGCCTAGTTAATAGATTGAAAACTAAAAAATGCTTATTTACCAAATTCACCCTTAACATATTGTGTATCATACGTGGGTATTAATATATTGGGTAACAAAATATAAGGTTGTTTTTCCTTCTTCCTAAGATTTAAAAAAAATATCATTTAACTAAACTAATTGTTTTATTTTATTTTTCTTTTTCTTAAGATTGTTTTAAAAGATCACTCATTTATAAAAGCGTATACTTTATACACACTATAAAAACAAAAGTGCATACTCTGTACGCATTATAAAAAAATATTTAACCGATAAAAAACAATACATAACATGGTTAATCGTTTATAAAATTGATTATTTAGTAATTAAAATTTATAAAACAAACCGCAATAAGGACATTAGGCTAATTAGTTTTTAAGACACATGTAGACTAGGAAAGACGCGAGCTCAAACTTGTAAGTATACATGGGTAGGACCCGGCGTGTCCGCCTAGATAAACAAGCGGATATGGGCATAGGCTCCAAGCTTGTTAGGTCGGAAGTCTAATTCGAGTGGGGATGGGCAAGGATCCATGGCTGTTTGGGCAGGTCGGGATGCTCGGCCCATAATCCTTTTTTTTCTAAAACTTGAATGAAATATTCTAAATATGTTTAAATATAGCGGTAAATGGTAGAATTTGATCATGAGACGGCCTAACTACATGTCTCAAGAACTACTTTCTTTTTATGTAATCCTTTAAAAATATTTTTTATTTAATATGAACTCTTGTTTTTTGTTTTTTAAAATAGAAAAAATTATTGTAAGGACCCAATGCCCGACTCGGGCTGATATAGGTAAGACTTTAACCCAAATTCCATGCTGGACACAAGTTCAACCCGAAAAAAACGGACAAAAGAATCCGAACAAAACCCAATCCGAGTCGTCCGGCCCAATTCCGGATTTACCGAGGTCTACTTGTAGTTTTATAATTTATGTCACGTGTTGTAAATTCATTATTAACTGGGCCAAACTAATTTGCCTTGGGTTTGTCTCTTTAATGGGCTTGCGTGAAATGTAGAGGGTCTAATTGGGCCCTAGGGCGTGGCATGAATACCGAGTATTCAACCCAATTTTTAGCAAATCAAGTCAATAAAAACACCAATCCTAATTTGAATAAATGTCTTTATATATATATATATATATATATATATATATATATATATATATATATATATATATATATATATATATGTATAAGACTTCAAAATTTACATCGAGTTAGAAGGAAAACGGGCAACAAGTTGTACCGTCAATTCTTTCTGGATAGCGAATCTGATCCTACTAAAAACAACATCAGAAGACCTAGGAGACATAATGTTATTATGCAAGACCCGTTGCATCCTTTTGAAAATTTCAATAGCATCGGGCGCAAGGAAACCAAAGGTGTCGAAAGCAAACGGAAGAAACACATGTCGAATTTCAATACAAGTTTTCTCATGTTTGGCCCCCTTAGCAAAAGTCGCATTAAGCGCCGCCTTACCCACCGCAAAAGGCCCACTACCCAAACAAACAAGTGGGGAAACTCTAGTCAAATCGATGCAAGCATGTTTTTCACCCGCCCATCCGAACACCAAGACATCCGCCAGCCTCAAGGTGGACCTCCCCTCACATGGGTCAGTCAAGAAGGACACAAGCGCCTCCTTCTTAACCAAGACATCCGCCCTCCTAAACACATCACACACCACATCACGGACCAATTTATGCCTATATTTGAAGTCAGGAAGCTCTTTGCAATGAACCGCATGCTCCCTAAAAGAATCTAGAATTCTCCGACAGTTGGGCATAGGACAAATCTCATCCACCGGGTATAGAGGAATCATAAGGCGATACTTAATAACCGAACGATACTCAATCGGGAACATATATTGCCCAAGTCCATCAATGAGTATGACAAGAAGGAAACCTTGGCTATGTGTGGATTGAAGACACTTGAAAACAGCGTTATGTCTAAAGGTCAAATCAAAAAGTAACTAGCATCTCCTACATGCTCTTACCGAAAAGAGCACTCGCCAAAGCGTGTTGGAATTTAGGGGGACGGTGTTCTTGACAGTAAAGATCGACAGAAAGATAGAAATCAGAAATAGAAGTTTGAAGATTGCCCAAAGCTCCATACTCAAAGCCCATTTCTACAACTCCACTGTCCCGCAAAATGTGGTCTTGGAGCTCCCAAGACTAGGCCCTAGAGGCAACAAAAGCAAAGGAAGACGTCTCCATAGCAGAGTATAGATCAAGTCCCCTAAATCGAATAGGCAAAAAAGCAAGTTGCTACTAAAGATCTCCAAAAAACGGGCCCCTACAAACTACAACATCCTTGACTGATCTACGGAGCCCAATATCAAAATAAGCTGATGCATTCTCCCAATGCTCCGGGTGACAAGTCCTCAGACCAAAATCCTTCTTAGCAACACCCATACAAGAACGAAGCAGGAGAAGCTCACTCTGTGGTTCCCTCAGCTGTGGAAGAAGATGCATGCATCAACTCAACCGCTTTAACAGCTCTCTTCATGACAAGCTCTCCAACAAACTCCTCATCTCTATCATTGCCCCACGTAGCAATTTAACACCCAACGCCGGCCTTGCAATGTCATGTGAAAACAGTCCATCTCTAAGTTTCGACCTATCGCATGAAGGCCAAAAGAGCTAAGTTTTGCGAACATTCAACATGAGGCCTAAACCCGGACCAAATTCACGAATGATATCAAGAGCTCTAGCCACCTCCTCAGACCGACCAATAATGGTGCCATCGTCAAGATACCAAGCATGTAGAATAGGCTTGCAATTGTCTCTGATCCTATGCAGAAGCGGGTTCAAGACAAGAGAGAAGAGGAGGGACCCCAAAGGGTCCCCTTGTTACACACCAATAGCCGACCAGATAAATCTATCTTCAATGTCTAACTTGGCGGTCTAACCATACAAGAAATCAACCGATAAGGAGATAGACGGACTCTCTCTTACCTCCCTAAGAAAAATAGCCTTGTCAACCAAATTGAAGGCGTTAGAAAAATTCACTGTCAACATAGCTAGAGAACCATCGACATAACGATCACTCAGAACTCTATTAACACTATGTAGAATAGCCTCTGCACCACCTGAAACACAAACTCCAAACTGGAGATCTCCCAAATATCCTCCCATATTCTTACACACACCCTTCATAGCAACTTTAGACACCAATCGTCTCCATATAGCACCAACTACAATGGGTCGAATCCCATTGTCAAGCTTCCGCATCGGCGTAAGAGGAGCCAAAGCCACAAACTCATATCCTTGGATATTAATACATTTAGACTTGTGGTGTCCTAAAGTAGGGTGCAAGCTTAGTTAAAGTGAAAGGTTTTGGCTTAGTATGGAGTTTATATTCTTGGAGGCAATGCTTGGTTCTTGAGTGAATCTTGAGGATTAGATTCTTTGAGAGTTTGAGATCATATCCTTGGATATTAATAGAGGTTTATGTACCTTCATATAACCTTTAGGGTTTTTCGGGTTCAATAGGCGAAATCGTCTTTTATAGAAAAGGGTCAATTTAATACGTTTTCTGGATAATAATTATTAACCTAGAAGTTGAAGACTTCTAGAGTTTGGAGAAGTTATTGATCCAAGTTTTCTTTTGTGATCAGGCAGTTGAGATCATACTCGTACGGGATCAAGTGATTGTTATCTCACTTGACTTGATACAAGTAAGTCCTTTGGTCTTACTTAACTAACTTTTTTATGTATTGGTGTGAACTGTGATAGTGGTGTGTGTATGTATGCTTCTTAATCATAACTTGAGTATGACGACATTGTTGTTATTTGAGACTCAAGTGTATCTATAAAGGACTATCACATCACTCTAAACTCTGACATTAGATTGAGAGGTTCCCTACGACTAACCTATACAGGTACATGGTGAGGTGCATCGGATCCTGTTGGTATACAGGGCAGAGGCGAGGGTCAGAAGATCCTCGTTCCACACAATAAGTTAAATTAGAAGTGAATAATCTAATACAAGATAATAATTGGACTTCTGTGCAATCATTGTTGTGTGCTTAATTATATTTTAATGTATGTGTTCAATCGTAGCTCCTCTAACATTTAGTCTGTTAGCTAACGGTTTTATCAGATGTTCTAGATGTATTGCAGGATAGGGTAGATACAGAGTGATCCGGACAGGAGTGATCAATCGAGTTCCCCGTACGTTATAAGACGGGAGTTGGGTTTTCTATCATTTCAATCTTTTCTTTTGCATTGGGAGTCTTTGGATTATTGTACTGATGTAGTACCTAGGTGACTGTCTTTTCATTTAGACCATGACATTATTGCATTTTAATTATATTTGGTTTTCCTTTATTTGTGCCTTGTAGTAAGATCGGGTGAATTAATTTTCTATTTTTTTATTTTCAGGATAGGGTAGCTCAAAATTTCAATATTAGATTAATTTTAATTTTTGTATTTTATTTTAATTCAGCATTTTTTTAAAAAAATTTGCAATATTTTTTAGAAACAAAAAAGTTCTAAATTTACTTTTCTAGATTTTTTTATTAAAAAAGGAAAAACAACCCAAAATTATATCAACTATCAACATTCAACTCAAAATATTAACAACTTTGAAAATTACCAAGACCGATACAAACTATCAGCGTATTTACCAAAAACGATGTCTTACTTTTTCGGAAAAAATAGTAACTTCGGCGATGACATGACAATCGAAATTTTACATGTCATCAAAAAATGAATTAATTGTGTGATGTAGATTTTGATTTTTGTAAATTAATTTACTAACATAAAATTTTATAAAAATATAATTAAGATATTTTAGTTATTTTATTTAAATTAAAATTTTTCTTAATAATTTTTTAAATAAATTTTTACAATTTTTTGAAAAATAAAAAATATTTTAAAAAAAATTTGTAAAAAATACATATTTTTAAAACAAATATTTTTCTTTTGAATTTTGTAAAACTTTTTGGAGAAAATTTATATTTTGTATATATTTTAATAATTTTAGTATAAAAAATATCTTCAACATCAAATTTTTTTATTTAAAAACTAATTAAAATGTAAAGATTCCAAAAAAAAATTCACAAGAAAAAGTTGGTATTATTTTGGGTTGAATGTTGTTTTTGGTAAATAGGTTGATAGTTTGTATCGCACCTAATAATTTTCAAAGTTGGTATTATTTTGGGCTGAATGTTGATAGTTGATATTATTTTGGGTTTTTTTTCCTTAAAAATATAAATTATTTACCAAACCTTAGCATTTATAAAATTAATTAGTTTTATACTTAACGTGAATGTAATTAGTTTTAGTTAAATTTAATTTTTATTTCAAAAATAGAAAATAAATACTAAGCTTTTTATTTAGAACTAGTTTTTTATTTTTAATATTCAGATTTTTTAATTGAGATTTAATGAAAGATATTTAAAATGGGTATAAGAAGAAAATAAATTAAATTATGAGAGTAGTAAGAGAAAATTTAAAACTTTGTCAATATTAAAAGAAAAATCTAAACTTAAAGGTAATAAGAGAAAATTTTCATAAATTAAATAAATGAAGAGTAATATGTAAGTATTTTTATTCCGTTTATGTTTTCAAATCTAGAGCCAAATAGCCCCGCAAGGTGTCGATCCATGAACGAGCAACATGCCAACATGTGAACGTGAACATGTCATTCTTGTTACTTGGTTTGGACAAATTTAAGTCACTCGGCACAGCAAGTCACATGACCACAAAGATGTCAAATCAATATTTTGAAGGTACCAAACTTCTCAAATTTTGAGATTGAGTATATAGTATCTTATCTCATATATAGTATGGACAAGGGCAAAAGGCGTATTAGGTTATATAATATGGCTTAAAATCTGCGTTTCAATCGAATTTCAGATTATTTAATAACTTAAATTAAGGAATATGTGAAAGTCCACAATGTCATGCGCTCCTTAATTTGATGCCTAATATGGAAAGACAACGTTGTGAACAGTGTCTTAGTGTTGAACAATCTAACATGGCATGTTTGCCTTTGATTACTTCAAAGTCATTTTTATATTTTGGAGATGTGCAGTTTGAAAGAACAACCTTGAAATTCCGATCAATGCTTTCCGATATCTAAATTTTGCGTCTAAACGAATTTCGGAGAGAACCAACTACTGACTTTTGGTTCAAAGTCAGAGCCAGCCGTGTTTCTCTAGCAGTTTGGTACTTAAGGACTTTGCGTTCGCTATTTGTCTGAAAAAGGTGGTCCGGAAGCTTCCTCTCTCCCAGCTAGCAAGATCACGGCTTAACTTTAAATAGCTAGGTTATACCCTCCACGATGAAGGATTGTGAAACTCTTATTGTCCTATGTCTATTAAAGTGATGATATGGAGAAGAAAGAACAATAAAGTTTCGAAGATATATGTATCTGATCTTTTTTTAATCTTTCCCTTTCATAAATAAAATGGCGTTGTTTTGACTCATTTCGAAAGAATGACTCATCGGCTGAAACCCGAGCAATGACAGAGGTTTTAATTAAACTAAAATCCATTGTCAAGGTTATATACTAATTAAAATACTATTATAAATAGGATTTAATTTTATCTATCTCATAACAAACATATCGCATATGTTTCGAGAAAATAAGGTTTGACTTCCTCTAATCAATAGTTAGGGTTTACGTAATAAACTTTAAGTGTTTTTTTAGATTTATTTATGTATAGGACTTAATTTTATCTACCTAACAAGTAACTAGTGTATTACCCGTGCCTTGCACGGGATATGATTTAATATCTATTATATATATAAATATAAAATTATTTTATTAGAGTTTAATATAATTTATGCACTATAAATTTAGCAAAAAAATTTAATACACATAATGTGATAAAATCGACGTAGAAAACTTATAAAGCACTATTTAAAAAAGGTCGACAAAAGATTTTAGGTACGTTTTTTTTAATTATCCAATTTATATCATAAATTAAAAAATATATATTTAAATTACATAATGAAATATTTAATAAAAGTTTGTGGGTTAAGAAGAAATAGATACAAATTTTTAGTAAATCTTTTTGAATTTTAACAATTTTATTGAAATTACTGAATTTAAAGATTTAAGATTTAAGATTTATGATAAGATAAGATTTAAGAAACTTAATTAAAATTTTGAATATGTTATTAATTATTAAAATGACACGTGGCATTAGAGTTCCCATGGTGAGACACGTGGATTTAGATGTTACTCCTATAATATATATACTAGTGTATTACCCGCACTTTGTGCGGGTTGCGTTTTAATAAATATTTAATACTTAGAATTTATTTGTATATTTGTAAATAAAAATCCGGAATGAAATTATAATCATCATTATGATTTTTAATTATCTTTTAAGTATTTATCTCTTTTAATTAATTATATTTTTAAATTGATTTGTTAAGATATGCTTGTTGGTAAAAAAATCTGTAAAGTTTAAAAACTATTTTTATAAAACTATTTATTACAAATTTTTAAAAAATTTAGAAATCAATTTCCAATTTATAATAATATTTAGAAATCACTTATTAAAATAATTTTTTACTCTTCGTGAAACATGGCGTTGACACATGGCAATAGATGCTTCTACTTTAATAGATACTAGTATAATATCCGCACCTTGTGCGGGTTTTGAACAATTGTGGTTATACTTATTATCCTGTTAATATATATATATATATATATATATATATATAAACTAAAATTCTGAATTAAAAGAAGGTTTGCCAAAATAATTTTAGTTAGATTTTGATCAAAAATAAAAGTAAAATAAAAAGAAAATAAATTAGGATAAAATAACAAACGTAAAAAAATTTTGAAAAAATAATAACAAAATAAATTATATTGAAAAATAAAACTAAAAGGATTTGTTATAATATGATTGTTGGTAAAACAAAAAAATCTGTAAAAGTTTTAAAATGAATTTATAAAAATTACTTTCTAATTTATATTAACATTTTAGAAATTACTTTTTAAAATAAATTTTTTGGGCTTCGAGAAACGTGGCGTTGACATGTGGAAATAGAGGCTTCTGCTTTAATATATATAAGATAAGATATAGAATAGAATGATAAAAATACTAATAATTTAGTTATAATTCAAGTCGATAAGACCAAGAAAAAGCGAGAGACGATTTGATTATATAGACAAAATTGTTAATAAAAGTTACCCAATTAAAATTAAAAGAAGATTGTTGAGGAAGATTTGAAGATTATGAGTTTTAAATAAAAACATTAATTATATTAAAACGAAATTAGCCGAAGTCCTCATTTTACAAAATTGTAGAAAATGAGTTAAAATTCAAATATTTTATTTGTTTATCCTTCAAGTTTATTTTGTAAATTTAAAAAAAATCGATCAGTTAATCGGCGAATAGATTTGATAAGAATACTCTTTATAAAGATTTGATGAGAATATTTTTTTATTTAAAATATAGATCTAGGTTTTGCTTTCACGTTAAACAGGCTAGTTAGTTTTAAACAGGCTAGTTAGTTTTAAAAATTTGTCCTCAATGTATGTATTGGGTATTATTAATAGAGTAATAATGGTAAGAGGTCCAGCTATTTTACTCTTGAATTTTTTAAGTAATATAGCATGAGTTGTGCAAACTAAAAGAATATTTATTAAATATTATAATAGTAATTCACCCTTAATTATTCTCAAAACAATAAAATACTCAAGAATAAAGAATTCTTATCATTCTACATTTCATAAATTTAATCCCCATACAACCTAAAAAGAAACAAATTAATTTTATTTAAGAAAGTAGAAACAAAATTACTTATCTACATATTTAGATATAAAACGTAATCTGAATAGAGTTGTTGAGATAACAAAACCGATTCTAATTTGTTAATTTTGAACAAAATCAAATCCGAATTTTTTAAGCGATTCCAATATGATATTTTATCTAAAATAAAAAATCTGAAAAGAAATATTAAAAAATTGAATATCTTTTGTGAAACATGGCGTTGACACATGGCAATAGATGCTTCTACTTTAATAGATATATAGAATATAAGATAAGATAAGATAAGATGACAAGTAATTTTCCTAAATTTATAAAAACACCATTAATTGTTTTAAACAAAAGGTACGATTTAAAATACTAGTAATTTCTTTTATTTTATTTTGAATTCAATTTCCCTCAATTGCAATCCAAATTAAAAAAATGAATTAAATTTCCCCTCTCAACTTAAATTGAAATTTCATATTATATTAAACTCTCTCTCTCGATTTGTGCTTGAATTTGAATTCAAGTTTCCCGATTTCACCTAGTATTAGAAAATCATGCTCTTGCTACGCATAAAACTAAAATATATCTTTTTATTTTCTTATTTAAATGTTCTCTTTGTATACTAATCTTTATATTGTATAAATAGGGGATCTTTAGTAAAGAACCAACCACATGGTCCACATAAGAAATTAAGAAAAAAAACTATATATACGACTTTAAATTTGCTAAGGGACTAAAAACTTTGTATTCCTACGGCGTTCATTGAGCTTGGACGCCTTGTGTCGGCGCCCACTTTGTTTATATATTTTTTTTAATATTAGGGTTTCGAGCGTCGGCTATTGGCGTTGGCGCCCGAAAATATAAACATGTTTTTGATGCACGATTAAAGAAGAAAAAAAAAATCTATCTTTGGATGCCGGCGCCATGCAAATTTTTCCGGTAACAATATAAATTGAAAATCGAGTAATTAACACGCCCTAAAATTAAACATTAAGGGACCTTTGGTAAGTTAGGTAAGTTTTAATACTTTTTTTCTTTCCAAAAAGTATAACTTGTCAATGAGGAATTTCTTGTCGGATAACGTAATTCCTTCATTTTATAGTGACATTGGAATAGGGAAAAAACATGTGTAATTGTGAGGCTCGCACATCAAAAGTTTGTAACTTAATGTGGTTAAAGGTTTGTAAATTATTATTTTGATGTAGTTTTATAGAAGGTAAATAAAAATATTGACTTAAAATTTTAATATATTTTATGTAGTTTGATAAAAGGACTAAAATCATGTAGTAGTTTTTATGCTGTTTATAAAAAAAAGGTTTGAAATCATTTATTTAAATTATTTAGGGCTCTAAAATTCTATTTTACATGTTTTTTTGAAGAGCATATTGATGGTTTAAATTATTTAGGGCTCTAAAATCCTATTTTACTTGCCTTTGGAAGATTACTCATTATATTTTGAGAGAATGTCTTAAATCATTTAGTATGTGTAGGTAGTTTTTTATTCAAGTTAAAGAAGGATTGAAATTACTTTATTGGCTTAAATTATTTAGTGCTCTATAAAATTGATGAAAGAATTTGGTCAAATATACCATTTTTTATTGGACAATTTTGGTAACTAGACCTTTTTGAAAAACTATAGTAGTAACTAGGCTTTTTAATGTTTCAAGTAAGTAAATATACCCCAACCTTTTGTATTTATTCTCAAACTTTACACACTCTTCTCTTAAGGGGTACATTTACTAAACACAAAACTAGAAAAAGCCTAGTAATCCAAATTGTTTCTTTTTTCTATTTCATTTTGGTAAGTGTACCCCATTATTTTTTACAACTTTCATTAATAGTAGGTAAAAGTAATTAACTCCTCTATTTAAAAAGAAGAAGAAAGAAACATACATAAATCTTCACCTTTCTTACGCAAAAACAAATCTGACATTTGTTTTTATATTCTTTTCTTTTGCCTTTTTTTTATATTTTTTTAATTTATTGGTATGAATTTCATACCATATAACTAGTTTAGGACCCGCACCTTGTGCGGGTTTTGTCTAAATAAAAAAGTATTATATTTTTAATTTTATATATTATGTATTGGATATTAATCTATAAAAAATATTTAAGATTAATAAATACAATTACATCTAAACTTAGTCATTTTTATTAACTAATACGACTAACATCATATTGTGAGGATTAAATTAAAAAATTATAAAATGAAAGGACATACTTAAAAATATATCAAAAATATTATTATAAGAGTATTATATTTATACCTCAATATAACTTCTAAAACTTAATTATTTATTATAAAAAATGATATAGAAAATATTAAATAGATTTATAAAATAACATATAAATTTTTAAAAAGTAAAAAGATGGTAAAATTTAACTATTTTGACTGCTGAATAAACTATAAACTATTTTTATTAAGAAAGAAACAAACTAATTGTATAGATTATCATTAATATTAAAATTTTGATATTGTTATGAATAAATAATTAAAAGAAAATAATTTTTTTATGATATTTAGCTATTAAAAAATTATAAAATGTACGTTGAAAAATTCGTAACATATGGGATGTATCAACAACAATTTTGTTGGATAAGATTTATAAACTAAAATAAATCTTGTCAAGATGAATAATATAAATTTTTTGAAATAAAATGCAACTACATCCTTACTTATATAAATCTAGAGGTATAAAGTTTAATTCAGGTTTTAAATTTTAAAAATGTGTAAATCTAGTTAGAATATCCGTGATATTTTCTACGCAAAATAGAATTATAATATATGAATTTATTTATTTTGATCGGATCAATATAAATTTTGTTATCAAGTGACAAATCTGTAAATAAATCAAAAAAATGCTAATAGGGATGACTTTAGAAATTGACTTGTGGATAAAATGCGGTTTGTTTTAGTATAATATATATATATTTATTAAAAAAAATTAAATTAAAAATAAATAAAAAATTATTTTCAAAATTAAATTAAAAAAAGAAAAAAAAGAAATAAACTATGATATAAAATTCAAAATTAAAATTTAAATTCAATAATTAACCTTAAAAGTTATATTTCGAAATTTAAAAATAAGAAGAAGAAAATTAAATAAAATTTTAAAATGGGGCTATATTATTTTTATAAAATTATAATAATAGAGTTTAAAACATGTGAAGAACATTTCATAATCTTGTTTGTTAAAATTTTGAAGATCTTGTTTGTTATCAATATCCTATGATTTTTTTTTATTTTAAATATTTAATAGGTATATGTAACAAATTTGTTAATAAGTCAAACAAATGCTTACGTGGCATATTTAAAAGGTGATGTGTCATTTAAAAGGTGATGTGTCATTGCTGATTGTTTATTAATATTTTTTAAAACTTATTTTATAAAAGAAAAATGGCAAATTTGTAAATATCTTGTGGTATATCTGTAAATATATTGGAAAAAATCCTAGGTGGCATGCCTCAATGGTTGACATGTGACCTTAATGGGTTCTCTTTTAGTAAGTTATATAGATTCATAGCAGAATTTTCATAGCAGAATTTTCATATCAGAATTTTCATACCAGAAATTTCAAACCTGAATTTTCTTACCTGAATTTTCATACAAGAATTTCATACTAGAATTTTTATACCATAATTTTCATACCACAAAATGAACATACCAGAATTTTCATAATAGAATTTTCATACCAGAAAATGAACATATTAGAATTCTGCGTGAGGTTAGGATTTGCATCTAAGAGAAATGAACATACTAGAACTAAATAACACTGGGTGGAACGAGGATGAGCTAATTACCTTAGAAATTCTCAAATAAATTTCAAGCACAAGGAAAAATAACACACATTGTTACAAAGAACAATCAATAACTTGTTCTGTTCAGCAAAAGAATCGCTATAGACGCACGCCAATGTTCAAATCGGAAGCACCAGACTGAAAATTTGGAGCAATAGGAAAAAAATAGAGTTGTTTCTCCCCCTCGCCATGTTCTAGAGCTAGGTTTACAGGTGTAGTGGCGCCGCTCCTTTTATACGCACTACTAGAGTGCCCTCCGGTGAAGGTCCTGCCCACAAACCTTCCGGCTTTGCTCAGGCCGCTACCCATAGTCCCTCATTGGCTCATCCCAACCCCAACACATGTCCCTGCAAGGTTAATCCCAACTCCAATGTTGGACCCCACAAGACTGGTTCCTCTTCCAAGACGTGTACTGACTAATTCGTCTATTGCATCCCCTCAAAAATCTTTTATATTTGACAAAACCGGCTTCAACCTTTGGTTTCTGAAAATTTGATCTCCAAACCACAAGGGTGCCACTTTCTCTCTAATAAGGAAGAATTGAAAATAAATAAAAAAGAATTGAAATAGAAAGGGGGGTGGGGATGGATGAGTATGAGAGATGTGTGAAAGTGATGATATTTATAATCAATCCAACCTTCTCTATCGTAGGGTTAGGTCACATGACCTTCAACCCCCAATTTAGAGGCCTAAATGAAGATCCCTTCTTCATGATCATTAGCCTTTCAAGTGGGTGATTCGTCAAGGGCATCAATGGCGGATTTTGCCTTCATCATGTGCCAATCGTCGGCCTTATTAGGTTTACCTAGCCCGCTAAAGTTGGATCTAAGTTGGACCGGACGATTCGGCTGCCACCAGGGACCTCAACGATTTCTCAGAGCCCAAAGGCGAAAGCCCTTAAACAAATGGAGATTAGGAGCTTGCTTCCTTACTCTCTTCTTCACCCGCCTACTTGCGGTTAGAGGCACACATGCGGCTCCGATAAGACTCTTCTTGGCGAGCTTTGACGGAGACAGAGGTGGTGAAGCGGCGGCACCAAGGCGGTGTGGGTCACCGGTGGTGACAAAAAAGAGTGAAAGTTCTCCCTTGTGGTCTCGAGGCGGCAGAAGAGAAGTACTAGAAAAGAGGAGAGAGAGGAAGAATGTGAACGCTAATTCGGGAGGCCATTTGAACGGTAAAAAAAAAGGGTACATTAACCTAATAAGAAAATGAGAGGGGCCTAGTTTCTAGATAAGAAACTCAAAAGAGCCTACTTTTGGTTAGTATGCATTTTTCAGTTTTTGGTATAGTAAGCAAGCCCGTGGTACTTTACGATAAAGTAAATGTACCCTTGTTTTTTACCGTTCAACACACAAACCCTAATGCGCTCTTCTCTTTCGATCTTCTCTTTCGTCCGCCTTCATTCTTCTTTTTCGCTCTTCTCATTCGTCTAACTTTTTCCGGTTTGGGACTCTTGAAGAATAGTCACAGTCTCTCTTGTCTAAACGTTCTTCACCATAATGACTTAGCTTCTGTAATATCCGGAAATTTAATTTCCGGTAAATCCCGAGTCAACGTAAACTTTGTCACCTTATGTGAAGAGTTAAGCACATAAAATGCTTTTATCAACTTCTATAATTTTATGTGAAGCTTCAATCTTCTTACATAATCCTTAGTTTTATAAATTAACACATTTTATTATTTTATGTAGAAATTTATTTTCACACATAAAATATATCTATCTTCCTTAGAGTTTAATTCATGCAAGACTAATTTAAATGACATTCTTAACAAGCATGACAAGCCATTGGACAAGGCTAAGACAAGGCCTTGACGAGGCCCAGACAAGACATTGACGAGGCCCAGACAAGGCCGAAGCCAAAGGGGTTGGCCGGCCAATCTGCTCATGTACAGGGCTGTTATGATGTTTGCAGTTTGGGCCAGCTGTGAAGAAGCCCATCCTCACTAGCCTCCTTTGGACTGCTCCTGATCACGTACGAGAGTTGCAACTCCTTCAGGGTTTCGTTCCTTCTACCCACAACAGATCGTGGACAACAACTAGTAACAACCGGCGCCAGTACCAATGCCCTAGCCTCGCCGTCAACACACAACACCGTTCCGCCTTATCATCCTCGAGCCCAGCAAGCTTCCATGGTTCCGGTGCGGCTAGGCCATCGGTTGAGCCTCGCAGACAACAACACCGCCAGCCGGAGACTCCAGCCTCACTGTCACACGATTGGAAGCGCAACACAGGTCCGTAGAGGTGCCTGGCCCTAGCCACTTGGGTGGCCGTGAACCCAGACTGCGGGAGCGCCTTGGCCTGGACGCGGGGGTGTGTTATCCTTGCAGCAGAGGCACCCATCGACAACAAGCAGCAACAACCTTCGGGTCCTCGTTCTTCATGCCTTCGAGTCTTGGAATCGAGTAAGCTTATACCCCTTGAACCATTGCACTTCCGCCCACATATTACATGCCTAAAGAGTACCTTTTTATGACTCCTAAACCTGCTCAGAACTTCTGTAGGACAGCAGTAAAGAGCATGTGTTTTCCCAATTTTCGGAAGTAATGAACAGTCAACTTCGGGATCAGATTTGGGTATGTTATAAACCTTCTTTCTTGCTGAATTTCGGATATGTTGTAGTCCCTATTGCATAGTAGATCATACTAAAATTTGGGAAGAATCGGAGTTACCGTTTGAGAGTTATGGTGTCCCAAAGTTGGCTATTCATGTAGTTTTTTTTGTATGCTGAGTTTGAAAAAAATAAAAAAAGTGCTTGGGATGTAGTTTTGTGGAATAGATTTGAACGGGTTATTGACTTCTGTTGGACTTGAATTTCGGACATGTTACAGTTGGTATAGTATAGTAGATCATACTAAACTTTTAGAGGAATCCATGCTACGGTTTGAGAGTTATGGTGTTTCAAATATGACTACTCACACAGTTTTAAAACTGTGCTGAGTGTTGGGGAAAAACAGCATGTGATGCTGTTTTGTGAGATAGTTTTGAATAGGCTTTTGATCTCTGTTGGACTTGAATTTTGGATATGATATAGTTGGCATATTGTTGTAGAACATATTAAAATTTAGGAGGAATACCGCAAGTGGTTTAGGATTTATGATTTTTTCAATGTTGGGACCTTAAACAGTTTTCTGGATGTTGCTGAAAATTTCCAAGTGCTGGAATTATCGGGTGTTGTGCAGTCATGTTTGAACTTAAGTTTGAATACCGTAGAAACATAATTCACCGTTCAATTTTTGATATAATGTAGATGGATATGTATACTGTAATGTATCAGAAGTAGAGACCAATTCAACGGTCGGATGGTCAGCCGGGTCCACATATTCATTAGATGGGGACGAGGGAGTCTTCCATACGACATGCATGTTACGTATATATATGTTTTGTAAGGCTGTAACATGTGCACATTCATAAAATACAATATTATGTTTTGAAATTGTTTTAATTACATTTGTGCCTTGTTGTAAGGTCTTAGTAAAGTTGTTGTTAAACCAAGGTCGGGACCCATTGTGAGGTCCTAACCAGTAGCTTCCCGAGTTCAGAGAACTTGGGGCGTTACAACATGGTATCAAAGCTCTGGGTTGGCAACAATGGCACTTGAAATCTTCTGAAAGACCGAATGTAGAAAATAATTGGAACCCGAAAGGGGTCTGAAAATTTCAAAATGAATTTCTACTTCAAAATCATGTGCATAGTCGGGTTGTTGGGATAGTAGTACGTCGGACCACCATCACTCTCCATAGATCTCTGCAACTTAGTATGATGGTAAATAATATATGGACTTATATAATATTGTATGTTTAGGTATGTTGTATAAATATGTGTATATATAGATATATGTAGCATGTTAATACCCCAAAGGATATGATATCCTTTAGTTGAAGCATCATAATGTGAGTATCGCCGCATGACAAAACGTTAGTAGATCTTATAGAATACCTTGGTGAAGATAGGGTACACCAACCCGGATTTGAACAATACGTTCTTGAGGGTACCCTAGTGATTCCTGTAATTTTCTTTTCGAAGAACGAGTGGACAGAAGGTGAAGACTATGAGATGATTCTTAAGAACAAGAACAATCGGATGTGGAAGAATATCAAATCCACTTAGATAAAAGTAATAGAAAGTCATACAAGGAATGTAGCAGTATGAAGACGAGAGATGAAACTCAAGGATGCATGTAAGGACTGATAAGAACATAGATTGAAGAGGACCATATCAAAAAAAAAAAAAACAAATCGAGCAGGGTAAAATACAATTACACTTGGCGGGTTAAATGACACTACAACCAAGGTGGAGGCCGTCATAGACAAGTACGGGCATGAGATTCCAGAAAAGATAAGGTGTTGACCCAAATATGAAGAACTAAAGGAGTACAAAGACAAACATTTACCATCAAATTTAAGGATGAAAAGTAAATCTAATAACCATGGAGACATGTGGACTTCTTCCTAGATATGATAATTTTGAAAGAAAGCAAGACGCAAGTAGCAAATAGAGTAGAAGTCTATAATTGAGACAACGGATTTCCATAAGCACAATGTTACAAAACAATGCTAATGATGGAAGAAGAATGAATGAGTATGACCTAGTTAGACTTAAGTGTCCACCATGACCTCTCACCCAACCGAATTTTAAAGTTACCAACCCTAATGGTTCATACCAAATAACTGCAAACAAACCATGACTAGGGTAAAAAAATAATCACGAAGACGCACCCACAAGCTATCGTGGAAGTTTGATAAGCCGGTTGATGGGAGAGAAATGAGCTCAAGGAGTATAAGCAGAGAAAATGGAGGTGATAGATTTTCAACATGTATATCAAGGATAGAAGTAAGTCCATGATCTTGTAGAAGGTCAACTACTGACTAATTGGCAACCACTAAGACTTTACACGTGCGGGTTAACTAGTGGTGACTGGGTGGTATATAAGAAGAATAACCACAGATTTATAAAAGAAGGTTATTGACATCCAAAGAAATCCTTCAAGAGATCAACGACAACAATTGTGAAGTAAATCGATACAAGTACTAGCACCCTTGAAAGTAACATGGAATGAGTTCAAATCAGTAACTCTGACTAAGAATTTAACGACAAGATTTTGACTGCCGGACATGACCCCTTAGGTCATTAAAGAGATGTAAGAAATGGTTGTGAGTGGTTACATACCTACCGGCTAAAGAAATTTTTACAGATCACAGTTAATACATATGGATACATATAAGAAGAACTAGAGAAGTAAGAAGAAACAGATGATCTCGATTAGATCCTACGTCAGTCCAGACAGAGGGTACTTAGCATTCCACACTAATGAGAATGATGGTGCTCTTCCAAAAAAAAAAAAGAAAAAAAAGGGTTGGGGTCAATTTTCTAGATTGACAAAGGCAGCCCTTGTAGATAAAGACGCGACACAAAATAATTGGAATTATAAAGGCGGCACAAACATAGAAAGTATGATTTAATGCCTTGGTGAAATGCATTTTCGAGTTGTGAGATGATTGTAGAGAGAAACTACATCTTTTAGGAACAGACATGAGGACGAGTAAAGTGGAATGACTGTAAGTTGTTATACGGATCCTGTATAACCCCAATAAGAGGATTACCGAAAAGTGTTTATATAAATTTTAATGAGAAATGGCGGCACTTCAATGAAAATTCAAGCTAACCCTGATAACTAATAATATGAAGATGGTTGAGTAGTTGTGGTGACCGCGTACAAAAGGAGTAACCTGACATCCCTCCTCGACTAATGACAACAAAATTATGGAAAGTAATCAACATGGTGTGTAAAGACCTTACACAAAAAAAAAAAAATAAAAAAAATAATAACAGGAAGTTACCATCATACGAGGTATAAAGATTTAAAGAAGATAAAGCTACAGGAGTATAAGGACAACCTAATAAGATGTGAGTCAAGAGACAAGATTTTTGGAGAAAATCACATATATATCTAATGTTCCTATACAAATTGTAACTAGAAAGGTTTAACAAAAGTCATACTATCGGACCGACAAAACCATGGTGAATGAAGCATAACCCAAGCGGATAGCTTAACTAGTGAGAGGAAAAGCCATGTATTAAAAGAGTGAGTCTTGCCAACTTTAATTATAGTGTTTATATGGGGATACTCTTATAGAATCTATTCAAGAGCACACCACAACTGAGAATTTAACACCGAATGAGTGGTGTTGATCAATTGGCAATAGGAAACCAGTCCAGACCAAAGAAATGTTATACGGTCAGACCTTTAATGGAGGAATTTACAAGACGAGTATATAAAACTAATGTGTACCTAGTATCTTAGTTCAACATAGATTCAGTAATGCACACTGGCTAATGGAAAGCTAAGTAAGAAGCTCGGTGTCAAATAAAGACTTGTGTGCCAATAGGACGTGTCACTACTTTGAAGGCAAAATAGTGGGGGAAAGAGACCCCAACGAGTATTACTGGGGATATCAAGTAAAGATTTTTATGAGACATAAGTGAATTCGGGAATTCATTAAGACTGCATGTGACGTCCTATCTAGAAGACATGACAAGGGAGTCGACTAGTAGAGGATTGCTCTAGACCAATTGTGAAACTCCATCGGGGTCGAGGACCATAAATTCGATAGATATGGACTGTTTATCTCGAGGTTTCTGACAACCAATACTCACGGGTTAGAGTACGAGTCTTCCCTTTACTATAGTAAATCATCACTATACTGACGGTCGGCGTGAGAGGATCTTGCAATTTTGAGAAGGAAGTTACATGCGAGAGCTTGGTAACATCCTGGCTCATGGGAGACGCCATTATGAGTATTTGGGAGATAACAGATTAATCAGAGTAGCGCAACGGAAGCGTGGTGGGCCCATAACCCGCATAATAGGAAACCCAATATTACTTTATCTATGACCTCGAGTTAAAGAATTAGTTATCTATATGAAAATCTCCACCAAAAGTGTGATTTTGGATTACAACAAGTTGAAAGCCTTACAAGAACTAGGTGTTGAGTCATTATTTGAGGAACGGTGCGACTGAGGCATTTTAGGGAGACAAGACCAAATGAGTAGTCTTACAAAGAGTTTTAGACACTAGTAAAGTGTTGGGAGATGTCTCAGATCATTGTTTCAGAAGTGATAGCCGGGATCTTCCGAAAGTTCAGAAACTGCTAGATTCAATAAAATGAGGAGAGTTTTGGGGTCAGTTTCGGAAAGTCACCCACAATAACTGAAGGTAAGTCAAAGAATGCAAGCTTGTGAGATCTTAAAGAAAATTAGGAAGTTAGTAATCGAATATCATTCTTACCCATACTAGAGGGTGTACACCCAGTGCTCCACATGTCTCAGTTGGGAGAGAACATACCGGAGAGGGGACAAGTCATCAACTATGAGGATTTGATAGTTGAGCCAAATCATGCTTTATAGTGTATCCGATGGCCATCCTAGAGCGTAGTACTGGAAGTATATGGTTTAAGGTTATACCGATACAACGGATACAGTGGTCTAGACGAGGAACCGACGAGGCTACCTGGGGGACATAGGATAACTTTAGGAGTAGCTATCTTGAGTTCTTTGCGGAGTCAACCGCAATCCCTGTACCAACTGAGTTAGTACTCAACCAGTGATATGTATGACTTATTTAACTATGTGAGTACTTCCGGGTTTGTGTGTTGAATCTTTTGTGTTTTAATGTTATGGTCCCTGAATAATACTTTTATGTCTAGAAAAGTAGAGCTAGGATTCTTCAGAAGGAGATAAGATATCGCGGTGCTAACTATATAAATTTATCGAACTTATGTCTTTATTCTAAGTTTCGGGACGAAACTTATTTTAAGGGGGTACTGATGTAATACCCGGAAATTTAATTTCCGGTAAATCCCGAGTCAACGTAAACTTTGTCACCTTATGTGAAGAGTTAAGCACATAAAATGCTTTTATCAACTTCTATAAATTTATGTGAAGCTTCAATCTTCTTACATAATCCTTAGTTTTATAAATTAACACATTTTATTATTTTATGTAGAAATTTATTTTCACACATAAAATATATCTCTCTTCCTTAGAGTTTAATTCATGCAAGACTAATTTAAATGACATTCTTAACAAGCATGACAAGCCATTGGACAAGGCTAAGAAAAGGCCTTGACGAGGCCCAGACAAGACATTGACGAGGCCCAGACAAGACATTGACGAGGCCCAGACAAGGCCCAAGCCAAAGGGGTTGGCCGGCCAATCTGCTCATGTACAGGGCTGTTGTGATGTTTGCAGTTTGGGCCAGCTGTGAAGAAGCCCATCCTCACCAGCCTCCTTTGGACTGCTCCTGATCACGTACGAGAGCTGCAACTCCTTCAGGGTTTCGTTCCTTCTACCCACAACAGATCGTGGACAGCCGCTAGTAATAACCGGCGCCAGTACCACTGCCCTAGCCTCGTCGTCAACACACAACACCGTTCCACCTTCTCATCCTCGAGCCCAGCAAGCTTCCATGGTTCCGGTGTGGCTAGGCCATCGGTTGAGCCTCGTAGACAACAACACCGCCAGCCGGAGACTCTAGCCTCACTGTCACACGATTGGAAGCGCAACACAGGTCCGTAGAGGTGCCTGACCCTAGCCGCTGGGGTGGCCGTGAACCCAGACTGCGGGAGTGCCTTGGCCTGGACGCGGGGGTGTGTTATCCTTGCAGTAGAGGCACCTATCGACAACAAGCAGCAACAACCTTCGGGTCCTCGTTCTTCATGCCTTCGAGTCTCGGAATCGAGTAAGCTTATACCCCTTGAACCATTGCACTTCCGCCCACATATTACATGCCTAAAGAGTACCTTTTTATGACTTCTAAACCTGCTCAGAACTTCTGTAGGACAACAGTAAAGATGCATGTGTTTTCCCAATTTTCGGAAGTAATGAACAGTCAAATTCGGGCTCAGATTTGGGTATGTTATAAACCTCCTTTCTTGCTGAATTTCGGATATGTTGTAGTCCGTATTGCATACTAGATCATACTAAAATTTGGGAAGAATCGGAGTTACCGTTTGAGAGTTATGGTGTCCCATAGTTGGCTATTCATGTATTTTTTTTTGTGTGCTAAGTTTGAAAAAAATAAAAAAACTGCTTGGGATTTAGTTTTGTGGAATAGATTTGGACGGGTTATTGACTTCTGTTGGACTTGAATTTCGGACATGTTACAGTTGGTATAGTATAGTAGATCATACTAAACTTTTAGAGGAATCCATGCTACGGTTTGAGAGTTATGGTGTTTCAAAGATGACTACTCACACAGTTTTAAAACTGTGCTGAGTGTTGGGGAAAAACAACATGTGATGCTGTTTTGTGAGATAGTTTTGAATAGGCTTTTGATCTCTGTTAGACTTGAATTTTGGATATGATATAGTTGGCATATTGTTGTAGAACATATTAAAATTTAGGAGGAATACCGCAAGTGGTTTAGAATTTATGATTTTTTCAATGTTGGGACCTTAAACAGTTTTCTGGATGTTGCTGAAAATTTCCAAGTGCTGGAAATATCGGGTGTTGTGCAGTCATGTTTGAACTTAAGTTTGAATACCGTAGAAACATAATTCACCGTTCAATTTTTGATATAATGTAGATGGATATGTATACTGTAATGTATCAGAAGTAGAGATCAATCCAACGGTCGGATCTGGATCTATAGGAGCTCAAAGTCGATGGTTTGTGCAGTTTGGGAAATGACTCAGATTTGGCTAAGTATAGAATTCCTGGATTTTGTATCCAACTTTGGAGAATTGTGTAGAAGTTGTTGTTGGGTATTTTTCAGATTTCCTTGCTCCTATGAGCAGGGTGCATCATGTAGAAGACCTAGATACTTTATTTGAAACTTTTATATTTTTATTCGGTTCTCAAATCTTAAGACAAAGTTGGACCTTAGTGACTTTTTACGAAAGTCAAGAATGTATTTACTCTTCTAAATCTTTAGCAAACTTTCCATTTAGAGTTTTGAGTGTGGTTTTGAGTTCCAAAGAATAGTTTGGAACTTTGTTATAGAATTTTATAGAGTTCGGGAACAGGGGTAAAATGGTCATTTACCCATATAAGGGTATTTTGGTAATTTCTTTATGATAAATCATATATATTAGAAGTTGGAGACTTCTAAGAAAGTGAGATACATTATTGATCCACTTGCCTTGTATAACAGGCGATGGAGTGTTCTACGGTTGCTGACCGAATGGAGATTTATACAGTCGAGATTGATTCAGGTAAGTCTTTTGGGCTTACTTAGCTGACTTCTAGATATGAGTGTGAATAATGATAGTGGTGTGTGAATGATGTGTATAGTTGTATTTAGTAATAATTATATACCGACCTATACATTGGCCTAAGAGTAACGGGCGGTGGCATTCTGCTCAGTTAGTCTGAGGGCGCTGGGGGTTTCTTTAGAGACTAGTCCATACTCGGTTTGTAGTGATGCTACCGGCGGAGGTAAGCTAGACCTACACCCAGTTGGATAAGGAACGGAGGCGAGAACTCTTAAGATTTCTCGTGCCACAACTTTAAAACAAAATGAAGTGAATCACCTAAGCTATCAGATAATAACCAAATTGTGTGCCAGCATGATGGGTGTTTATGTTACCTTGTTTGTGTTTGTGCTATCCTTATTCTGCTTATATTTGGATTGTTAGCTAACGGTTTATCCGTGTTGTAGATTTGTAGAGATAGACAGTTGCAGAGAGATCCGGAACGGATGGTCAGCCGGGTCCACGTATTCATTAGATGGGGACGGGGGAGTCTTCCATACGACATGCATGTTACGTATATATATATGTTTTGTAAGGCTGTAACATGTGCACATTCATAAAATACAATATTATGTTTTGAAATTGTTTTAATTACATTTGTGCCTTGTTGTAAGATCTTAGTAAAGTTGTTGTTAAACCAAGGTCGGGACCCATTATGAGGTCCTAACCAGTAGCTTCCCGAGTTCAGAGAACTTGGGGTGTTACAGCTTCATATCGGATCTTAACACCACAGTTGAAGTAATCGACATCCCAAACAGGTGGGGGGAATTCTGGAAGGTGATTACGGCAGCAGTAGTTGTTGCAGCGACAACCTTTGTGGAGGAAATAGGGTGGTTCTAGCAGCGAAGGAGAACTGTGAACCCTGTTGGTGAACCTAATATATAAGTGCCCTCAGGCTTCCACCAAGGATGCGTAGAGAGTTTGGTTTCAAGGTTCTGAAGAAAGCTACCAGTGATTTTTACAATAAGAACAAGCTTGGGGAAGGGGGATACGACATCGTTTATAGGGAGGTTTTGCCCAATATTACAGGGGATCACATTAACCTGGAGGAAGTGGTGGTCAAGAAGTTCACGAGGGAGGATACTATTAAAAGGAAACTCGATTTCTGGTATGAAATTCATACAATAATATTCTAGTATGAATTTAAGAAATGAATTCATACTAGAAACTCATAGCAGAATATCTAGTATGAATTTCATAGTAGAAATTTCTGGTATGAATTTTTTGGTAGGAATTTCATACTAGAAAATTCATACTAGAAAAAGGCCTACTTAGCAAATTTTCTGGTATGAATTTTGTACAAAAAAAAGCCTGAAAATTGTTTTGGTCACTGTCATGATGAGTTGTGATACTACTGTTTGTCTTGGTCACTAGTAACAAAATTACCATTTGATTGTTGTTTGGTGCAACATTTGTATGAATTTTTGGTATGAAAATTACTGATATGAATTTTTAGTATAAAATGAATTTTCTAGTATGAAAATTTTTAGTATGAAAATTTTTGGTATGAATTTCTAGTATAAAAATTTCCGGTATGACATTCTTGTATGGAAATTTCTAGCATGAAAATTTCTAGTACGAATTTCTATTATGAATTTATGTTATGAGAATTTCTATTATGAATTTATGGTATCAAAATTTGTGGTATACAAATTTCTAGTGTGAATTTCTGGTATGAAAATTTCTAGTATAAATTTCACATTAAAAATTCATATCAAAAAATAATAAAGAAAAGAAAAAAAAATAAAAAGAGAAAAAACAAAAGAAAATAAAAAAAAACAAATTTAGGAATTAAATTTACGTTACAAATGTAACACCACGAATCTGCGGACTCGGAGTGCCACATTGGGCTAGGATCTCACAATGGATCGTGACCCTAGCTTGACAACAAGTTCACTGGACCTTACAACATGACACTGACAGATATAAAAACAAATACATAAAACTGTATAAAATGTACAACCACAAGGTAAGACAACATAGCCGAGTATATAAACCAACGCCCTCACAAATGAGGTAACAAAAGATCATCCTCACGCAGGAGGGAAAAGGTAAACAACCCAAAAGCCCACAACAACCTATGTACGAGACGTCCTCGGCCTGCAACTCTGCTAGATCACCCAACAGCATGCCTATCCTGTGGGGCATCTACAACATGGTAATAAACCATTAGCTATCCATACACATATATAGAGTAATGCATAAGCACAATCACAATCAAGGAAAGATAAACACATCAGCATGCTTTCACACATTTACCCATTTTATCATCTCAATAATAATGGTCATTCACTCAAATCATATGTATAAATATATATGAAACTATGTGACACGAGGACCGATACATCCTCGCCTCTGAGCCTGCTAGCCAGCTGCACAAGTATCGGTCACACAATCCGTGTACCTTGTGGGAGTGGATTGTGCCCTTCCTGTAAAGTCAATCTGGCCTGACATCAAAGAACCTCCCAAACTCCACGGCGGGATGAAAAGGAAATGTTATCACAACCACGCATACGGGGCAATTAATAAAATATTGGTCGGTATAAACGACATCTCATGCTATCATAGCAACATATAAATCACACACCACTCATGCAAACACCCAATATATGGATGGCAGCTAAGTAAGTCCCACGGACTTACCTCAACCTCGATCAAACTCAACCACGATCACCTCTACACTGGAGGGACAACACAACCTATAAACAAGACATAAAGAGATATATCAATCTCCTAATAACACAAGGGTTACACCTAGACCCAAAGGGATTCATAGGATCATCCTCAACCTAACTCGCAACCTAACGAACCTCAAAGGCCATAGAAGGCATAAACCGGTCATAAACTCAATCAAACACATCCTCACACCTCTAGCATGATCCTATACTGTCACACTAGGAAAGGAGGGAACAAAGGCATCTTAAGGAAAGCCAAGAAGCACACACACACCTGCAGAACCAAGAGAAGAACTTTGTTGATGTAGGTGGCGCAGGGGCGGCTCCCTAGTGGCGCAGGGGCGGGTCTTGGCCGGCGCAGGGGCGGCTACAAAGTGGCGTAGAGGCGGCTGAACAGCAGAAGATACCACCTTAGCCCCTTTCTTCACTTCTTCCTTCGATTCTCTACTCTTCTTCACTCCAACAACAACATACATATAGGGCATACATATATATACATCAACACAAGCCAAACATGGCTGAAACATAATCCAAGCCTAAGGAAACTAAGCTAGGTTAAGGAAAGAGAAACCCTGGAAGCTTACCGAATAAGCTCTCCAGGAGATCAACACAACATCAACACCACCACAAGTTGGCTCATAAGGCTCAACAACAACAACATTCAACAACAGCAAGCAAAGCAATCAAGGATCTCTCACAAACTCAACAAACTCAAGAGAAGATCAAGCAAAGATGATCCAAGGAGAAGAGAGGAGAAGGAAGGTACACAGAAGAGAGAGATGAAGCATGAATGGTAAACCCTCATTAGGAGGAAGAGATGAAGATTATAAAGGAGGTAAAAAGAGTAAATGACGGGTCAAAGAGTCAAAGAAGACGGCTGCAACACACAATGCCGCGGGAGCGGACTCCGTGAGCTACAAGGGCGGCCCAGACAAACCGCAAGGGCGCCCTCTGGGTCACGCAGAGGCGGTCCAGGCTAATTCCTGGCCCTCTGCTCACCCTCTCAGCAACTCAACAACTAGGTTCTTACAACAAACATGTTTTTTTTTTTAAATAGAGGGGTTAATTAGTTTTACCTACAATTAGTGAAAGTGGTAAAGATTAAAGAGATACACAAACCAAAAGAAAATAGAAAATATCTATTACGCCAAATTCTTTCTAATAAGTTTTAAATTTTAATTGTGTACTCATACTTAAAATAAAAATATAGTCATTTTTATTTATTATTGAATTAGTTTTAAACTTAATAGTTTATATTTTATTTTAATTTGAAAATAATTTTTTATATTTTAGTTCAAAAAATATAAAAATTAAAATTAAAATTACTTTTTTTTTAGATTTTTTAAAATAAAAAACATTATAAAAGCACTTCTAAGTGATCAAAATTGTTTATAGATTAATTTTCTATTTTATATGAATTTCTAAAATAATATATTAAGAGTGAGTATAAGGGAAATAAATTGAAATATTGGGTACAGAAAACTTAAAATCTTATGAATAGAAGAAAAAAGTACAAACTTTGAAGGACACCAATAAAAAAAATCTTTAAATAAACTAACAAAAAACCTCCAAACAAATTCTCGAAAACTTTGTAAAATTAGCGAAAAACAGCTCTAAAAACTTTGAGAAAAATCTAATCTCAACAAAAAGATCTACATGTGAAACCCCAAACTATTTAGTAATGTAGAGAATAAGGTCTATCAAACAACACCTTAGACGTTATGCCCAATTCTAGGAGGGTGAAGGGATGAAAAATTAAAAAAAAGAAAAGAAAATGTGGTGATGCTGTTTTGAAATACCATAAAAGGGTTATTTAGGTGCAGAGAAGAGGCGGTCCGAATACATAGATGGGGGCCGGAGGAAGAGAACAAAACCTGGAGTTATGGAGTTGCAGAGGGCAGGGATGGATGGATGGATGAGTTAGCCCACAGATAAAGCTTTGATTCGACATTTTGATATGATATGAAATGCTATTCATAACTCATAAAATAATATAAATAAATGCCCCATCGATAATCCCCATTCTTAAATTATTTTAATGCTCACTTTTTCCTTTTACTGAACAAGACTGTCAAATTAACTCACAGTTTGTGCTCCTATCTCAGTGACGCGTCAAATTTTTAGCTTTATTTTTATTAATACTGCTTCTGCTACACAATGCCTCCCTCACAATTTAAGCTTGACTAAATCGCGATCATTTCTAGCAAGGGGTGATCTTGGGTTATAAATAGGGGGCAACACCATTAGCAATGGGCATACGATCTGGATCGGGCCGGAAATTTCAGTCCAGTCCGGACCATAAACTCGTCCAACGCAGTGTGTGTAGGCCTGTGAACCGGATCCGGACTGTTTGGACTGTTTGTATAGCAAATTACGGTCCGGTCCATGGTCATGGTGTAACATTCCACCCTCCACATCTTCATTTATTTCCTCTAACCAACTTTCACCGTCATTTCCATCAATAACAGCAATTGCATTCGAATGTAACTCAGTTTCTTGATCTTGCAAAGGAGAATAACGGATTTTATATTTATCAAACAAGTTGTAAATAAGATCTTTAACAGTTTTCATTAAGATCTCTAGACAAGACTCTTTCACACAAATGTTACGAATAATAGACAACACTCCAATCATCTTATACCACGAATCAAGCATATCACACACAAACATCCGCATATTCATCTTATCAGCGGAACCTCAATACTTTTCACACTTGCTTTGCATTTGACGGGCCGTGTGTTTCAAATAAAAGTTTGTATTGGAGAACAACATATTCAACACCTTCATCGTTTTTAAAACATGTAAAATCATGAAGTTGTTTGTGACTTATAAAGAGGATGAGACACGATGTGTCAAATCATAAAACTTCTTTATGAAACAGACAAGTGATTAAACCTTATTCAAATCTTCTGCACATATAACCTCCAAACCATCTAAATCTGGATAACCATCCGACAAAAAACTAATTTATACTTCAATGTAATACTCAACATATAATAAGTTGAATTCTACCTAGTCGAGACATCAACAATCAAAGAACGCTTCCACTCAATCTTCAAGTTATCAACTATGAGTTGAAAAGCAGCTAATCTAGAAGGATAACCCCTAACAAACTTGATTGTAGCTCGAATATTCTCCACATAATTATCACACTCTTTGATATCATTATGAACAACTAGATTAATAATATGCGCAACACATCTCATATGCAAATGATTCCCCTTAATATTGCAACCATTATCTTTTGAAATACTCTAAGATGATTGCATGTTGCATCATTCAAAGATGCATTGTAGACGGTCACTGTAAGAAGTTTACTTGACAATTCCCAATAACTTAAACAATCATCAAGGTTTCTATACCCCCCTCCTCCCTCTCCCCTATACCCCCTCCCCCCTCTCCCCGTGAATGGAAATGAGACAAAAACAGATAATCCTTTTATGTAATTTTCAGCCATCATCAATAAAATGGATAGTGATACACATATAACTATATCTAGCCAACGAAGTCCATGTACTTGTCGTCCAACTCACACTTTGAGATGACTTTCCTAGATATTCTTTCATCTTCTCTTGGTTTTGCACAAACAGCTTAAAAATGTCTCTTGTTATTGTAGTGCGTGAAGGCACTGAAAATGAAAGGCAAGCAACGAAAAATGCTTCTCGTAGGCCATCTTTCTCTACGGTTCTAAAAGCCATCTCATCCCTAACAATCATTTCTACCACTTTTTTTCCTAATATATTTTTCATAAACTGACCAATTTGCACTTGTCAACCTATCATCCATATCGGTGAGAGTAAGGGAAGTTCGATTACCTTTGTTTGCCGGATTCTTCTCACATTGATAAAAATCATTCCGGACAATTTTTTGTACCATTATTGTTCGAGTCACAAGCATAGATGCTCATACAATAATTGTATTTGGCCTTGAGGAGTTTATTGTCATCATAAAACTCCGTATAGTTAACCCAATATGCATTTATTGTGGCTCTTCGTTTGGAGACTAGATTGGATCAACTTCCTCCCCGTGAAGAGCCATCCTCTCATGTACGTCCAACTAATGTCTCATTCCCATGCTATTATCACCCAAGGCATCCTCAAAAGATTCAAGAAATTCACGTATTGGGTTGAAATATTCTTCGGTGATGAGAGTTAATCTAGGTGACCTAGAACTTGTCAATCTATTCGGAAACAAATATCAACCTAAATCAGAAAACAATAGCAAGTAAAGGCAACCATCAAATGAGTTGAGTAATAGTAAATTGACAAGTAGATACAAATAACAATAAATTGACATTCATAAACAACAGTAAATTCATTCTTTTTTTTCTTAAGTGTTAACAGTCCACGTACAACTAACTTAGAATTTGAAATAACAGTAATTATGTAACTTAGAAGAAAATAACTAAATAAATAATAGGAACTTAGGATTTGAAATAACAGCTCATAAGTAACTTAGAAGACAATAACTAAGTATCAATCCCCACCTAATTGATAGGTCATGTACAAGTAAGTAAGTAAGTAAGTAAGTGACATAGGTCATGTACAAGTAAGTAAGTAAGTAAGTAAGTGACAGTAACTTCGAATTTGAAATAACAGTAATTACATAACTAGCTTAGAATTTGAAATAACAGTAACAGGTAACTTAGAAGACAATAACTAAGTAACAGTCAAAACCCAATTGACACTTCATGTCCAACCAACTAAGTAAATAATAGTAACTTAGAATTTGAAATAACAGTAACTAAGTAACTTAGAAGACATTAACTAAGTAATAATCTACACCCAATTAATACTTCATGTATAACTAAGTAAATAACAGTAACTTATAATTTGAAATAACAGTAACTATCCATTCATTCATTCTTTGCTGGTCAAAATATACTTTAGATTTTGTTTTACACTTAAAGTATAGTTCAAACTTTGCTTCTCCAAATTACAATTCTGCAAAGTTTTTTATGGAGAAACTTTATATAAGTTCCATTCAAATATTAAGAACATATAGATATGGGCTTGTATCTAACCATACATGTATATGCCGGCCTAATCTAGAACTTATTTTTTACTATAGGCATGACGAGGGACCATCCCCAACTCCTCCTATACAAGGACCAATCACTAGAGCTAGAGTAAGAGCATTGAAGGAGAAGGATTCTACATCATCGATCTTCACGTCCTATCATGGAAGGATCTATCACTATATCAAGATCAAGATCCTTCCAAGAAGAGGTTGCTACCTTGTTGACATCAAGCACATCTAAGGAGACCCTACTTATGTTTAAGTTATCTCTAGTTACAATGATATCTATCGTCGAGGAGCCATACATGAGTGGAGATGATCAATGAAGCAAGAAAGAGAAAATGAAGACCTTGGCCCCACAGAAATCCAGTTGAGATAATTAAATCTCTTGAGTCGAGATTTACATGAATCTTGCTAAGATTTATACAAGATTATAGTTAGTTATTTTATACGGTTAAAGCTATAAACATTCTAAAGGTTTCGATTTTCTATTCTATACCTTCTAAGATTATTTTATTCTATTATCTTTTAGAAACTCTCCCCTATATATACTTATAGAGGTCGAGATTATTAGGGAGATTAGATTGATTATTGATTTCCACATTATTGTGAGATACTCGTTACTTCATTTACGAAGTGTGCGTTTTATTCATTTTAATTCAATAAAAATAAGAGCCTTTGATTGAATAGTTATGAGTCCTTGCTACTTTGTTCTTGTGTGTGTTAATCTTCTTAAAGATTGGTGATATTAGTCAAACTAGTCCCTCCTTGTGCTTGTCTTAAGTAGAAGGCTTGTGTAAGGTTGAAGAAGGAAGGATTAAGGTAACTCTTTGTTGAGGGTTTTAATCCAATTGATCAAGGATCTTTGCAAGTTTATATCTTGGTTCTATCTTTATATATTTTTATCAAATTCATTCCATTATTCATCTTCTTAATCTTATCATTATCATCCATAACATGCGTGCTCTCATTCTCTAAGTTTTCAAGAATCTCGGCCTTACCAAACAAATCTCTCCCGATATTTGCCACCAAGATTCCTTTTGCCATCAGTTTTGTGGAATTTAATCTAGATCGGAAAACTGCGGCATCTACCCGCATCAAAGTCGTTTTAGAGACAATCGATTAAAGTTCAATAAGATCCGTTGAGATCAATAAGATCCGTTGAGATCTTACTTATCTTTATTATTTTAACAACTTTTTAAACTCTCAAATATTCAGAAGGTATTTGTTAGTTTTGATCCTATCTTTTAGGATTTTGTTTTAGATTATCTTTTAGAGGAATCTCTCCTATAAATAGCCTTAGATGAGGAGATTCATAGGACATTTAGATTTAAATTTGATTTCCACAGATTTGTGAGATACTTGTGACTTCGTTCATGGAGTTTGCATTTTATCATTTCTATTCAATCAAAAGGAGAGCTTTTGGTTGAATTGTTGTGAAACCTTGCTAGGTTGTTCTTGTGTGTGTTAATCTTGTTGAAGATTGGTGATACTAGTCAAACTAGTCACTCCTTGTGCTTGTCTTATTAAGAAGGCTTGTGTAAGGTTAAAGAAGAAAGGGTGAAAGGTAATTCTTTGTTTATGGTTTTGACACATAATTGGTCAAGGTTCTTTGCAAGTCTTGTAATAGTCCGATCTTCCTATACTTATCATTTTACATTCCATTAATCATCTTCTTATCTTTCATTATCATCCATTATTTTGTATTCCGAGTTTCACAACATCTCAACATGTTCTTGAGTAAATCTCTCCCGAGATTTGATTTATATTAGACCGAGATTTGCTTATGTTGATCTATTCAAAGACATTAAATATAGATCGGGAACTACGGCATCAACCCCGCATCAAAGTGGTATCAGAGCTAACTAATTGAAGTCCGACCATACACCAAAGGTTTGATCTTTTTATTTGAGTCTTCTTTGAGTCACATAAAAATCGAGTCTTTTGTGTTTGCCATCTCTTTCGAGATTATTTGAGCTTAACATGTGTTGTCTTCTGTTTACTAGAAAAGAGAGAAAAGCCTTAGCCAAACACAAGTCAACCATAACCTTGAAACAATGAAACCTCGACCTAGATTCCACTACAAAAACCAAAATCTCGGCCCCGTGCACGAAAATCTCGCCCGAGATTTTGTAATAACCGAAAGATCATGATTTTCTCTCCGAAGCTAATCAGTTCCGGAGTTATATTTGGAACATATCTTCAAAGAGGCATCATATCAAGCTGTAGAAAGTAAGGAAAGAGATATGCGAATATCTTGTTGTTGAAATTTTATCTAGTAGATAAGATCTTATCATATCTTCAAACGTGATTGAATATCTCTCCAAAGTTCGACCATATCTATTATCCATCAATTGAATATTCATCATCTACCTTGGATACATGTTCATAAAACATCAAAGGCCATCTCTTGACTTTACCTGTACATTCATATCCTCGATTATAACCGAAACTTTCGGTGAAGCCATTCAGACAAGAGTTACTGCAATCAAAGAGTATATATACCAAGGAGGTAACAAAGAAAAAGCTTACCCGATCCCCAACCAATTTGGATTACAAAAACCATGCCGATTGACAAATCTCGGCCCCTAGACCCAAAATCTCACCCAAGATTTCCCCCCGTGAACCCGAGATTTGCTACCGTCGAGCATTTACCCTAACCAGCTAACTCTCTCTCCAGTTTCTCAAGTGGGAGGTACATAAAGCTCTCTTCTTAATCTCTTGTGTGCCTATTTCTTGCCTCTTTTCACTCTAAACACATTTAGTCGAATTCTTTGGGTGTGTTAATCAATATCTATTCTTTCTATCATACTAGTGGTTTCATACTTGCAATATTCTTTGTACTTTGTGCCAATGTGTGTAGAGACCTACAAGAGGAGTGCATTCACTAACTTCTAACACAAGAACTTTTATCCGAACCAAGTTGACTACTTGAGGCATCCGAGGATTTCTAGTTGAAGTTAGTTCATCGATTGATAAAGAAGCATTGATCCATCCAAGAAAATTACATCAAATCATCTTGAGATTTACAACAGAGTGTGAGTGCGAGAGAAAACAAGTAAGGAACCCTCGTTTTTATTAACTTCGCGCGTTTGTAAGTTTGTTTCTACTTTGTGTGATTGTACAAGATGTCTAACAGCCCGCGAGGTTCATAACGGGGTGACCCCACGAGTCCCAAAACAACGACGCACTAAAGCAACTCATGGCTATCGTCTCATCGTTGACTGAACAAGTGGAGAGGCTGGAAACTCGCCCCAGAGAACAAATCTCGGCCCAGAATCTCGACCCCCATCCGAGATTTCATCCAAGATTTTCCCTTGAGATGTGCGAAAGCTCACGTTGTCCACAACCGCCCCCAAACCTTGATCCGCCTCCAAGGCCCCATCACGGGACACGTATGAGTCTTCCAAATCCTAACCTCTATACACCTAATATGCCAAAATTTTTTGATGAATTTCAGGAATACGCGGAAGAGGATAACGAGGGAATGTGCAGAGAATATCTTAGACGCAATCAACGTCTTAGGAGAGATCAACAATTGGAACCTTATCGGGCTCATCAAGAGCATGATGGAGTTGGCAAAGTAAAGATCAAGATTTTGAGTTTTGAGGGCAAATGCGATCCGGACGTTTACATGGAATGGGAGACTAAAACTGAAGAAATTTGGTCTTGCCATAACTTTAGCGAGCAAAGACGTCCAAGAGGATGAATTTGGTCTTGTCATAACTTGGCAAAGTAAAGATAAAGGATACACCTTGGTTTTGTGGGATCATCTCATCAAAGAAAGAAGGTGAACGCTAGATTCGGACATCAATGCCTAGGAGCAAATGAAATCGTTGATGAGAGCAAGGTTTATCCCCCTATATTATGCTAGGGAAGCAAGACAAAGACTAGAGAATTTCAATCAAGGAACCCAGAGCATGGAAGAGGTCTACATCACCATGCAAATGGAGATGGTTAAGGCTAACATCCAAGAGGTGAGTCCACTATGGCTAAGTTTTCAATAATTTTGCATCCATCATTAGCCAATAAGATTATAAATCCTTATGATGATATGACTAACTTACTACATTTGGCTAATGTGGAAAAGAAGTTTAGAGGACAACCAAGAGATGGGTTCGAGGAAACAATAGAGATCTCGGTCAAATCGAGAGATTATCGGCCGAGATTTTGACCGAGATACCTCTAGAGAAGAGTCTCGAAGCAAGAATGACAACCAAGCTTCACCCCAACGGACACCTTATTGCCTTCTGAATGAGCCTTCAAAGGATTCTATAGGAAGCACTTATAACTCTACTTTACATTCAAGAGATACTGTATGTCTTAAATGTACAGGTAGAAGTCGTTATATAAAGGATTGTCCTAACAATAAGGTTTTATTCATCAATCAATAAGGGGATTATGAAAGTGAAGAAGATCATAAAAGTGCTTGTGAAAGTGATGAAAGTTGTGAATATGAACATGGAGAATCATTGATTGCTAGAAGAGCTTCGCATGTTAATATATCTCCTTGTGAAGATAATCAACGGAAAAATCTCTTTCATACTAGACGACTTGTTAAAGGGAAGGTGTGTGACATGATATTTGATGGAGGTAGTTGTTGCAATATTGTTAGTGTTGAATTGATTACCAAATTACAACTTCCTACAATTTATCACCCTAAACCTTATAAGTTGAAATGGATGAATGATTGTCTTACTTTGAAAGTCAACAAGCAAGCTACAGTGAATACCACACTAGGACGTTATAGTAATGAAATTTTGTGTGATGTAGTACCTGCGGGCTTGTCATATTTTGCTAGGTTGCCCTTGGCAATTTGATCGGAAACTAGAGCATGATGGCCATACCAACAAGTATATGTTTACATTCAATGATAAAAAGGTAAAACTAAAGCCCATGACTCCCTTACAAATCATTGAGACCTATGAGAAGTAGAAGACCAAAGGCAAGGATCAAGCGCGGAACAAAGAAATTGACGAAAGACACTCCAATGGAGAATCTTGGCACCAGTGAAATCTCGGTCGGGATTAGTGAGTCCAACTTGAGATTTCTCCAGTCTTGACCCCTTACAACGACCGATATTCCATCTTCAAGGGCACTTTTGGTTGCTAGAGGAAAATTGCAGATTGAGCATCCCTCCATGGATCTTCAAGTGATATTATTCATGTTTGTAAGTGATTTCATTAAGCGATGTGTGCATAAGGAATCTAGAATTTACCATTCCTATTCAACTTTGAATTGCCATGACTATGTATAACTTGTTTTCCTTAACTGTTTTTGATCTTATACCATAGCCTTTCGGGAAGCGATTAATTTTCATTACAGGAAAGTTAGTGGCGGACAAGGTAGATCAGATGGACATGGTATTGCTACTTGACCCCGGAGATCTCAAGGATTTGCCACCAGAAAAGGATGGAATTTCATTCTATTCTTAGTTAGTATCATCAATAGTGGATTATGAACGTTCAATAGACATCTCAGCCATTCAAGAAGCAAAATTCTCGCCCGAGATTTATGTATTTCAACCGAGATTCCTTACTGTTGAGTGTTGCACACCTCGTCTTCAAGGCACGAGTGTTACAAGCTTCAAGCCTTCAAGGGAACCTCCAAGAGAGTGGATACTACAGTCTCAACCATAACGAGAATTGAGTTTCTATGTGATTAGTGTTACGCTAAGATGTGACACGCAAAAGTCTTAAATTGATACTCGTTATATTTTTCCTAACTCCTAGCGAACCCGCAGTGTACGGGACGTTTTGTAGTAGGGATAGTATTCCGAGGTCGAACACAAAGACTGATGTGAGATTGAATCGATTAGTGACAGAGGATAGTGTTGATCTAGGCTAAGAAAAGAGAAAGAAACAAATAAATGAAAATCTCAATATTTTTGGGTTTGGTTTTGTGTGGTGATCAATCAAGAATCACAACGATATAAGAATGCAAAACAAACTAACAATCTATCAAATCAACACAAACAAGCAAGATAAACACGAGATATGAGATCAAGGAGAGAAAAGCGGGTTCTAGGGGTTGGAAATTCCGGTTATGGCATATGACTCAAGCTATCTAATCATTCCTTGGATCAACTATAGTATGTTGGGAGCGAGCGTTTCTAGATTGGGATCAATCACCGGGTAGGTCTCATGGTCCACTAGTCCGTTCCTAAGGCTCATCACCGGGTAAGTCTCAAAGAACCTAAGGATAGGAATTCTACACAAACCGGATGGTTATCTAGGGATCTAGCCTCTCCTTACCGGGTAAGTCTTGGGAAGGCGATTCCTAAACGTCAATCCTAGCACACTCAGTCCAATAGCGGCTTATGAGGCTCACTACTACCTAGAGTTCGTCATCTTCGGTATCTAAGAGCAAGAATCACCGGGTAGGTCTGTTCTAACTCTTAGTTGCTAACACTAGGTCACCCTAGGATAGATTTAGCTCAACTAACACTAGGATTTCAACAAATCAACAACCTAACACTTAGATTTATCAATACAAGCAAGTTAATCAAAATTACGGGGTGTTCATCCCTTTCCACGGCCGTGGAAAGGCAAGATCAAACCGTGGTTTTCGACAGTGACTAGGTTCAATCAAGCGAGTCATCCAAGCATACATTTAAGTCTATTCTATCATAGTCCAAGCCATAACCATCTTTTCCTTACCCTAGAATCGCATCTATTTAGCCAACAACATGCATCATCACAATCAAAATCATCAAGCATAAAATCATGGAATCTATGTCAAGAGGATGAAATGAAAGGAAGATGAAACAAGTGGAATAAGAAATCCAAGCTGAATATGAGTTTAAGAAAGACTTACAACCCTTCAAAAGAAGGTTCAATCGATTCTTACAAAACCTTGCAAAACGTCTTCACAAAACTCACTCAAAACTATGAAATAGACTAACAATGGTGTGTTCTTCTCTTCTTCTCCAATGGAAGCTTTTCTTCTCCTCCAAGAGTAGCTCCAATCCAATCTTCCAATGAGAGAATCTTTGTTGTTGAGAGTGTGGGAGAGAATGGGAATGAGAGGAGCCCCTAACAGCCTTGCAGGACCACCTTTTATCCTCCAAATTTGCAAGAGTCGGCCATGAAGATCGTGGGACAGCTGTCACAACTGTCTGGGGAAAACCACGGTCCATTTCCACGCCCGTGGAAGTCCTAGTGGCCGTGGTTTTGGTGCATGGCATGCACCAACAAGGTCCCATGTGTCCCCCTTAGCTCTTAGCTTGCTTCCAAATAAGTCCGAAGGTGTGTCATCTAGAGGAACGATCCTCAAATGTATCGATTAAGCTCCTAAATCTCCCAAAATACCTACAAAGCATGCAAAAGTCCGTGTAGAAGTCTATCTCGACAAAATACATGAATTGAGTGCAAATCGTCACGAACTAGTGTAAACCATGCATGAATGAGCGGAAAAACTATCTAAATGAGTTCCTAATCCTAAGTCATAAATTGTGTTATCAATTAGTAACGAGCATGGTGAAGATTTGAGGACGAATCCTTTTCAAGAAATAGAGTATGATGTGGGACCATCCTCGATACCAAACATACAAGGACCAATCACAAGATCAAAGGCTAAAAGAATCCAAGAGGAAATATTAACGAAGAAGATCAAGGAACCTTGGAAGTGAAGAATCTCGGCCTTGAGATACGAATCTCGGCCGAGATATAGCCCGAGATTTCTCCTCTATCGAGATAAAAAACTAACAAAGGATTCGAGGACCAATCCTTCGTTAGTTTTTGATCCTATCTTTTAGGATTATTTTAGATTATATTTTAGAGGAATCTCTCCTATAAACAGCCTTAGAGGACGAGATTCATATGACTGTTTAGATTTGAATATGATTTCCACAGATTTGTGAGATACTTGTGACTTCGTTCACGGATTTTACATTTTATCATTTCTATTCAATCAAAAGGAGGGTTTTTGGTTGAATCATTGTGAATCCTAGCTAGGTTGTTCTTGTGTGTGTTAATCTTTTTGAAGATTGGTGCTACTAGTCAAACTAGTTCATCGTTGTGCTTGTCTTAGTGTGTAACGTTAAAGAAGGAAGGGTGAAAAATAATTCTTTGTTTAGGGTTTTGACACATAATTGGTCAAGGTTCTTTGCAAGTCTTATAATAGTCCGATCTTCTTATACATATCATTTTGCATTCCATTAATCATCTTCTTATCTTCTTTATCATCTATTATTCTGCATTCTGAGTTTCACAAAATCTCGGCCTATTCTAGAGTAAATATCGACCAAGATTTCCTTTATATATGACCAAGATTTGCTTTTGTTGATCAATTCGAGGACTTTCAATCTAGATTGGGAACTACGGCATCAAGCCCACATCATTACCCCTCTTCCTACGCCTACCTCACCATGGATGACTAGACATTAGTATGGACTTTGTTTTAGGGTTACCTAGAGTACGAAAGGGAGAGGTTTGATATTTGTGGTAGTAGATCGATTCTCTAAGATGACCCATTTTATATCTTGTCATAAGACCAATGATGCTTACAATGTTGCAAACTTGCTCTTCAAGGAAGTTGTTATATTGCATGGAATATATAGGACTATTGTGAGCAATAGAGATGTTAAGTTTCTTTTGGAAGACTCTTTGGGGAAAGCTAGGAACTAGGTTATCATTTTTTACCTCTAGTCATTCTCAAACGGATGGTCACATAGAGGTTACAGATAGGACCTTAACCACCATATTACATGCGGAGTGTTTTGAGGGATAATTTGAATGCTTGAGAAGATGTCCTGCCTTATGTTGAATTTGCCTATAATCATACCATACATTCGTCTACTAACCTAAAGCCTTTTGATTGTGTCTATGGGTTGAATCTTTTGACCCCTTTTAATCTTATATCGTTGCCTATAGAGGAGCGAGTAGATTTTAATATAGGAAAACAGGTTGAGTTCATCAAGTAGTTGCGTGAGAAGACATGCATAAGGCAAGAGGAGAAAGGAAAGCAAGTTGCAACCAAGGCTAATAAAAATCGCATGGAATTGCTATTCAAGCCTGAAGAAGGACCATTTGTAACACCCCGTAAATTATCATCCCGCATCATTTGAATGGGGATTTATGGCTAACTTATGCGGATGGGTTGCTACCTATGTCAACAAATTTTTTTTCTTTTTCCATTGGTCGAGTGAGGACAAAGAACTCTGGTGTTAAGCGTGCTCATGCGGGAGCAATTTCAGGATGGGTGACCTCTTGAGAAATTTCTACGCGTGCATGGTTGGCATGGGGACAACGTCCCTAAGACCTCGGGTCTTACTACCGGTATCAGAGGTAACCTTGAGTTACGAGTGTGCTCGCCCAAGTAGGCGGTCACTCGGCTCGGTGGACGGTCCTTCGGCCTGACGTGGACGTCAGGAGTTTAAGTGGGGGAGATCGTAACACCCCATATATTATCATCCCGCATCACTTGAATGGGGATTTATGGTTAACTTATATGGATGGATTTATCCATGTCATCAAGAATTATTCTTTTCTAGTGATCGAGTGAGGGCAAAGAACTCTAGCATTAAGCGTGTTCATGCGGGAGCAATTTTAGGATGGGTGACCTCCTAGGAAGTTTTCGCACGTGCATGGTTGACACAGGGACATCATCCCTAAGACCTCGGGTCTTACATATGGTATCATAGGTAACCTTGAGTTACGAGTGTGCTCGCCCTAGTAGGCGGTCACTTGGCTCGATGGACGGTCCTTCCGCCTGACGTGGACATAAGCACGTGCAAGGTAACTCTTTGTTGAGGGTTTTGATCCAGTTGATCAAGGTTCTATGAAGTTTATATCGTGGTTCTATCTTCCTATATTTTCATCAAAGTCATTTCATTATTCATCTTCTTAATCTTACCATTATTATCCATACCCTTCACGTTCTCATTCTTTGAGTTTTCAAGAATGTTGGCCTTACTAAACAAATCTCGCCCGAGATTTGCCACCGAGATTCCTTATGTCATCGATTTCGTGGACTTTGATCTAGATCGGATAACTGCGGCATCAACCCTGCATCAAGGCATCTAGAGAATTATAGTTTCCACCAACTACAAGCTCAGTTATAATCACCTTAATGTGTTTTCAGATCTGTTTTACAGTTTTGGATGATGGGTACTCTATATAAGGACAATACACTATTGTCTATGGTGAATCTATACGACCATTATCATGATGGGTACTCTAAATAGACAAAGTCAGAGTATATGCGTAACAATAGCCTACAACTCAAAGAAAAAAAAATCCAAAACAACATGATCACTGTAACACTATCCATTCATTCATTCTTCCAACCCCATTGATTATTCATGTACGCCTAATCAAATACTTTCCCTAAAGGTAAGGTTAGCAAAATCCCACAAAAAATGAGAGTTTGAGAGAGGCATAACGAGAGTCGAGATATAGACTCGAGAGTTTAAAAAATTGGAATCATTGTATGTTCAAAATACTGCTCACAGAAGAAATTCATACACTATTGCAAACAAAAGAAATCCCGAAAAAAACTCGAGATACATACTCGAGAGACACAACGAGAGTTTGAGAGAGATCCTGACTTAGAATTAGCAAAATTATCTATGAATCGTCTATCGGGAGTAGATCGATCAACGATGTGAGTGCATGCGAGATCCAAACTTAGAATTTAAGAGAGATCCAGACTCGAGAGACAAGGAGTTGAGAGAAGCGAGAGTTTGAGAATCAAAGAGTTTGTGAATCGAAGACAATGAACTGAGAAGTCGGACTCGAAGAACATAAAACATTACGGGAATATTACGGTTCGGACCGGACCGGTTTGAGGCGGAGTTGATGCCACAGTTTCCCGATCTAGGTTGAAAACCTCAAATCGACAATAGAATGAGGAATTATGGATGATATGGAAAGATAAGAAGCTGATAATATGGAACGATAAATGATAAATATAGGAAGATCGGACTATTATAAGCCTTGCAAAGAACCTTGACCAAGCCTTCTAATTGAGACAAGCACAAGGAGGGACTATTCTGACTTGTAGCACCAACCTTCAAAAAGATTAACACACTCAAGAAAAACCTAGCAAGGATTCACAATTTTTCAATAAAAAAACACTCCTTTTGATTGAATAGAAATGATAAAATGCAAAATTCGTAAATGAAGTCACAAGTGTCTCACAATATTGTGGAAATCAAATTCAAAGCGAGCTATCTAAAAATCTCCCTCTCTAACGCTATTTATAAGGGATACTTCCTATATTGTAACACCCCAAGTTCTCGGAACTCGAGGAGCTACTGGTTAGGACCTCACAATGGGTCCCGACCTTGGTTTAACAACAATTTTACTAGGATCTTACAACAATGCACAAATGTAATTAAAACAATTTCAAACCATAATATTTTATTTTATGAATATACACATGTTACAGCCTTACAAAACGTGTGTGTGTGTGTATATATATATATATATATATATATATATATATATATATATATATATATATATATATATATATATATATATATATATATATATATATATATATATATATATATATATATATATATATATATATATATATATATATATATATATATATATAACATGCATGCCGTATGGAAGACTCCCCCGTCCCCATGTAATGAGTACGTGGACCCGACTGACAATCTTTTCCGGATCTCTCTGCAACTGTCTATCTCTACAAAAACTACAACACGGAATAACCGTTAGCTAACAATCCAAATATAAGTAGAATAAAAATAGCACAAGCACAACTCAGGTAAAATAAAACAATCATCTTGTTGGCACACAATCCGGTTATTATCTGATAGCTTAGGTGATTCACTTCATCCCGTTTTAAAAGTTGTGGCACGTGAAATCTTAAGATTTCTCGCCTCCATTCTTTATCCAACTGGTGATGGTTTGGTACACCTCCGCCGGTGGCGTCCACGCAAACCAAGTATGGACTAGTCCCTAAAGAAACCCCCAGCGTCTGCGGGCTAATTGAGCAGAATGCCACCGCCCGTTACTCTTAGGCCAGATAGGTAGGCCGGTCGATGATTAATATTAAATACACTAATTTACACATCATTCAAACACCACTTTGAATATTTCACTTTCTTAGAAGTCTTCAACATCTAAGATATAAAATCGATCATAAAGAAATTACCAAAATACCCTTATACGGGTAAATGACCATTTTACCCCTAGTCCCGAAACTCTATATGATTCTATAACAAAGTTCCAAATTATTCTTTTGAACTCAAAACCACACTCCAAAACTCTTAAAGGGAAGTTTGCTAAAGACTTAGAAGAGTTAACTACATTCTTGACTTTCATAAAAAGTCGCTAAGGTCTGACTTTGGCTTAAGATATGAGAACCGAATAAAAATATAAAAATTCCAAATAAAATATCTAGGTCTTTTACATGATGCACTGTGCTCATAGAAGCAAAAAAATCTCAAAAATACCCAACAACAACTTCTACACAATTCTCCAAAGTTCGATACAAAATCCATGAATTCTATACTTGGCCAAATCTGAGTCATTTTCCAAACTGCACAAACAGTCGACTTTGAGCTCCTCCTATTGATCCAGATCGGACCGTTGGATTGGTCTCCACTTCTGATACATCCCAGTATACATATCCATCTATATTATATTAAAAATTAAACGGTGAATTATGTTTCTAAGGTATCCAAACTTAAGTTCAAACATGCCTGCACAACACTAGATATTTCCAGCACTTAGAAAATTTCAGCAACATCCAGAAAACTGTTTAAGGTTCCAACTTCGAAAAATCATAACTCCTAAACCACTTGCAGGATTCCTCCCAAGTTTTAACATGATCTACAACAATATGCCAACAATACCATATCTAAAATTCAGGTCCAACAGAGATCAAAAGCCTATTCAAAACTATCTCACAAACTGCATCACATGTTGTTTTCTCAACATTCAGCACACTTATACAAACTGCATGAGGAGTCAACTTTGAAATACCATAACTCTCAAACTGTAACTCAGATTCCTCTCAAATGTTAGTATGTTCTACACTGTAATACCGACTATATCATATCCAAATTTAGCAGCAAAGGAATAGTCTTACTTACCCAAATCTAGACTCAAAGTCGGTTGTTCATCACTTCTTGAAACCTGGAAAACGTCTCAGATCTTCAAGCTATATTCCGAGGCTGTCAGGGACGACTTGCAAACACAGACGAGTACTTACATCAGCGTATATACATCAAAAGGATAACGAGTAGGGAGGTGAAGTCCTTACCGGACGATCGAGACTCCACTGGCTCCCGTGCCCGAGGAAGAAGTAGGAGGGGTGCAGCTTACTGTCGCTGAGGCGCACCAGAACCCAGAAACTAACACAGCTGCGGACCAGCAAGGACGGCGCCCTGCGACCCAGGCTACCTCCCCCGCGCCCAAGCTCACTCGTGGTGGTGCCCCGGCGGTTTGGTTGTAGGAGAGGAACGATCTGCACTCGAAAGGTTGTGTTGTAGTGCGTTTGGACACGTCCGGCTCGTTTGCTGGGGCCGACAGTGGAGGGAGAGAGAGACGACGACTCCAGATCTAATCCGACTCGACGTCCGGCATGGCGGGAGGGAAAGCGTCGCTCCTGTTCGACCGAGCGAAGACGATGGTCTGAGGTGTATTGATAGAGGAGTCATGACCACGACCACCCATGGCTCGCCGTAGGACGGCGTCAGACTTCGGTCAGTGTGAACCCCGAGCCCTCTGTTGCTGACTGGAGTAGAAGAAGGGAGGAGCGTTGTTCGCTCGTGTGAAGTAGAAGCGGCATCAGTTGCGTGAGAGGGAAGTTATGGCAACCAGGCGACTGAAGGTTGAGGAAGGGTTTCTTCTAATGGGCCCGTCATCTTGATGGGCTCGTCAAGCTCTAAAAAGAAGGGTTTAACTCTTGTTGGGCCCGTCCGGTTCGATCTAGATCGTTAAAAGATCCGGTAAGGCTAGATCCGTATCAATATAAGGATAAATATAACTAAAAAAATAAAATTTAACCAAATCGAAGTTTAAAGAAAAAGGGTAAGGTGACGGAAGAAGTTTCAAACTGTTCGACCTCCGGTTTGTCTCGAAAATAACCGGAAGTAAAATATCCGGTTATTACATCATTTCCCCTTAAAATAAGTTTCGTCCCAAAACTTAAAGGAAGATAAACATAGAGTCGGAGTCCATGCCAAAAGAACTAAAGCGTCGGAAAAGTCCCAAACGGTCGGGTTCTGATGTGTTTCTAAAATAGCCGGAAGTAAAATTTTCGGGTATTACATTAATCCCCCCTAACCCATAAGTTTCGTCCCTAAACTTAGGGTAAGACAGTCATAAGATCGGCCTTTAAGGCACTAGTCGGGTGTATCTACTCACTACACAAAAGTCTCGTCGTTTCCATATATAAGTGCCCCTTCCATCATAAGTTACATATGAAACACACACCACTAACTAAGCACTCAAGCATGAAATAAACATGTAGTCAATCAATATCACACAAATACAGGGTCAAGCCCTAATTAGTCGTTTTCAAGGTTATAACTATCTCTATATCGGTCTCGGAAAGGTTACGTCTCATACTATCCATAATATCTCAAGTAGCCTCGCCGTCTCTTCATAAAACCACTAACTCCGAAAATCTTTTCATGTACTTACATCACAAGCGCTTGCTACCACGTTCTAGAGTGGTTATCGGATATCTCACCGGTATCATTCGGCCAACTGTCCGATCCTCTATCCTAAGGACCTAACTCGTGTCTAGTAGGTATTCCCTCTATCTAAATCTTTGAACCAATGGGGTTGCTCTCCTCAATAGGGTGAGATATAGTAGTCCATCAATCACTTTCAACTCCGCTTGCAAGGTCTCACAAGGTTGCCTTACCTAACTCACCTCTAGATCTTTTGATGACCTTCCTGAGGTAACTTATTCCAATTCCTTTCCTTCTGGTCTTCTAAAAAGGTTCTGAGTATACGATCTAGAATATCCCCCTTATACATCTCCCGGCACTTTACTAAGTGCTTAAGGATAGATGTATCACAACTCACTTGGTCTTGTCTCCTAATATGACTCAGCCATATGGTTCCTCCATTAAGGAATCATCATCTACTTGATCTTAAACTTGATATAACTTAACAATCAAAATCCGGTGGTCAATATTTGTGTTCTATCGACGTCATCATATTATTTTATAGATCTCTAGCTCAAATCAAATTTCTTATGCAGTATCCAAGATCTTAGGTGATATAGAATGTGCCTACAATGACAACACTAGACACAAGGTGATCTCACATCACCATTGTTTGATCATAACTACTCGATAACTGCTAACACACCATCACCATTGCACTCTTATATCCCCATATTTACTGGACCGAGAATATCCCTCTGACGCCGAGCGCCACTCGGTTCCATTCCGATACAAATTCCACGTACTCCACTCCGAGATTATGCTTTCTTTATGTACGGTTATTAGGCTGCAACTATACTTTTGTCACTTATTGTTCTTTTGTATCTTTCGACTCAGAATGGTGGTTACGCACTTTGAGCTTTCTAGTGCAGACCACGCACAATACCTTAATAATATCGTTAATTATTTTCTCCCTCCAATTGAAATACACTCTCGAATACTCCTTTAGGTATTAATTCCCAAGACTTCTTATCCGTCGACATGTGACGAAGTTGTCAGGCTTCACTGGGATCCATAATAGGGTACGAATCTCTTTCCATAACCTCTACATGCAGGTACCTTCCCGTCTACCTTGATGGTGGTACAATTCTTCCGCAAAATTTATAGTCACTCCGCATAGTCCATCTCATGTTTGTTCTCATCAAAACACATTTCACCAACTACCATCATCTTAAACTCGACACGCCGTTCTTCTGTACCATTGAGCTTCCTGCTCTATGGATTAGGACCCACCACGCTTCCGCTGCGCTACTTTGATAATTCTGTTGTCACCCATTAATCATAAGGACATTTTCTATGAGTCCAAAGTGATTGACCCGAAACTCTTTCTCCTAATTACACTATTAGTCCTATCCGGATGGAGTACCAAGTATTTTCCGTACTCACCTTCCTGAAATAAAATAATGATTGAAAAACAACCTCTTCCGTTTACTTTCTTAATTCTTCTAAGACGAATCCAAACTTCGTGACTCGATCAGAGTTTGATCTTAACCAGCCAGCAAAAAAAAATCTCTAACACGATTCGCTGTATACTTTTAGTTCATCCAAGAAGGTTATCCTTGCCTCTTTGAGGAAATCCACCAAGGCATCGGCATAGTTACTTCGATAATCCTCAATCACAAATATCTCTTCTTATCTGTACATAACTCATCAATACTAAACAACACTTACACGTTCTTAAATAATATCCGTCAGTCTATAGTTGAGTAACCTCAACATCATGGACTTACTCTTCTCATACCTCTATTGACATTGAATTTCCTTGTGAGCACCACTTACTCGGTTACTCCTTTTGCACTTCTTTAGCCCAACTGTGTCACTCATCTAGCGTAAATAGTTCCTTCAAGTCTCCCATGGTAGCTTGTAAGCACTTCTTTGTGGTTCCTATGACCTTAAGTATCCTCTATTTACCATTCTTCTTGTATGGATTGCGGGTGTTTATGACTTAAGACCTGTTATAATTTAGAGGTTACCCCCGACTTTTGAGTCCACCACACTATTCTCACATACACATGTTCCTTAATCGGCGTTGTTTGTAGTACTTCCTTCAAAATCTCTGTTGACTATGCTACAGGGCTTCGATCCTTTTGATACTAGCGTTGTGATTTCTTTCCGAATTCTTATATCTTCGAAGAAGACAAAACGTCTCCAGGCTTGTGAAGTCTACTTTTCGCCCTTATACTAAATTGTAAGTCTCCATTCCGGGTCAATTGTGATTTGTCAAATTTTCCTTAACTAGTAGGTGGACCGTTGCTCACAACGATCCTCTTTACCCTTAATAATTAAGGAGTCAAATCCAACCGTCAGAATCTTCTTCTTAAATTTAATTAGAGTTACTAACTTGAACTTATTCGGTTTTACTAGCACTCATTTTGATTTAACTTCACTATTGTCACATTTGATCTCTTGCAGGGTCCAGATGTTGATAAAAGTCTTTTATAATTGTGTGGTTATTCTTCTTATCTGCCACTCAATCAATTAGTCCCCCATACGTGTAAATCCTCAGTTGTTACTCGCTAGTATAAAGTTGATCTTCTACAAGATCATAGCCTTTTTTCTTCTTATTCCTTCGATGTGGATATATTGATTAGAAAGTTATCCACTAGGTTATTCATTTATACACCTTTAGCTTCTTCAACAATCATCACTTTTCTTCCTCTCTGTAAGATCACTTTACCCGAGTCTAGTTGTATTACCCATATGCCATCTGTAACTTATCAAATCTTCTCCGATAGCTTGTAGACACCTTTTCCAAGAATCCTTTAACCTAAATTTTCCATCCACTCGCGGTTTCTCTTATATGGATCCTTGGTGTTAGTAACTTAAGTCCCGTTTATAGTGAGAGATCGTGGTGGACACTTCAATCTACCCACGTCATTCTCACTCACTCTTTTCTTTTCGTTAGCATTGTATTGTAACATTTCCTTCATGGACATCCCTTGTCTCAGTTACAGACTTCCATTACTTTTAATACTTGTGTCGTGTTTTCTTTCAGAATTTTCGTAGTCTTGAAGAAGTCCACCATTCTCAATGGTTATAGATTTTACCTTTCATCTTTAATTCTAATGTAAATGTCTGTCTTTGTGCTCCTTTAGTCCTTCCTATCTGGGTCATACCCTATCTTCTTGGTATTCTCATGCCCATGCTTGCGTATGGCGGCACCCGCCTCGATTGTAACGTCCTTTATTCTGCAAATCTTGGTTGTACTCCATTCTATATGATTCTTGTTCCCTTATTGTTATCTCTACTCCGATCTCTTGTCGTCTCTTGTGTGATTCTTCCAATTCATCTCTCGGCTTCATACGACCAAGACCCTTGCAGGACTTCCTATTCCTTTAATGAGCTAACTCGGGAATTTCCTTTTCATCAGGTTGTACTTGTGGTGAAAATGATCTCAACATCTTTACTTCTTTGCCCACCCGTTCTTCGGATGCTTTATAGGGTCACCAGGACGCCCACCAAAGTACAATACTCACTCTTAGGTCTGAATCCATGGTCTCGTGTTGCAAACTCTTCAAGTCCACTACCGATTTATCATAACATTCTCATTGCTTCATGATATCACAACTAAAGGATATAAAATATCCGTTAGGATACTAACATGCTACACATACACATATATATAATCATACATTAAAACATCTCACTACAAGTCTATATACTAACTCAACTATCATTCAAAGTTGCAGAGATCCACGGAGAACGATGGTGGTCCGACGTACTACTATCCCAACAACCCGACTATGCGCATGTGTAAAACCAGAATTTCATTTTGAAATTCTTAGATCCCTTTCGGGTTCTAGTTATTTTCTACATTCGGTATTTCAAAAGATTTCAAGTGCCATTGTTGCCAACCCAAAGCTCTGATACCATGTTGTAACACCCCAAGTTTTCGGAACTTGGGGAGCTACCGGTTAGGACCTCACAATGGGTCTCGACCTAGGTTTAACAACAACTTTATGAGGATCTTACAACAAGGCACAAATGTAATTAAAACCATTACAAAACATAATATTTTATTTTATGAATGTAAACATGTTACAACCTTACAAAACGTATATATATATATATATATATATATATATATATATATATATATATATATATATATATATATATATATATATATATATATATATAACATGCATACCGTATGGAAGACTCCCCCGTCCCATTCTAATGAGTACGTGGATCCGGCTGACAATCTTTTCCAGATCTCTCTGCAACTATCAATCTCTACAAAAACTACAACACGGAATAACCGTTAGCTAACAATCCAAATATAAGTAGAATAAAAATTGCAAAAGCACAACTCACGTAAAATAAAACAATCATCTTGATGGTTTGGCACACCAAGTATGGACTAGTCCCTAAAGAAACCCCCAACGCCCTTGGGCTAACTGAGGAGAATGCCACCGCCCCGTTACTCTTAGGCCAGATAGGTAGGTCGGTCGATGATTAATATTAAATACACTAATACACACATCATTCAAACACCACTATCAATATTCACACTCATATCTGAAAGCTAGCTAAGTAAGCCCAAAGGACTTACCTAAATCAATCTCAAATGTCTAAATCTCAATTCGGTCAACAACCGTAGAATACTCCATCGCCTGTTATACAACGCAAGTGGATCAATAATGTATCTCACTTTCTTAGAAGTGTCCGACTTCTAAGATATATAATCGATCATAAAGAAATTACCAAAATACCCTTATACGGGTAAATGACCATTTTACCCCTAGTCCCGAAACTCTATATTATTCTATAACAAAGTTCCAAATTATTCTTTGGAACTCAAAACCACACTCCAAAACTCTTAAAGGAAAGTTTGCTAAAGATTTAGAAGAGTTAACTACATTCTTGACTTTCATAAAAAGTTGCTAAGGTCCGACTTTGGCTTAAGATATGAGAACCGAATAAAAATATAAAAATTCCAAATAAAATATTCAGGTCTTCTACATGATGCACTGTGCTCATAGAAGCAAAAAAATCTCAAAAAGACCCAACAACAACTTCTACACAATTCTCCAAAGTTCGATACAAAATCTAGGAATTCTATACTTGGCCAAATCTGAGTCATATTCCAAACTGCACAAACAGTCGACTTTGAGCTCCTCCTATTGATCCAGATCGGACCATTGGATTGGTCTCCACTTCTAATACATCCCTGTATACATATCCATCATTATTATATTAAAAATTGAACGGTGAATTATGTTTCTAAGGTATCCAAAGTTAAGCTCAAACATGCCTGCACAACACCAGATATTTCCAGCACTTAGAAAATTTCAGCAACATCCAGAAAACTGTTTAAGGTTCCAACTTTGAAAAATCATAACTCCTAAACCACTTGCTGAATTCCTCCCAATTTTTAATATGTTCTACAACATTATTCCAACTATACCATATCCAAAATTCAGGTCCAACAGAGATCAAAAGCTTATTCAAAACTAGCTAACAAAACTGCATCTGTTTTCTCAACATTCAGCACACTTATACAAACTGCATGAGGAGTCAACTTTGGAACACCATAACTCTCAAACTGTAACTCAAATTCCTCTGAAATTGTAGTATATTCTACATTGTAATACCGACTATATCATATCCAACATTTAGTAGCAAAGGAATATTCTAACTTACCCAAATCTAGACTCAAAGTCGGCTGTTCATCAATTCTTGAAACCCGGAAAACGCCTCAGATCTTCAAGCTAAATTCCGAGGTTGTTAGGGAAGGCTTGCCGAAATAAACGCTTACTCACATCAGCGTATATACATCAAGAGGATAATGTAGTAGGGAGGTGAAGTCCTTACCGGACGATCGAGACTCCGTTGGTTCCCGTGCCCGAGGAAGAAGTAGGAGGGGTGCAACTTACTGTCGTTGAGGCGCACCGGCACCCACAACGTAACACAGTTGCGGACCAGGAAGGACGGCGCCTCGTAGCCAAGGCAGCTTCCTTGCACCCAGGCTTTCTCGTGGGTAGGTAATGGCGCCCCGGCGGTTTGGTTGTAGGAGAGGAATGATCTGCACTCGAAAGGTTGTGTTGCCGCGCGTCTTGACACGTCCGGCTCGTTTGCTGGTGCCGACAGCGGAGGGAGAGCGAGACGACGGCTCCAGATTTGATCCGACTCGACGTCCGGCATGGCGGGAGGGAAAGCGTCGTTCCTGTTCGACCGAGTGAAGACGAAGGTCTGAGGGAGCGTCGACAGAGGAGTCACGACCACGACCACCCATGGCTCGCCGTAGGACGACGTCGGACTTCCGTCGGCATGAACCCCGAGCCCTCTATTGCCGACTGGAGTAGAAGAAGGGAGGAGTATTGTTGGCTCGTGTGAAGGATAAGCGGCATTAGTTGCACTAGAGGGAATTTAGGGCAAGCAGGCGACTGAAGGTTGAGGAAAGGTTTCTTCTAATGGGCCTGTCAAGCTCAAAGAAGAAGGGTTTAACTCTTGTTGGGTCCGCTTGGTTCGATCTAGATCGGAAAAGATCCGGTAAGGATAGATCCGTATCAATATAAGGATAAATATAAATAAAAAATAATAAAATTAAACCAACTCGGAGTTTAAACGAAAAGGGTAAGGTGACGGAAGAAGTTTCAAACCGATCGACCTCCGGTTTGTCTCTAAAATAACCGGAAGTAAAATATCTGGTTATTACATATATAAACTAGGAAAGATATCTTTAAAAGATGATCTAGGAAAGATATAAAATAATCCCAAAGATTGGATGAAAAACTAACAAGTACACCTTAAAAATGTTTTAGAGCTTTTAAGATAAGAAAAATAAAAGATAGTTGCCAAAACTAAAAGATCTTTGGCTAGATCTTTTTGCATGCGTCAGAGACGAAATATCAGGTGGAATATCGGCCGAGATTCCTAAGTGTTGGTCGACATTTTGCATTTTCCATGCAATATTCCACTCTATCAATTCCTCTCATGTTTGCAACTTGTAACTGACCTTCCCTTGAGTTTCTCTTGCTCCTGGATTAGTGAATGCTCCATGTAATGTAGGTAGATGCTATCAAGAATGGTCCCACATCATACTCCCTTCTTGAAAATGATTCGACCTCAAATCATAACCTTGCATATAACTATTCACCCAATGACTCATGTATGGTAGCTTCTAGACTGGATCAACTTCATGGGATGAAGACACCAACTTCCTCTTCCTCATCCATTCCATCTTGATATGTACATCAACTCGTACATTTCTCGATACGAACGGATTCGGATTGCCGGACGGTTCATACTCAAGTTCCTTGGATCTCCTGGAAGATCTTATGAACTTTGGAGCACTTGGGGCCTGAAATTTTCATCATATTGTAAAATGGTGGTAAATCTCGGGCTTCATCCTCAAATTTGGGGCGAGATTTCCGGGTTGGGGACGAGATATTTACTGTGACTCCATAATTCGCCTCGGATGATGAAAAATGTATGCTTTCTTGGAGTTTTCCACTTTCTAGATGCAACCACGCTGGATCTCCTGGTTCAAATGAAATTTCTTGGCGAAACTTGTTATCCAAGGCAAGAGCATGCATTCCTTCCTCCTCTAGCTTCTTGCATGATTCCTTTGTATTGTTTTGACAATGTTTGTTACGCTATAATTGGTAGCACACAAAAGTCTTAAATTTATAACTTGATATAATCTCCTAATCTACCTAGAGAACCCACAGTGTATGGGGCATTTCGTAGTAAGGATAGTATTCCGAGGTCGAACACAAAGACTAAGGTTAAACTAAATCATTTAAGTGATCATGAGTAGTGCAAACCTAGACTAAGAAAAGAGAAAAAAATAAAAACGAAATCACAATATGTTTGTTGGGTTTTTGTGGTGATCAATCAAAGATCAAGGTCATGCAAGGTTATCAAGCAAACAAACAACACAAACACAAAATGAGTGATCAATATAAGAAAAGCGGATTCTAGAGATCAAGATTTCTGGTTACGGCATTGGACTCAAGTTTCTAATCATAAAGGACACGCTGCGGTTGTTTGGGAAAGGGTGTTTCTCCTATGGGAACAGTTATGGGGGAGGTCTGATGTTCCACTAGTCCTGCACCAAAGTCCTATTACTGGGTAAGTCTCAAGGATGTAAGGTTGAGAATTCTACACAAACTGGATCACTACCTAAGGGTCAAACCCATCCTTACCAGGTAAGTCTAGGAAAAGATTAGTCTTATACAACAATCCTAACACACTCAATCCAATAGAGGCTTTCGAAACCTTTACTACCTAGAGTTCATCATCACCAATACCTAAGAGCGGAAATTACTGGGTAAGTCTCATTCCTCACTTAGTTTGCTAACATAAGGTCACCATAAGCTAGATTCAACTCAAAAAACATTAGAGTTTAAACAATCTAACATCCTAACATACATATTCATCATTTACGGACAACAGAAGAAAAATCTCAAATGGATCATGAGAATCTCCTCCGAAATAATATGAAGAACAGACCAAGAATTCTTTTTGAGCTAGGTTCGGGCACACAAATTATCCTAAACTAACATGAAAGTCCATTCAATCATCATCTAAGCCATAACCATCTATCCATCACCCTAGAATCACAACTACTTAGCCAACAACATGCATTTCAAGATCCAAAATCATCATACAAGCACACATGCAATCCATGGAAAGATAATGAGATAAGAGCAATGAAACTTAGCTGAATAAGAGTTCAAATCTAATCTTACAACACACCAAGTGGTTTCTTCAAAACAGATCTTACAACACCTAAACAATCTTCTCTTCCAACTCTCAAATCTCACTTCAATATTTCAAATCTAAGTTTAGTTGAAACTAATCTAATGTGTCCCAAGAACACCCACCAAGGGGCTGGAAAGGGAGCTGGGGGAACCTCCAAAGGCCAGCCTGCAAGTCCAAACTTATACTCCACCGAAGGTAAGTGAAGGGTTAAGCAAAGGAATCATGTGACAAGTGTCGAAGTTGTTAGAACAAGAACTTCAGACCAAAATCTCGGCCAAGATTCCTGAGCATGGGCCGAGATTTCTCTTAACTTCAACTTGCCTTGGATAATCAAGCCATGAGTTGCTGCAAAACTTGCACCAACTAGGGTTCTTGTCTTCTTCTTTTCTTCAAGATTGACTCTTCGGAACTTCGGATACGGGCCACCACGAGGCTTGATCCTCGAATGTGTCAATAACGTCCAAAAGGTCCCCGAAATACCTACAAAACTGACAAAAGATCGTGTAGACATCATTTCTAGCAATATGATTTGATTAAGCGTAAATGTCATGAACTAATGTCAATTCATGCATAAACAAGGGGAAAACTAACTAAATGAGAGTCCCTAAACTAGTTTCATAAATTATGTTATCAATGTCCTTTTGTTTTCTGCAATCAATTTTACTCGCTCCACTAACGGTAACGGTATAGGATCAAAAGATGTTAAGGAAAATAAATGAATTACAAAGTCATCATAGTTTAGAGCTAGATATGGATCACAACTTATAGAGTAAGCACAACTAATAGGAGATAACAATATAGTTTCAAAAATGTAATGACTCCCCTTCTTAGCTTTAGCTAACTCTTCAAATAAGCGCACATTAATGTCTTTCCTTGGAGCTTTTTTCCATATGATTTGTTCTTGATCAAATCTCCTAGGAATGACGTTGATGGGTGGATGCTCCTTATATAACTCTCTCTTAATGCCAGAAAGAAACCTTGAAAGGCTGGGAATGTGGATCTATAGATTGTAATTGAAATAACCTACGGCAGTGAACAATCTCGGGTAGGAATCTCCGCGAAGATTTGTGAAATTTGGCCAAGATTTCTTCTCTGGAATGAACTCGTGCTTTCCTATGTCGAGGTTCCGTTCTTATCATGGTCAAACTTCATTCTCCACACTCCTCCGGCATTCTCGGCTCATAGATGGCGTGTATATTGTCCCTCTTGACATCCGCAACTTGCAAGCATACAATAAAACTCACTCGCTTCCTCTTGGACAACGGTGTGAGATTAGGGTTTGCAAGACATAATGTATCAACAAGGTCACGGACATGCAAAGTATACAACACTTTATGCAACCTCAAACTTTCATTAGCAATCTCATGCATAACATGCTTCTTATATGAATCTAACAATGCCACAACTTGGGGATGCACTACATAAAACTCTTTATGCTTCTCCCTAGGGTGTCCAAAAGGCTTTAATATGGACTTAAAGGAAAACTAGAATCTAGATCACAATTCAAAGATGAATGCAACAACCTAGGCTCATGCACATTGCTAACAAGAGAATGCTCATTTATACTCGTTTCCATGTCATGCTCAACATCACCAATCAAACCAATTTCAGGCTTGGCTTAGTCTCATTATGTAACACAATAGTAGATTCGGATTTCAACAAATCCACATGATCATGCATAGAAATAGAAGGTTTAGAATCACTAACCTTTTCAACTTGGGTAGCCTCCATTAATGCGATCAACCGGTTACATATTTCTTCAAACTCATCTAGGGGTTTCTTTACAGGTTCATCAACCTTAATCGAAGGATGTCTAGGTGGTTCATAATCTCGTGCTATGGAACGTTGATTATGCCTAGAATAAATCCTCTCATCCTCGAATTCCAGAAAATCAAAAAACTGTGGAGCATTAGACATATCATAATACTGATTTGAATATCTCATGCCTTGCTCATAATGGATTAGTGGATGTTGTTCCGAGGCTAGAGTTCTATGTGGAACACGTAAACGTCCATCATCCTTATTCATGGATCCCCGTTGAGGAACATAACCACTTCGACTGGGGCATATCTCGGCCAAAATCTTAGGCGAGATTTTTCACTAGGAGCCGAGATTTGCAATTGGTACGATACTCGTAATATTGTAAGCTTTGGTTTAAGTTGTCAAGTTGTTCCGTAAGTTGTTTTAGCATAGCTTGACCCTCGGAGTTGTCTAACCCATTGCCTTGTGACCTTCTATGGTCTTTAGCTTTATACATCCTACACAATCACATATAGTAACAACAAGCGTGTGAAGTTAGTGAAAACAATGATTTCTTACTTGTTTTCTCTCGGACTCACACTCTGTTGTGAATCTCAAGCTGATTTGATGCAAATGTCTTAGATTCCTTAATGCTTCTTTATCAATTGATGAACTAGATTCAACTAGAACTTTCTTGGATGCCTCAATTAGTTAACTTGGTTCGGAGAAGGTTCTTGTGTTGGAAGATGGTTAAGATAATTCGCTGTAGAGCTCTTCACACAACTGATCTCAAGGTAGAAAGAATATTGTATGTATGACACACTAGTATGATAAAAAGTATAGCTATTGACTAGCACACCCAAAGAATTTGACACAATGTGTTTATAGTAGAAAAGAGGCTAAGAAAAGGCACACAAAGAGATTAAGAAGAGAGAAAGAACGTACCTTGAACCTATACAGTTGGAGAGAGATAGTTGGGATTGGTTTTGGGTATGGATAGGACTCTTAACTAGATCAAGGTTGGTACAAAAACTCTTCCTTTGATGTACTATTGCATAGGATGCACTTGGAATCTTTAGATTATGCCTAAAAAATTTCTCAAATATTGGACAACAGTAGCTTTCTCGGTTGAAATCTCGACCGAGATTTTTTATGAACTGGCCGAGATTGTTGAAAAGTCGATGCTAGATGTCGATGTTCAACAATCACCTTTGGGGATGCAACTCCTTGGTTGCCTTGTGATCTTTAACTGCTGGAGAAGCGTGTATATCGTTGCTTTGACAAGAATGAATAAGATCTTTACCTACTACATAAGATCTAAACTTTAAGCGCAAACTTGATCGCACTTTCGTAGGGTTGGGCGAGGTTTTCAAGGTTAATTATTGGCTTGTGTTTGGCTATGGCGTTTCTCTCTTCCAAAACTTGCACAGGTCAACACACGTTAATCTCAAATAATCTCGCAAAGATGGTGAAAAAGAAAATATTCAACTTTTATATGACTCAAAGAAGACTCAAAATAAAATTGACTCAAACTTGATACGGACTTCAATCGCTTAGCTCTGATACCACTTTGACGCGGGGTTGATGCCGTAGCTTCCCGGTCTAGATTGAAATCCTCAAATCATCAATAAAATGCAGAATTATGGATGATATAAAAAGATAAGAAGATGATAATATGAAATAATAAATGATAAATATAGGAAGATAAGACTATTATAAGACTTGCAAAGAACCTTGACCAATTATGTGTCAAAACCCGATACAAAGAATTACCTTTCACCCTTCCTTCTTTAACCTAACACAAGCCTTCTAATTAAGATAAGCACAAGGAATGACTAGTCTGACTTGTAGCACCAAACTTCAAAAAGATCAATACACACAAGAAAAACCTAGCAAGGATCCACAACTTTCAATAAATAAAAAATAACTCTCCTTTTGATTGAATAGAAATGATAAAATGCAAACTTCATGAATAAAATCACAAGTACCTCACAATATTGTGAAAATCATATTCAAACTGAGCTATCTAAAAATCTCCTCCTCTAAGGCTATTTAGAAGGGAGACTTCCTATGTAAACTAGGAAAAATATCTTTAAAAGATAATCTAGGAAAGATATCATTAAAAGATAATATAGGAAAGATATAAAATAATCCCAAAGATAGGATCAAAAACTAACAATTACCTTAAAAAATGTTTGAGAGCTTTTAAGGTAAGAAAATAAAAGATAGTTGCCAAAATTAAAAGATCTTTGGCCGGATATTTTAGCATGTGTTAGAGACGAAATATCGGGTTGCATCTTGGCCTAGATTCCTCAGTGTTGGCCGAGATTTTGTATTTGCCATCCAATCTTTCGCTCTATCGATTCCTCCCATGTTTACAACTTGTAAGCAACCTTTCCTTGAGTTTCTCTTGCTTATGGATTAGTGAATGATCCATGTAATGTAGGTGTAGATGCTAGCAAGGATGGTCCCACATCATGTTTGGTCTAAGATCGGACCGGACCGAAATCCGTCAGAAGAGGACCGGATGGACCGTTGAGATACAAGAGATGGTCCGATCCGGTCCGGTTCTAAGGTATGGGATGAAGTGAACAACCGTACACACCCTCATTTGCATCATTTAAGCGTACAAGTTATTATAGGATCTCTTGTAAGCAATACAACTTTCATTACCTACACAGAAGATACTCCTCTAGGTGTCAAGCTCATATATTGGGATTGTATCACTTCGAAAGTATCAAAGTCAAGTGAATATATTCTACTATATAGGAACTCATGTCTTTACAAATTTAGCATAAACAAGCAATGACTTTAAATAATATTATAAACTAGAAAATAAGTTCTCTTGACACAACAACTTTCAAAGGGAATTCCTACTTCAATCAATCGACCTCCATGTTGAACCTCACCTCCCTCTCTAGGGTATATGTATGTATACTTGTGTTGTTATTGTTTTTGATTGATAACAATTATACCTTATAAACTCTAATTGACTAGTCTCCCGCTCTAGATAAAAAATTTCTAAACTAAACTTTATTCTTACTCGCAACTAATATACAATAGCCTTTTTTTAGGCTTGTGATGAATGTACGTAAAGAAGTAACTGAAGGCAACATGAAAAAATCTCTTTGTATAGGAAATAAATGCAAATTCCATCTACATTGTTTTTTTAGCACAGAAAACGGTTAATTTCGTGTACCTTCTAGAAGGAGTCCAACCAAAAGCATCATTATGGATGAGAACACAAAGTTCGGGATCATCAGAAAGGTTGGTATTGGGGTTCGAGATTCTCAAATGGGTCAATCGATTAGCAACACAACTGATTTCTCTATAAATATGCCTGATCTAGACTTTGTCAAAGAACCGAAGAACCAATCTGGAGTCGGATAAAATCATCTCGACCTCCCAAGGGGAACTCCATAAACATTGAAGTACCTTGATAACACACAAATTTTCACCCTCAATTTCAATCTATTTGATCTTCAATCTGATAGCCTCTTGTAAACTAGATTTTAAGAGCAAAAGCTTCGACTTTTGTTACCGAGTTGAAGTTATTTTTTTGAGCATCGAGGCTAATAACATATTCATTGTGATTTGCACTTATTGGGCCCAAAGCAGTGCAGTGTAGTCTTTCCTGGTCATCGAATCACATAACCAATGGATGTTACTCCCGAATCGAGATTTGATCCATCAAATTAAATTTAAGGAAACCAAGTTTTGATTAATCCCACTTAATGTTGTGTTTTTTCCTTATGGTAGAGTTAACGTCCCTTTGTTGCTTTTTTTTATCGTAATCATCCTCGTCAATGATATTAGTTTTACACGTATGGATTTGGTTTTAATAAAAATGATTACCTTGTTACTAAAATCGATCAATAGGTTCATTACTAGATATAATCTTTTTTCTTGAAGAATGAGATGTTACACCAGGCAGTTGCAAGGCATGCGAACTTGTTAAGTCCAATTTTGTTTTTTTATGTCCTATAAGAGGTCATGAACTTTTTTATTTTTCAGGCTAATGTTGTTGAGTTCATTCAAGATTGATCTATCGATTTTGGCTATGATTTGTTTGCTAAAAGGGCATTCAATAAGTGGATCAAGTCCTCAAAATGGTGATTGCATGGTTCACATTGCCTTGTTACGACAATTCTTCTTTCGTCAAGCTTTACTTTTGTTGGGATTCCATTTTTTGAAATTTTTTAGAGGAAATTTTAGTTTTAGGTTCAAGTTTTCAGATCCAATCACAAACATTAGTCTATTGGGTGCTCAAAACTTGATCAATCATCTCCGATGCAAAATTTGTACTAAACCAACCATTTTTACTGTATCTCCAATAAATATTATCATGGACATCATTTTTTGATATGATTGTTTCCTTAATTTAATCTCTAATATAAGGGTTGATGATGCTTTGTAGCTCGCTACCAATTTTAGTGACATCCTAGACTTTTGAGTCGTTAATAAAATGACTAACTTTGATATTTGTGTCAATTTGATTGATATTCTCGACCATTTTAATAAGTGGTGTCGTAGTGACTCAATTATCATGTCAAAATTTGATGGTTTTACCATTACTAACCTACCAAATAATACCATCTTTGAACTCAGATTCGAGTTTCATAAGGTTGTTCCAATGCCAAGACGTTGTCCCTTTCTTTTAATGATGGAGAATATTTTGGGTTTTTATGTATTTTTCATTAACAATTTTGATTCAAAAATTATTTGGTTCTACTAGAACTTTCCACAAGAGTTTCAATTGTAGGACTTTGTACATGATTAAAAAATTCCTTAGTCCGTGGCCGCCATTCCTTTTTGATATACAAATTACGTCTCATTGAATAATAGGTTTGTGTTGGTCCCCTTTGTTCTAGAATAATTTTTATATGTTTTATTTATTTCCTCTAGATTATGAATCAGGAGCATGAAGCTTTGCATAGTAAAAGTTGGTTTAACCATTAGATTATGTTTTATGAGGGTTGTTCCGCCTTCTTATGATAATGAGTTAGCTTTCCATTTCAAAATTTGTTGTTTTGTTATAAGGTTAATATCACCAAAGGTCTCTTTTGTCACTCTTCCATTGATGATCAGGCGTCCAAGATATTTGTCAAGTGTTGTGGTGTGGTTCATGGCCAGAACATTTTTTTTAATTGGGCAATACAACTTTCACTAGTGTTTTTTGTTGTTTGCAAAGCTGATTTTCGGTAATTATTTTTCTGTCCTGAAATAGAGCAGTAAATTTTCAGGATTTGCTTAGTTCTATGACAAGAAGCCATATTTGCTTTAGCAAAAGTAACCGTGTCATCTGCAAATGATAAGAACGGGATTGGGGTTCCTTGTATGCACACGGAAAATCCAATATGGTTATCGTAGTTGTTATAATCATCTTGTAACATTTGTGTTAGAACTTAGGCCCTTAGAATGAACAAATAGGGGAATAAGGGGTCTCTTTGTCTAAGTCATTTTTCAAAAAAGAATTGATTCGTTGGTCCGTTGTTTACAAGAACGGAGAAAGAGACTGTTGTTATACATTCCTTAATTCATCCCAAGAACTTATTATTAAATCCAAACTTTCTTAGAACGCTAATAATTAAGTCCTAGTTGACTTGGTCATAAGCCTTTTCCATATCTACTTTGATAGCAACCCATCCTTCCTTATCCTTTTTTCAATGAAAGGAGTGAAGATTTCATGGGCAATGAGAATATTATCGTGAATTGATATATTTGCTACAAAAGCCCCTTGAAGAGGGTGGATAAGTTTAGGCTTAATAATTTCCACTTTTCGTAATTATTTTTGTATTGTAAATTGTTAAGCAAAGAATTCCAGGTCTGAAATCGTTAATTGTTGTAGGATTATCCATTTTTGGGATCAAGGTTATAAAAGTATGGTTTATTTGTTTAAGCAATTTCCTACTTTTGAAAAATCTTTTCATTGCTTTGAATACGTTAGTTCCCACAATACACTAGTACTTTTGATAAAAAAAAAAAACCCGCTGAAATTCCATATGGTCTTGGAGATTTATCGCAACCAATATCAAAAATGGTATTTTTATCTCTTCATTAGTTGAGAGCTTTGTTAGGTTCAAGTTATCTTCGTTACTAACTTTATTTTTAATAAGCTAGAGTATATCTTCCAATAGATCTAATATTTGAGTCCATGTAGTGAAAGTATTTAGTATTTGAGTCCATGCTTTTTAGTTTTTATTCTTAGTCCTTTATCTCCAATATCTTTGGTGAAAAGATAGTAAACGGGTTTTTAGTTAGGAGATTTTTTTGGATGGTTTCTTTGCATGGAAGTCTACAAGAAGCCAATAGAGGAAAGGAACCCCCAAGTAGAGAACCTCGAGTGAAGCCTCCCTCGACCTAAGAGGAAAGAAAAACTCGAACTAAGGTGACTTCAGAGCAAATTTTCAACATAGGTTGAGTGAACATCATCACTCGATCTAAGAAGCCAAACCACTCGACCTATGAAGACATCAAACTCGAAGTAAGAAGAAAGTTTTGCTAGAAAGTTCAACTAAGCTGGTGTGGAGCATCAAGCTCGAGCTAAGAATACAAACCCACTCAAAGTAAGAGGCCCAAATGCACATTTTGTCAATGTATCTTGAGTGAAACTACACCACTCGAAGTAAGAAGCCGGAAAACTCAAGATAAGAGGCAGATGCACTCTAGCTACGTGTATTTGTTTGAGTTGGTGTAAGCAATCGATGTTGGACACTTACCCACTCGACCTAAGGCACTCAAGAAGCTTGAAGAGCCACGATAGCTGGTTTTATCCTCTAGCACAACAACTTCAACCATCACTTGAGCAATGTGTTTCTCTAGTGGGGGACCATGACTTGTTAGCCTATATATGGCTCGTGGCTGATTGTACTAAAAAAACACTTCACAAGTTACCAATCCTAATACAATGTTTTCTTTGTCATTTTGTGTGCAATCAATGTTGAGAGTTTAAGTCACAAATACTAATGTAACATAGTAAAGGTATGCTTTGTCAAGGCATTTGGCTTATTTCAACTATTGAGTATCAAATGGTGTTTTCTATTTACACACTAGCTGATAAGCTTTTCTAAACCTTATGATTATATTAGACTATGCAAGTATCATATAGTGTTTGTTATTTGCTTGCACAGTCTATCTAGAAGTACTCAAGCAATATATGCATCAAACATTGCAAATTCACCTTCGTATTACTTTCACAAATCACTCATTCATCCTTGAAAATATACAATGTGATATGAGGCTAATCTAGACAATTACAAATCTAGCATCCGACATTTAAAATAAGTTCAAGTATCAATGAGTTCATCATAAGTTTGAGGTCTCATATATTCTACTAAGCGTGCATTTGATTATCATCAATTCATAACACAACACAGAACACACTAGACTAGCATGATATGGAGTTTTCACCCTAAATTCTAGCAAGATGAATACCCTCTCATGACCAAACATCCAAGAAAACAAACAGTACAATGACTACAAATGTATGCTCTTTACATGCCTCTCATCTCATGATGCGAGGTTGCCTTGGCTTGAGTGGGATTTCGGAAAAGAAAGAATGAAGGGTCTTATTCCTCCGAAAAAACATGATTAGGGACGCTACGGTTTATTTGCAAACTTAGACTAAAGGGTGACAATGTTGTCAACTTCTATTGTTTCATTATGTGTTTGAACATGGTTGTATCACTTTGAAAATGGATACTTTCTGTAAGACCCCAGTCTTTCGCCTTCACCACCCACGCGGTGAAGTGTGTGGCCCCTGCGGTAGGCCGCACCCGCGGCAGGGTCAGCCGCCCCTACGACTGACTACAGATCACTCACAATCTTTCTTTCGGTCGTTTTATCTTCTTTCCATCAAATAGAAGATCCGATCTTCTATCTTATGGGCCGGCTTCCTTATCTTGTTCCTAACCTAAAACATCCTTCCTTCTATCTTTCCAGCCCGTCCCTATATATTCCCGTCTTTTCTTCATTTTCCCGTTTCTTGCTTATGTTTCTTCAACCCTTGAGAGCTACAGCCGCCACCTTGCTTCCTGCGACCTTGCTGAACGTGTAAGTTCATCTCTTTTGGTTTCTTCATCACGTTCATGTAGATGTTACATGCCATTCTCTTCTGTTTCGCTTCTTTCCTTCGTTCTTCCTTTTCTTCTTCTCTAAGGATCAAGATCGAGTCTTGATCCTTTTTGTTGGTTCCGTTGTTGATATGTTGATGTTCACAGGCTCCCTTGGTTGAGTCTTGAAGAGTTGGATCAAAGGTTCGAGCTTTGGATTCCTTGTTGTGAAGTTTTTGTCAAGAGAAACCTCGACAGCGCCTTCTGTCACGTAGCCGCCCCCGTGCCTGCACATCCCCGCCCCCGCGGCCATCCGCCTCTGTGCCTTGTCCAGCCGCCCCTGCGGTTTCCTCTACAATAACTCCCGTTCTTGTGAGTTACTTCCTTTCTTACTTTCCTCTTTCCTTTCCTTGTTCCTTCTGAATGTTCCTTGTTCCCTGAGTATGTTGTAAGACTAAGCTTGAGCCCTTAGCTTGTGGAGATCTCTTAGAGATCATTGAGACTAGAAGTCATAGACTTCTAGCAACCGTTTCGTTCCTGATTCATGATGCTTGTGTGAACAGGCTTTCCTTGCTCCTTTCCTGAGGGAAGCTGAGCCTTCTTTGAGTTGTTTGCTGAGTTGTAGATACCTTTGAGTGAAGTAAGTCCCTTGGACTTACTTACCTTGATTCCGTGTATTGGTTTGAGTGTTTTGGCTTGCTTGTGTTATTATTATTGTTATAATAGATAATCGGAATAGAATTCACCCTTCATACCTTAATTGGCCCAAGTGTATGATAATTGGACGGTGACCACTTGTGTAGTTTATCAAGATACTAGAATGTGATCTTGCAACCCAGGTTTCGTAGGTAACGGATAGTACTAATCTATTCTTATTGGTAGACGGAAGCGGAGGCGAGTTCGAGAGATTCTCGTGTGACAGAATAAGTTAAATTAGTAATGGATAACTTAATAAAAGATAATAACCGGTTGTGTGCAAGCATGCTATGTGTTTTCCTTTACCTTATGTGTATTTGTGCCTTTACGCTCTTACTAGTATCTAGAATGCTAGCTAACGGTTTATACCGTCGTTGTAAATTTTCTGAAGGTTCAGGATGTTGTTGAGTGATCCGGATGGTGTGGTCAGTTGGGGTTCCCGTACATTATAGGACGGATCGGGCTTATGTTTATGTTGTTGCTTTTCTCTTTTGTTTTGAACTCGGCTGTGAGTCTTTTACGCTTTCCTTTGTTTAAACCTTTGGTTTTATATTGAGTTTTGATTTTCATTCATTTGTGCCTTGTTGTAAGATCCATTGTGTTGTTGCTACTTTGAGGGTCGGGACCCATTGTGCGGTCCTAGCCCGTAGCGCTTCAAGTTCCCAGAACTTGGGGTGTTACACTTTATAATTATGCAAAGTTTAAGTTTGTTTGAATACTTGTGTGTCTTTTCATTTCTCATAATATTTGTTAATGGTTGAATATAGGCATGTAGGAAATTTACTATTTTTTCATGTTCGTGTATGTAGGTGTAGCTCTTGAATTTCAAACGCAGTGACAAGCTCAAAATGTCTGATGAAGCGTCTCGTAGGAGGAGAAGAAGGAACTTACGTGTGGTGGCATGTCTACGGAAGCAAAAAAACCATTTAGATGAGCACTACTACAAGCATGTGCACAAAACACGTGCCTTTGATTCAACTTTTACCAGCTCACGTTGGATGGATTCAATTCTAAATTTAAAGACAAATACAAGGTGTGTTAATGCCTTCCAGATGGAGCGGCGTGTATTTAGGCAACTATGTAATGATCTAACAGATAAATATGGTCTACAAGGTCCCGTAGGATGCAGGTGGTTGAAAAGGTGGGGATCTTCTTGTACACATTAGCTTAAGGATTGTCTTATCGAACTGTTGCCGAGAGATTCCAACGGTCGACTGTCACAGTTTCTGTTGTCATTCATGATGTTTTAAGTGCCTTAGTTGGCTGTGAAGATGGATTCAATGGCATGGCAAAAGACATCATTAAACCAAGTGACCCTTCTTTCAACCAAGTTGCTACACACATTAGTAATGATAGTCGGTATAATCCTTTTTAGTGGGAGCAATTGGTTGCATTGACGATACTCACATAAACGTTTGTATTCCTGAAGTTGATCAGATAGCTTACCGTGGGCGGAAAGAGATATGCACCTTCAATGTGATGGCGGTATGTGATCTTGATATGCTTTTCACATTCGTGTTTGCTGGTTGGGAGGGATTAGCACATGATGTGAAGGAGTTTGAGCATGCAACTACAAACCCATCCACGGCATTCCCACACCCGTCTACAAGTATGTTTCCAAAATCAGCCAAAATTAGGGAAATTATTGGTATACGTGATGCTAACTAAAATGATATGTGTCCGCCTTTGTTCGAGATAGGCCGTTACTATTTGGTTGACAAAGGTTATCCGAACAAAGAAGGTTACATTGTTCCATATTCTAGGACTCGGTACCATTTGTCACAATTTGAGAACGTTGAGCCAGGGAACTCAAAGGAAGCGTTCAACAAGCTGTATTCATCTTTGTGTAGTTGCATTGAGGGGTCATTTGGGGTTTTGAAAGCTCGTTGGAAGATTCTACGTGTGATGCCCTCTTACAAAGTGGACACTCAAGTTGACATAATACTAGCATGCTTTGCTTTACATAACTATGTAATTAAAGCTAGGAATGAACCATCAGGAAGTGATGGACCTGAAGACGTGAATTTTGAAGATGAATATGAAGATAAAGTAGATAACCAACAAATAAATGACAATGGCAGCCCTTCAGAAAGTGATGTGGATGACAAAGAGAAGAATACAAGTGTTGGAGGTGAAACGAAACACATTCGAGATCAAATAGCCAAGATGTTATGGGAAAGGAAAGCATAAGCAACTAATTTAATTACGGGGATTTGATGTAGCACTATCATATGATTTGATGTAGCTATCATATGTGTTTGCTCACAAAGTTATAGGGATATATTTTGATAAAACATCCTCTATTTTGGTGATGTAACTGTATTGTGGATTCCTTTTAGGTGTAATTTATCTAATCTATTGTATCTCGTCAAAAAGTTATGGGGAAATATGTTGTGTAAATTGCTGTTGTTGATGTAATTTTGGTGATAACATGCTCTATTTTGATAACACATCTTCTAGTTTATTCAGTTTGTACTTCACTTTATGTTTATATATATATATATATATATATATATATATATATATGTCTGTGTGTGTGTTTGTGTGGTTAACTATATTCCATTATTAAAATGAAGTTGATATGTCCTCTATAAGACACTATAAAATGAGATAGATTGCTTACTGTAGTGTTTTGTGGGAGTATTCACAAATGATGAGGATATGTGCCATACTAATATGATTTTAATAGACTGCTTATTGTAGTGTTTTGTGTAAATTGTTGTTGTTTATGGAATACCTTCTATTTCTCATTTATTTGATAAGCTAAATTTGTGCTTAATCTTCAGTACATCATAGTCAACAAGTGATCAATTGTACAGCTCTGCACAGTTGCACCCCTCTACTTTTCCCTCTCTTTTCCCCTCTCATCTTAATTGATAAGATCTTTAGTTGTACCCCTCTACTCAATCATTTGTGCTTAATCTTCAATAATACTACATAGAATTAACTTACTCACCAAAATTTGCATATATAAGCAAGTGATCAATTTACAATAGAATTAACTTATTCGTAAAAAAAAACTGTATTTTAAGTTCTCCAAATACATATTTGATTGGCGGCTATGGGTATGTTTAGTAATTAGTAATGTTATACTGTGAACACCGATGTAGATTTCCTTCACTGGTATGTGCACTGTATGCATTAACTTTTTTTTTATTCCCCAATTATCCATTTTAATTAATTTCAATATCGTGTTGGCTTATTCTGGCATGCAATTTCCTAAATGGCATTTGGAAAATCACTACAGTTCATGGCTTTCTATATTTGCTGAATGACATTTGGAAAATCATTACAAGTACCTTGGTGAGTGAAATCTTTTGTTCATTGATTTGGGTTTTTGAGGGTTTTGAGATTCTATTGTTTTATGAGCTTCAGTGGAATCCTTAGTGAGTGATATCTTATGTTTTATAAGCTTCCTAATCATTTTGCTACATGGATCTTATTTTCTTTACCTTGCTTCTAGTTTAATATGATACCTTTTTATTCTGAAAATAATTTACATCATATTCTGTAGTTTCTATTCTAAGGCTAGTGTTGTTTAAATGAGTTGTTTTTGTTAGAAATCTAGTGAAGTGAAGTTTCATTGTTGGCTGATAATACTTCTTCATGATTCTGAGGCTAGTGTTCTAATCGAACTCATGTGGAGTGGCTTGACCAACTCGAACTACACTGAGCTGAGTGAATTGTACACAAAGTACAAAGACCAAGGTGGGTTTCGAATTATTCTAGTTGTTTTTTGTAACATCCGGAATTTCTATTCCGGCCTTGGAGCGTTTTATCGACCTTCCCGCGTTGGCAGCTTAGTTTTCCCGCAGGCACAAAGTGCTGAGTGTCGGGATTTATCCCCAAAATTCCGCACCGACCCTTCGGTTTTCCCTTTTGCTTTCTGACCCCTCGGTCTCTTGAGTGAGGAGACATATGGGGCAGTTGACCCTTGGGTCTCCTCACCCCTTTTTGCAGCTCACTTTTCAATCCCTCTCTCTCCACCTTTCTCTTTCATATTAGTTTCTCTCCTTCCCTCTCCCTCTTGTGCTCTTTCCTCTTTCTTCTCCTTAGAAGTTCTTGGGTAGTAATCTGCAGCATTGGAGAGCTTTGGTAACGTTTTGGTAAGCTTCTTTCCTCCCCTCTTCTCCTTTCTTGCTGATTTCCTTTCTCCCTTCTTCTCTTCTCCTCCATAGCTATGGAGGAAGCTTTTTAAGAGAGACCTTGTTGAATCCTTTGCATGTGCATGTTCTTAGCTTGATTAGGTTGTGGAGAGGAGTCTAAGATCAGTGGTTGGTGTTTGGAGAAGGCCCAGCCAGAGAATGAAGCATTTGGAGCAAAGACACAATCAAATAAACAATGAAGACAAACATTCTGCTGCTCGACCGCGGGGCGGATCATCATAGGCACGGAGGCGGACTAGAGGCACTGCAGGGGCGACTCGAGCCACCACAAGGGCGGTGACAGGGCCACGTAGGGACGTCAGCTTGACTCCACGGCTGTGTTTTCTTCAACAGTAGGCTCTCCTCTCCCTTCCTCTTCGTTCCTTCCTTAGCTTTGAGGTTGTATCTTGTTAGTAGCATGCATAGGATGGCCTAGAGTAGCTTGAGAATGCCACCTAGTGGATGAGAACCTAGGAGCCCTTAAGGCTCAATGTAGTTGATGGCTTGGAGTATGTTGAGCATGATGGACCTTCTAGGCTTGCTTGTACCTTCTTGGCTGAGGTTATGTTCATGTGATGTTATAAGTTGTTTTGAGTTGCTATCATGTATTGAGAGTGTGGTGAGTATCTTGGATCCTAGGATGCTTTTCCTAACTTGAGTGTTAGGTGATCTTGCTTAGATCACTAGAGTGAAGTCGAAGCCTTCTTGAGCGTGAGCATATGTTGATATGTACCTTCTTGTCAGCAGGTTTTGGACTTCTTCCCAAGGGAAGCTAGAGCGTTGTGAATTGAGAGTTGATGCGAGGTAAGTTTCCGGACTTACTTAGCTTGTATTTTACGTATTAGCATTGATGTGTGTTTGGTGGTATGTGTATATGTTATTGTTTATGTTATAAACAATTAAACCGGTAATAGGACCACCGACTTTATATTATTTTGGCCCAAGTGTATGATAATAGGCGGTGACATCATCTGTCTAGCTCTTGCGAGAGTTTAGGAGGTTCTCAGCAACTAGCCCATGTGGGTAGACGGTCGGATGCATCAGTACCATTCCTTGCCGGTAAGTAGGGACCGAGGCGAGATCACGATGATCTCGTGTCACAAACCTAAGTTGTAATTAGAACGAGATACGACTTAATAATAAAAAGATAATAAACCGGACTTGTGTGTCTCAGAGCATGATTTGTGTTATGTTGACTTATGTGTGTGTGTGCCATCACCTCTTTCTAATACATAGAATATGAGCTAACAGTTTTAAACCGCTTGTGTAGATGCCCTGCAGGTTAGGGACGCCGCCGAGTGAGGTGGAAGAGTGGACAGCCGAGGGTCGCCGTACATTATAGGATGGGGAGGTTTTTGGGTCTTGTTGTATTATTGGATTATGATTTATGTTATACTGTTTTGGATTTCGTTATCGGAGTTTGTGTCGTTTTGAGGACTCGGCTGAGTTTCCACCTTGTATCTTTACATTTCTGCTCCTCACATACACTATAAGCGGTTTGAGTTTTGCCTTCATTTGTGCCATGTTGGAAAGGTCAAATGAAATTGTTGTCAGGCTAAGTGTCGGGACGCATTCTGAGGTCTCGCCCGTAGCATCCCGAGTCCCGCGGATTCGGGGTGTACATTTCTGACTTTCTTTTATTCTAATCGAACTCCTATGCTAGTTATGTTGCATATTCCTTAATGGTATAATGCAGGTTTGGAGATTTTGGCTTTCCCATGCAATCAGTAAAGAGGTGCTGACATTTTTGTATTGGCTTTTTCCCTTAAGGTTGTTTTAGAATACTGAATGTGACTTGTTGTATCTATTTGACAGTAAAGAGAAGTTGTAGAATGCTGGCTATCAAAGTTTTCACCTAAAAGGAAGCCACAAAGTACATATTTTTAATTTGTAGAATGTTGGCTATCAAATTGTACACAAAGTACACATTTTTGTTCTACAATGATTCCATATTCAAGTGAGCAAAATTCTGGTCTGTGGCAGCTTGTAGAATGTTGGATATCAAAGTTTTCAATACAAATTTGTTTGAGACATGAGTCCAAATCTTGCCTCAACTACGGAATCATTGAATATCAATCTTGGTAGAGTTGTGCAGGTCTGTGGCAGCGCAGCTTGTAGAATGTTGTCTATTCCGATTAGTGGAATGACAGACAATAAATCAGCATCATGAGCAGAAGAGCATAGTAAACTAATGAGTCTCTCTTTATCTTCTTTTCTTCCAATAACATTGGAGCAACAATATCTAAAGGTTGATCCGCCATATACACGTACAGGAGGTACAAAATTCTTCTTTATTGTCAGAACCTGTCTAGAAATGAAGCAGACTGCAATTTACTGTGATTATAACTATCAACTCAGAAGGGAAGAAACTCAAGAGTTCAGAATTGAGAACAAACTGCAATTTTTACACGTACAGGAGGTACAAAACCTAACACAAATTTGTCACAACTTGTCTAAAAATGAAGCAGACCAAAAAATATCACAAGTAGCAACAATTCCTGAGCAGCCATCATTCCTAATGCATTCAAGCAGACCAATAAAATAGTCACACACATCATTACACTCAAAACATTTGACCTTGTCATGCTCATAAACCTGCATCCATACTATTGAGAATAATTAAACTTTCATAATACCATAAATATTGCAATCATCTCCGAGTTACAAGCCATGTCATGACTTATAGTTGTACGTACATCAACATCAACATACTAGAAAGGCTATGGTTCTTCCATTGTTACATAACCAGATTTACAAAAGACTTCAAACACTTACGTTAGCTAGCATTACAAGTACATTGTAACCCTTACAAAAGACTTCAAAATGTTAATAACTACCAAGCATTACAAGTACATTCTAACCCTGACACATGTACTCCGACATGAAGTACATGAAGCCACACAAGATCATACAAATGATGACGATCTTCAGCTTCTTGTTTTGGGACTTTGAAGTTGAGTTCTCGACGCCGAGGACACAATATTTGGTCGCCACATCTGCAATTTGATCAATCAAGGCGTTATTGCACACTTCTAGGGCATCAATTTTAACCTCTTGTCGCTTATTGATAGCTACCAAGTGTTTTGCGAGTTCACAGTTCACAAAAGACTTGACAGGCCCAAATGATTGGTCTTCGGTCTTCCTAATTGTCCCCTCATCTTCTGTAGAAGTCTATTATATATAATACAAGAACATTGTCATTATAAAATCGAAACAAAAAATGACACAACAGAGCATTATAAAGGACAACATACATGTGTTAGTTTTTCTACAAAAGGTGAACTCGAGTCCCAAACCCATTCATGTGTTGTTGATGGCTCAATCTTCCATATGGGCTTATCTATCAAGTTTAGTCCCTCAAGTGTATGAAGCTTAAGTACCCTTCTTATCATCAAACACATTGAAAAGATCAATATTTCATATGAAATGTAAGCAATTACAATAATTAAATTTATTGATACTAATATGGATAGTATAATAATTGCAAAATAGTAATGACAACTTGAAAGTAAACTTACACAATCTAAAAAATGGATCAATAATACATACGAAATATAAGCTTAGGTACCCTTCTTATCAACAAATATCTTGCTTCTAAAAATGAATTTTGTAGATATGTACCAAAACCATGGTAAGATTTTAATAAAAGAAAATTTCAGAATAACTACGGTTATTTGTGGTGACATTTTTAAATGTTATATGACTTTGCTATTAGATGTGGGTGCTCATGTAACATCATAGACTGAGAATATCATCTCATACACATTTTCCCTTGCTTTTTGAGTTCATATTGATATTATTATGTGTAGTTGTGTAGTTCAACTTTCATGACTTTATAAGCATTCAAAATATCTACCACTTAACCCAAAAACATAGCAAAATAATAACTAGCAAGAAAAAAACAATGATTCACTCTAGTAGTTAACTACACACCCCTGACACATGGATGTGAGTGAGAGAGGCTGAAAATCCCAATTGATACTTGAACTTTCACCAAATACCACCTAGCAAACTGAATAACTAAACACCATTATACCACCTAGCAAACTGAATAACTAAACACCACTATACCTCATTAGTCAGAATTTAAAAATCTTTGCATAACTAGCAAACTGCATAACTAAAATCCCAACTAATACCTGAACTTTCACTTTAATTAATTCAAGAACTCAGTAGTTAGCATCAATTAAAAATTTTAGTTTAGTTATATGGACTTGATAATCCACAAACTGCATAACTAAACACCACATTAGTCAAAACTTAAATCTCTTTCTTAATCACCAAAAAGTACTACTTTTGTTATTCAACATCATATATCACATTTACAGGCAGTAATCAATATTCATCTGAATCTATAATACAACAAGGACAACACAATGTGAATAAACTGAATAACTGAACACCACATTTATATTTTAACATTTTAGTTACATAGAGGAAGCACCCTAAAGCATTTTATTCACATTCATGAGGATATACAAACAAAAGTATTACAAGGAGAACACAATGGCTACTAGTAATTACAAGTTATAAGACACCACTTTAGAAAAATAAAAAAGATAGGGAAAACCACTTGAATTTTCATTTTGAGCCCTAATAAAAAAACAATTTCAACCATCCCTCAAAGCAGGTAGGGGTTATGATGGACATCACAATGTATTGATGACATTCAAGGAAACAAAGCAAGTAGGGGTTATGATGGACATCAGAAGCTTATAGGAAAAAAAAATCTATACTACCAAAGGGATGAAGCGCAAGCAATACAAACGCCAAATCCAACCATCCCTCAAAAAATGAAACACAAGCATCACAAACGTATAATAAAAAGCAGATGAGGAAACAAAGCACAAATGAGATTTCTAACCTGAGAAATTGAAAACAGATAAGTGAAATTGCTATTAATCCTAACCTTTGAGAATGTAGGATTTCGGTTGTAGTTTTGGAGGTGGTCGCAGGAGATTTTCCGGGCCGGCTAGCAGAAGCTCGCTTCTTTCCTTTCGGCGTCGCCATTTTTCGCCAAACCCGAACACTGGTGTGTGGTGTATCGATGAATGAGGGGAGGAGAGACTCGAGGGGCATCGCCGATATACATATTTGAGAACCCTTGGATAATCTCCGAAAACCTTGAGGTAGAAGGTTCTCAAAACCCGGTTTTTACAACCCAAAAACCATCTCCCGTAAAACTACTGAAAACCACAAAGTTTCAACTAAACACCACAAATATATAATCCCTTATAACCCTAAACTAAAAAAAATCTACAAACAACACAACTAAATAGACCGTTGATCTACCACGCATGCAGTAAGATTGACTTTCTATGATAATTTGAATTTTGAGATAATATATCTTTATTTTAAAATTACAAAATTAAGAGATTTTATTTTCACAAGTTCCGTCCTCGTCCTCACCTGAATAGATTCTTGTATTAGTACTATAATTTGTGTATATCGAAAGAAATTATACACTTGACATGGGTAGGAGTGTTCAAGTACGAGTAGTATGCAGTTTGAGGTTATAGACTAATTAATTAATAATTACCAAGTCACAGTGAATAAAGTAGTAGTATGATTCAGATGCTTTGTTCTTAGTGGAAGTATTAATATTTTCTTTTAAAAAAAAAGCTAGTCTAGAACTGCACATTCTGTACTTGGTGAAGACTTGAAAACACGTGTTAATAGGTAATACGTAATTAATTACAATTGTGTCTATTAAAAATGATGGTAGAGGTAGAGTAGCAGTTTTTTCAAAAAGGCTATGGACATGTCAAATACTACCACACCTAGCTACTACGTCTTCACTTGTCTTATGCATTTTCACTCTTACTCCTTTACGCCACCCCTTTCGTACTTGCTTCTTCGTATTCACCCATATCCAAATTAATATAAAATCAATCACTCCATCACACCTTTTAGCCAATACAATATATTAACTTTCTTACAAATATTACTGTCAAATTTATTAACGGGATTCAGGCTTTAATCTGCTTAATTTCAATATCAACCCATGACACTATAGAAAATAATATATTGTATATTGACCAGGAATTATATGCACTATGGTTGTGCGTTTCGTATTTTATTCGAGACTTTATAATATCAAAATAGTATAATAATTGTATTAAAAAACTCAAATCATTTCTAAAATACAATCTTAAAAAATAATCTCAAATAATCAACTGTCCAACTCGAATTTTGTACACAACATGTATACAGCTACGATTAAGTATTATGTTGTGGATGATGATGAACACAATATGCATAAATATTGCTTATGTTTGTAATTAACTAAATCAGAAACAAAGACAGGCATAAATGCAAAGCATTTGTTAGAGATTAAACAATAAATTAGTACAATTGGGGCGTAAAAGGTATATGTATTGGTTTTCCTTTGTGTAGATCTTTTATCAAAATAATGATTTATGCCCATCCCATCTCTCATATATTTCCAAAGGCAAGGGCCCGTCGTGTTGTGGCATCAATCAATTAGAAAAATAACTTAAAAACCCTAATTTGAAAAGACATTATTTATCAAATATAATCATTTTATGTGATTTGAAATATGAGAGAAATGTAAAACCCTAAAAAGTCACATGAGAGTATGAGAGTAGAGATGATTTCATCCAGATCCAGGATATTAACCGTTGTAATAAGTGAACATATAAAATTAAGAAGTGGGACACTGCTGCAAAACCCTAATTCTTTTTAATTTTGATTTATGTTTTTTTAGATGTCTTGACAAATAAATCGGCTATAAAACGGCAGTTCCTCTTCCTGAGTTATCTATCCATCACTAAATTATTGGCCTTTCTTTCTTCTCCGTTCAGCTTGCTGTCTATCTCTCCCGGCCTGCTTCAAAACCCTAATATAATTCAATCTGATCAATTATGTTATACTGATGATCTTCTTTTTATATTTATCATTTCAATCTGAGATCTGCAAGGGAGAGAGCTTTCTTCAGTCCACTCACAGGAGGGTTTAAGGTTGAATTTGCTGCCGAGTCATTCATCCAAATGCTGTGTGTGTTAATGGTGTTTTGAAGCTACCCAGCAAATGATTGAATGAAGCGGGAGTCAAGTTGGATCTTAATCTTCTTGTTTTTGGACTGAAGGGAGCTCCCTCGTCTTATATATTTATTTGCTCATGATTTTATTTCCTGCATATTTGAATGAATCTTGTTACGTAGTGCTTGTACTGTGTATTTCAACTCTGTTGGTCACTGTTTATTGCGTGCAGAGAATGGTTGGAGGTCTTTCTTCTGTCAACAACAATTTCCCAAGCTCACTGAAACGCTGCGCAGCTCCCAATAACTTTGTTTCAACTTTGCGTTTCATCTCGCGAGGTCTGCAAGTTATTTTCAGATTTGCCCTAGCTGCTATGAAGATGCAGATTTTGTGTGTTTTCTGTACAAAACCGGTTCATAAAGTGAGTGCATGTAACAAGATCGAGGGTAGGGTTGCGTTTGCTTTGCAAAGTTATGCTCTTGCCACAAAATTTGTGATTTTTATTTATTACTTTCGTTTTCCTGCACTATTAACATCATCTCAGATAGCATGGTGCAGCTTTAGCAAAATAATAATATAATTAGTGAGCCATTTGATTCTGTTTGTCACGAACATAACAGTACAAGTTGTATAGTCAAATGAGTTGGGTCACACTTGGGTCTGTCGATAAAAAAAACTATCCATCGCTATAGAGATATTTAAGTGTGCAAAGTATTTTTTTTTAAACTAATCTTTTTGAGAGTCTATTTTATTTTAGCTAAGCTTGTGGGTTCTTGTTTTTTGTTGGGGTAGCTTAAATTTTGATGTTATCTTCAACTCACTATAATTTGAAGTTATATGAAATTTGATATTTGTAAGAAAAAATAACTTAACTATTAATATTAAACTTAAACAATATCAAAAGTTTGAAAATTTACTAATACTTATACGAACTATGAACATATTTATGAAAAATAATATGAATTATAAAAAA